>OX401929.1:3000000-3320280 GCA_947859195.1 Drymonia ruficornis | reverse complement strand
GAGACAGAGACAGAGACAGAGACAGAGACAGAGACAGAGACAGAGACAGAGACAGAGACAGAGACAGAGACAGAGACAGAGACAGAGACAGAGACAGAGACAGAGACAGAGACAGAGACAGAGACAGAGACAGAGACAGAGACAGAGACAGAGACAGAGACAGAGACAGAGACAGAGACAGAGACAGAGACAGAGACAGAGACAGAGACAGAGACAGAGACAGAGACAGAGACAGAGACAGAGACAGAGACAGAGACAGAGACAGAGACAGAGACAGAGACAGAGACAGAGACAGAGACAGAGACAGAGACAGAGACAGAGACAGAGACAGAGACAGAGACAGAGACAGAGACAGAGACAGAGACAGAGACAGAGACAGAGACAGAGACAGAGACAGAGACAGAGACAGAGACAGAGACAGAGACAGAGACAGAGACAGAGACAGAGACAGAGACAGAGACAGAGACAGAGACAGAGACAGAGACAGAGACAGAGACAGAGACAGAGACAGAGACAGAGACAGAGACAGAGACAGAGACAGAGACAGAGACAGAGACAGAGACAGAGACAGAGACAGAGACAGAGACAGAGACAGAGACAGAGACAGAGACAGAGACAGAGACAGAGACAGAGACAGAGACAGAGACAGAGACAGAGACAGAGACAGAGACAGAGACAGAGACAGAGACAGAGACAGAGACAGAGACAGAGACAGAGACAGAGACAGAGACAGAGACAGAGACAGAGACAGAGACAGAGACAGAGACAGAGACAGAGACAGAGACAGAGACAGAGACAGAGACAGAGACAGAGACAGAGACAGAGACAGAGACAGAGACAGAGACAGAGACAGAGACAGAGACAGAGACAGAGACAGAGACAGAGACAGAGACAGAGACAGAGACAGAGACAGAGACAGAGACAGAGACAGAGACAGAGACAGAGACAGAGACAGAGACAGAGACAGAGACAGAGACAGAGACAGAGACAGAGACAGAGACAGAGACAGAGACAGAGACAGAGACAGAGACAGAGACAGAGACAGAGACAGAGACAGAGACAGAGACAGAGACAGAGACAGAGACAGAGACAGAGACAGAGACAGAGACAGAGACAGAGACAGAGACAGAGACAGAGACAGAGACAGAGACAGAGACAGAGACAGAGACAGAGACAGAGACAGAGACAGAGACAGAGACAGAGACAGAGACAGAGACAGAGACAGAGACAGAGACAGAGACAGAGACAGAGACAGAGACAGAGACAGAGACAGAGACAGAGACAGAGACAGAGACAGAGACAGAGACAGAGACAGAGACAGAGACAGAGACAGAGACAGAGACAGAGACAGAGACAGAGACAGAGACAGAGACAGAGACAGAGACAGAGACAGAGACAGAGACAGAGACAGAGACAGAGACAGAGACAGAGACAGAGACAGAGACAGAGACAGAGACAGAGACAGAGACAGAGACAGAGACAGAGACAGAGACAGAGACAGAGACAGAGACAGAGACAGAGACAGAGACAGAGACAGAGACAGAGACAGAGACAGAGACAGAGACAGAGACAGAGACAGAGACAGAGACAGAGACAGAGACAGAGACAGAGACAGAGACAGAGACAGAGACAGAGACAGAGACAGAGACAGAGACAGAGACAGAGACAGAGACAGAGACAGAGACAGAGACAGAGACAGAGACAGAGACAGAGACAGAGACAGAGACAGAGACAGAGACAGAGACAGAGACAGAGACAGAGACAGAGACAGAGACAGAGACAGAGACAGAGACAGAGACAGAGACAGAGACAGAGACAGAGACAGAGACAGAGACAGAGACAGAGACAGAGACAGAGACAGAGACAGAGACAGAGACAGAGACAGAGACAGAGACAGAGACAGAGACAGAGACAGAGACAGAGACAGAGACAGAGACAGAGACAGAGACAGAGACAGAGACAGAGACAGAGACAGAGACAGAGACAGAGACAGAGACAGAGACAGAGACAGAGACAGAGACAGAGACAGAGACAGAGACAGAGACAGAGACAGAGACAGAGACAGAGACAGAGACAGAGACAGAGACAGAGACAGAGACAGAGACAGAGACAGAGACAGAGACAGAGACAGAGACAGAGACAGAGACAGAGACAGAGACAGAGACAGAGACAGAGACAGAGACAGAGACAGAGACAGAGACAGAGACAGAGACAGAGACAGAGACAGAGACAGAGACAGAGACAGAGACAGAGACAGAGACAGAGACAGAGACAGAGACAGAGACAGAGACAGAGACAGAGACAGAGACAGAGACAGAGACAGAGACAGAGACAGAGACAGAGACAGAGACAGAGACAGAGACAGAGACAGAGACAGAGACAGAGACAGAGACAGAGACAGAGACAGAGACAGAGACAGAGACAGAGACAGAGACAGAGACAGAGACAGAGACAGAGACAGAGACAGAGACAGAGACAGAGACAGAGACAGAGACAGAGACAGAGACAGAGACAGAGACAGAGACAGAGACAGAGACAGAGACAGAGACAGAGACAGAGACAGAGACAGAGACAGAGACAGAGACAGAGACAGAGACAGAGACAGAGACAGAGACAGAGACAGAGACAGAGACAGAGACAGAGACAGAGACAGAGACAGAGACAGAGACAGAGACAGAGACAGAGACAGAGACAGAGACAGAGACAGAGACAGAGACAGAGACAGAGACAGAGACAGAGACAGAGACAGAGACAGAGACAGAGACAGAGACAGAGACAGAGACAGAGACAGAGACAGAGACAGAGACAGAGACAGAGACAGAGACAGAGACAGAGACAGAGACAGAGACAGAGACAGAGACAGAGACAGAGACAGAGACAGAGACAGAGACAGAGACAGAGACAGAGACAGAGACAGAGACAGAGACAGAGACAGAGACAGAGACAGAGACAGAGACAGAGACAGAGACAGAGACAGAGACAGAGACAGAGACAGAGACAGAGACAGAGACAGAGACAGAGACAGAGACAGAGACAGAGACAGAGACAGAGACAGAGACAGAGACAGAGACAGAGACAGAGACAGAGACAGAGACAGAGACAGAGACAGAGACAGAGACAGAGACAGAGACAGAGACAGAGACAGAGACAGAGACAGAGACAGAGACAGAGACAGAGACAGAGACAGAGACAGAGACAGAGACAGAGACAGAGACAGAGACAGAGACAGAGACAGAGACAGAGACAGAGACAGAGACAGAGACAGAGACAGAGACAGAGACAGAGACAGAGACAGAGACAGAGACAGAGACAGAGACAGAGACAGAGACAGAGACAGAGACAGAGACAGAGACAGAGACAGAGACAGAGACAGAGACAGAGACAGAGACAGAGACAGAGACAGAGACAGAGACAGAGACAGAGACAGAGACAGAGACAGAGACAGAGACAGAGACAGAGACAGAGACAGAGACAGAGACAGAGACAGAGACAGAGACAGAGACAGAGACAGAGACAGAGACAGAGACAGAGACAGAGACAGAGACAGAGACAGAGACAGAGACAGAGACAGAGACAGAGACAGAGACAGAGACAGAGACAGAGACAGAGACAGAGACAGAGACAGAGACAGAGACAGAGACAGAGACAGAGACAGAGACAGAGACAGAGACAGAGACAGAGACAGAGACAGAGACAGAGACAGAGACAGAGACAGAGACAGAGACAGAGACAGAGACAGAGACAGAGACAGAGACAGAGACAGAGACAGAGACAGAGACAGAGACAGAGACAGAGACAGAGACAGAGACAGAGACAGAGACAGAGACAGAGACAGAGACAGAGACAGAGACAGAGACAGAGACAGAGACAGAGACAGAGACAGAGACAGAGACAGAGACAGAGACAGAGACAGAGACAGAGACAGAGACAGAGACAGAGACAGAGACAGAGACAGAGACAGAGACAGAGACAGAGACAGAGACAGAGACAGAGACAGAGACAGAGACAGAGACAGAGACAGAGACAGAGACAGAGACAGAGACAGAGACAGAGACAGAGACAGAGACAGAGACAGAGACAGAGACAGAGACAGAGACAGAGACAGAGACAGAGACAGAGACAGAGACAGAGACAGAGACAGAGACAGAGACAGAGACAGAGACAGAGACAGAGACAGAGACAGAGACAGAGACAGAGACAGAGACAGAGACAGAGACAGAGACAGAGACAGAGACAGAGACAGAGACAGAGACAGAGACAGAGACAGAGACAGAGACAGAGACAGAGACAGAGACAGAGACAGAGACAGAGACAGAGACAGAGACAGAGACAGAGACAGAGACAGAGACAGAGACAGAGACAGAGACAGAGACAGAGACAGAGACAGAGACAGAGACAGAGACAGAGACAGAGACAGAGACAGAGACAGAGACAGAGACAGAGACAGAGACAGAGACAGAGACAGAGACAGAGACAGAGACAGAGACAGAGACAGAGACAGAGACAGAGACAGAGACAGAGACAGAGACAGAGACAGAGACAGAGACAGAGACAGAGACAGAGACAGAGACAGAGACAGAGACAGAGACAGAGACAGAGACAGAGACAGAGACAGAGACAGAGACAGAGACAGAGACAGAGACAGAGACAGAGACAGAGACAGAGACAGAGACAGAGACAGAGACAGAGACAGAGACAGAGACAGAGACAGAGACAGAGACAGAGACAGAGACAGAGACAGAGACAGAGACAGAGACAGAGACAGAGACAGAGACAGAGACAGAGACAGAGACAGAGACAGAGACAGAGACAGAGACAGAGACAGAGACAGAGACAGAGACAGAGACAGAGACAGAGACAGAGACAGAGACAGAGACAGAGACAGAGACAGAGACAGAGACAGAGACAGAGACAGAGACAGAGACAGAGACAGAGACAGAGACAGAGACAGAGACAGAGACAGAGACAGAGACAGAGACAGAGACAGAGACAGAGACAGAGACAGAGACAGAGACAGAGACAGAGACAGAGACAGAGACAGAGACAGAGACAGAGACAGAGACAGAGACAGAGACAGAGACAGAGACAGAGACAGAGACAGAGACAGAGACAGAGACAGAGACAGAGACAGAGACAGAGACAGAGACAGAGACAGAGACAGAGACAGAGACAGAGACAGAGACAGAGACAGAGACAGAGACAGAGACAGAGACAGAGACAGAGACAGAGACAGAGACAGAGACAGAGACAGAGACAGAGACAGAGACAGAGACAGAGACAGAGACAGAGACAGAGACAGAGACAGAGACAGAGACAGAGACAGAGACAGAGACAGAGACAGAGACAGAGACAGAGACAGAGACAGAGACAGAGACAGAGACAGAGACAGAGACAGAGACAGAGACAGAGACAGAGACAGAGACAGAGACAGAGACAGAGACAGAGACAGAGACAGAGACAGAGACAGAGACAGAGACAGAGACAGAGACAGAGACAGAGACAGAGACAGAGACAGAGACAGAGACAGAGACAGAGACAGAGACAGAGACAGAGACAGAGACAGAGACAGAGACAGAGACAGAGACAGAGACAGAGACAGAGACAGAGACAGAGACAGAGACAGAGACAGAGACAGAGACAGAGACAGAGACAGAGACAGAGACAGAGACAGAGACAGAGACAGAGACAGAGACAGAGACAGAGACAGAGACAGAGACAGAGACAGAGACAGAGACAGAGACAGAGACAGAGACAGAGACAGAGACAGAGACAGAGACAGAGACAGAGACAGAGACAGAGACAGAGACAGAGACAGAGACAGAGACAGAGACAGAGACAGAGACAGAGACAGAGACAGAGACAGAGACAGAGACAGAGACAGAGACAGAGACAGAGACAGAGACAGAGACAGAGACAGAGACAGAGACAGAGACAGAGACAGAGACAGAGACAGAGACAGAGACAGAGACAGAGACAGAGACAGAGACAGAGACAGAGACAGAGACAGAGACAGAGACAGAGACAGAGACAGAGACAGAGACAGAGACAGAGACAGAGACAGAGACAGAGACAGAGACAGAGACAGAGACAGAGACAGAGACAGAGACAGGAACAACGCCATCTATAGTTCTAATATTCTGTGCTTGAAACTCCGAATGCATTTGAAACTTGATTTACAAATATGTTTACGTACTTAAACAATGTATTTGCACAAATCAGTTTAGTGTTAACATTATTTTAATTTACGCTATGGGCGACAAAAATAAATGCGAATTACTCAAAAAACAACTCATAGCAAGATTCGAACCTACTGCCCACTTACACGTGGACCAACGCCTTAACCATTCGGCTAAGATGATCCCAAGTATTACAATCGAATTACTATACTACTTATGACACTGTAATGCCAATGATATCATAACAATGTGAGATGGCGCTACTGTGACTGGTACTATTAATTTAAAACTTATTTATGGGTCAACAATGTAGTTTTACATTTCTTTTTTTTTGTCAACAATTTATGTAAAAGCTGTCATAATGATCACTCATGGTTAAAATGTTAGTTTTCTCTTTATATATTGTTCAATTTATGAGGTTTAAATGAAAACGTCTAAAATATCGAGTTTATTGTATGGGGACTGTATTTTTAAATTTTATTTTATTTTTAGTAATTGTTGTGGTAGCGGCAACAGAAATACCACAGAGTAAAGACTAAAGAAAGAGGTGCCCTTATTAGATATTTGTATGAAACAAAACGTGGTCATTGTTTTTTCATTTTCATTTTACTATTTACCGGTAAATAGTTGAACAACTCGCTTCGTTTTATGTCGATGTTAGTACTAGGCCGACCACTCGGCCGACTTGCTTAGGGCCAGTCCCCTTAGTAACTGGTCCATGAGAAAAACACATTCTGTGAAAATTTTAACTCTGTATCTATTACGGTTCGTAAGATACAGCCCGCTGACAAATGGACAGGCAGATCTATAAACATTTTGTTTTTTAAAGCTGAGCAGAATTAATTGTAGGTAGGTAACTAGACAATGTTAGTAGGTATACACAGAGTATACGCAAGGTATTATTGACAGACAGGATAGAATGATTAATCAACGTGCTGTCAATCCAACTGACAAAATGTCACTAAGACGACTTATTAAATTCGGAAAACCTCAATCAAGAGGTACAATTATAAACGCCTACAATTCTTTCTGACATCGAGAACGGCGTACGTAAGAGGCGCTCTCCCTACGACATTATACCCATCCCTTTCTGATCAATATAGTCGGTATGCCTCTGTCTTCCTCTAATGACACCCACTCGGAGTCCCATGTCGCTACAGCCCCTGTTTTCAGCCCACATTCAGTATAACCCTCGGCAGCCTGAAACGTGCACGTCTCTCCCCGCAATTTATGAGAAACTGGCAATTATTTAAAATTCGAAATCTGTTCCATTTTCGAATCGGGCGCTATGAACTGTTGACAATAAAAAAATAAAATTAAGACAATAATATATACAGCCTGATTATTTTTTGGGGTAAATTTTTAATTGATCATTTGTTACTGAATTGATCTCGCGATTTTTTTTTATTGGGAAGAGGAGTGTTTGTGGCAGCAGGTGGGCGACGGGCTTCGCTGACAACAGGTGAGTGCTAGTTTTAGGTTTTTTCATTTTTTTTTTATAAACAGATAATGTGAACGACGTACTGATTATAATGCGAGAGTTTCGTAAGTATTTAATTCTTTTTTATTTAATACTTATCTACATATTTTTGGTAAGTAATACATCTATTTTGCTGATTGCAGCATAATTTCTTTAAAATAATTAAATGGCGTAGTAATTTTTGCGTATTACGCATGATTGAAAATTATATTTTTTACCTAAAAAACTATTATTCTTCTTCATAAAGATCATAAGAAAAAGAAGACAGTATATTTTTTTATAATTTAAGTTAATTACTTTAGGCTAATTGAGAATATTTTTAAAAATAAAAACACTTCAAATCTATCTTTGTTTTCGATCTAATACGAAGCTATTGTGTTGAGAATCAATTTGGTCCATCGTCGGGAGACAATCAAAATAATTCGGTCAGGGGAGGCTTTGTTTTCGTTCAGACAATTTCATTTTATTTGATAAGCGCCCACGCTCCCTTAAATTGATTTTAATACACAATTTTTAAAAGATTTTATAGGTATTTACTACAAACGTGTCTCGTAATAATTTAACATTTACTTAATATTTTATATAAAAAGTTTTGTCGCATATAATAATAATAATTAGCCCTTTGGACGTCGTACTGGGCATGGGCCTCCTCTAATGCAAGGGAAATCAAGCCATAATGTTCCATTAAAAAGTAAAATAATAAATAATAATAAAAATGTTACGAAATTATAATGATTGGTATTTTGAGCCGTTTACTTAAAGTAGCTCTATTGGGCAGCTATGGCTTTACCGAAGAGAGCGCTTGTGTATAAGTATTCTGAGACTAGGGTTTGTTTGAATTACACGTAGATACTTACTCATGACCATAAAATATTTAATAATAGTCATACTTATAGTGGAAAGTATAAAATAAAAGTGATGTAGTGTAATAATTGAAGAATGGATTTTTCTTAACGTCCCTCAAACTGAACAGAAAATAAATAAAGAAAGGGAAAAGGGGTTACCCATTTAGATACAGGAAATTAATTATTAATCATAAATACAATAAAATAAATAATATTGCTAGAATAAAACACCGTCCTGTATGGTACACAGCTAAGCAACGCTTGTACTATGGGTCCCGTACAATGGACTGGGGGCGATCCCAGTGACACCCAGACCAGGGGAAATTACAAAAAGACCATATACGAAAATAGGTTGATACGGGAATTGAACCCGTACCCAATGCAATATACCGAGCGGCCTATAAACAAACCAAATAGACCATACTATACAAACACTACATATTGTAGTAATAATCCTATTAGAACTTCACACAGGGATTTTAAAAAGTAAATACAACGAATTGTAGTCGTATTATACGTTTTTCATAGAACTAACTAAGTAGGTATATTTTCAGGAATTCTTTACTCCCGCGCGGGCCAAAAATAAACTTATTTTAAGAAATCTGTTGTGGTTTTGCAAAAGATATTAATCTAATTTCTGTTTTCTAAATTTACCTACATGTTACCTTTGTGTCGGATCTATTTGGATCATTTCTGCCCACCTCTTAGGGATTATCGTAGTAGCGTCATGCAGATATACTCGTACAGGCTAAGCTATTGAGGTGAAATATTATTGGTAAGACTAAATATTATACAGGGTGTTTTCAGAATCGTTGATTACTAAAGACTCCACATGATTATATATTTTTTTCATAAACATCAATCAATAAATCAATTCGATTTATTAAAAATAAATTTGAAATATAACTGAAAGCAATAAATAGCACGGAGTTAACATTAACTATTACACAGGTCGAGACAGATATATTTCTTCTTAAAAGCGTCGATTGTAAAAAAAAAACTTGTGTTATACAGACAGATGGGCGGACAGACGGATAGTAGGACGTACTGACGAACGGACGGACGGGTTGACAGACAGACGGTGTAGGGACATATGGACACACTCCTCAATACTACTAGATTTTCTATAGTGGCCACTCTTACCAGGTACAAAGTGTGGAAAACTATACCTGGCAACCCCTCACGAGGCGTCAGGGACCATGTGCAGTAGGTCCTGCCGCCAGAGCATCCACCAGTACTCATTGTATGAGTTACATACATAATATACATAATACACCCAGACTCGGGACATACAGACATGTTCATGCACACAAATGCATGTCGCGGGTAGGAATCGACCCTACGACCTGGAGCGTGAAAGGCGGAATCTACACCAACCACGCCAACGGGCCCGTAGTTGCACCGTAATCATTCTCTACCATTCAGCCAGAATAGTTCCGGAGCTGTCGTGCGGACAGACGGACGGACATGACGAGGCGATGAGTTCCTTAGTATGACTATGGAACACTAACAACTGCAATCAATGATCAAAAAACGTTAAGCTATCCAGATCCAGTTATTTTCCTTCGAAAATCTAAAGTTTTGTACGGAATAAATCGTAAGACCAGTCGACTTCATTACCAAAAGAAAAGGGATCATGGCTAAGAAGTATTTGTCTACCCAATTTCGTAATTAAAGCAGCCAAGCCCCCTCCACGGACTGGAGGGATTTGCATTAACAGCTGTCGCCAAACACATGGGTTGGGAGAAAAGTTTAAATTTTACGCGCACTTTACGGCTCATTCTGTGGGACAGACGATGTTAAACCGAATTAGTCGTTTAATTTTATAGCTACGAGTTATTTATGTGTGGATAAGGAATCATTGTCTCTTGATGGGATCTTGAGAACCTTGCTTTTTTATGTTACTAAGATGGCAAACAAGCGTACGGCCCGCCTGATGTAAAGCCAAATCAGAGGCATCGCTCGCACGTTGCAGATTGCGGGGAAGAGAGGTTTGGGCTTCCGGCTCTATCACTCATCGTGCGAAACGTAGTGGTAATAGCTACAATGCGTCGATATTCAATGAGAGGGTGGTACTAACCCGGTCGAGCCAGCCCATATGTGAGCTGCTTCCAACCAAAGACATTACATAAAAAAACGTTACTTCTTCTGAGGCAGTCGTGTAAAAATACGATCGCTCGGTCTCACTTTAATTCTACTATAATATAATTTAAACTAAGCACAACCACAATTAAACTATAGTTTAATTAATCTAGATTATACCTAAAGCCTTCTTGTCAGAAAATAATTAATTAGTTTCAACATATCTGGCTTCGTAATATGTAACTTTCGTATTTAAATTATAACATGCAGCACTCATTAATGAGTTCTAAAGAGACTACGAATCTTTTCTATGTATTTTTTTAATATATACTTACAAGTATATGACCTCTAAATGAGCTTATGTTCAGTTGGTTCTTCAAAGGGCAGGTTTACAGCCGCCCCTAGCCAAGTGGCTTCATCCATGAGCGTTTCTACAAATCGCTACGCTTAAATGTATGGAAATGACATTACAAGTCGAAAAGTAGATCACGTGACTTTTGTCATTTCGATGCATGAAGCGTAGCGTTTTGTAGAAACGCTCGTAGACAAAGCCACGTGACTAGGGGGGCTAGGGGAGCTGGTCTCTTAAAGGTCGCTGCGTTGGCAGATGTCCTGGGCGGCGGTTTCCACTTACCATCAGGTGGGCCGTCTTCCAGAGCGATATCCTTAGCTATAAAAGCCTTCTAAGAATTAACGTCTTCATATACCCAGAGCGATCCTAATTTAACTCGATTTGTCGAACTGAGCACTGAAATTGTTATTCGAATTCCAGCAATTTCATAGAGAAAAAACGTTCAAAGTAATTTTAATACTAAAATTATATTGACAAGTACCTACACAGAAATTGAGTTCAGTAGGTGAATTTTTCAAGTGGGCGTCCATGGCCAAATCTTAATTTATGAGGAATAGCGAAGAGTACCGAAAAAACAATATTCCTAACCAGGAATTGTTTTCAGCGCGTTTTCAACGTGTGTCTCGTAGAATGATACATCCTTCTCTATTTGCTTTTGAAGCAATAAAATTCAAAGTCAAAAGTCAAAGACAACATTTTTTATTTATGTAAGCTAGAGATAGCACTTATGAATCGTATTTTATCGTTACCACCGGTTTGTAATGTTGCTTCCATTGAGAAGAGCCGGCAAGAATCTCAATGGTTACTCTTTTCTACAGAAAAATAATAATTTTAAACATTTTCAAACAACAACGCTATGTGAGCAGGCAGGTATTTACACAATATTAAATAACAAAATACAGTAACTCAATATTATCAAACTAACTCATTCAGATTCAGTATTTAAATAGAAAGCTAGTGAAAACTGTGCATACCTACTTCCACTTTACACTAAAAATAAAAAGGTGAATATTGAAAACAATTGCTTTCGTGTGATGTCTATTAGCTCGGATTCTAAAAACGCCCTTCTTCGTATAACATATCTCAGATGTCAGTGAACGAGTCTATTGAAAAGCCTGAGGGAGCTACAGTCTACAGAAATACACTGCACCTACTCTGAAACACGAAACGAAATGCTGCTGACGGACTTAAGAAAACTCCTACCCCGAAAGAGTTTCAGATCCAAAGTTCGGACTCTATAGTCCTGATTTGACCTATTTTCTCTCGTGGTCCCGGAGTATAGTGGATAACTTTCGGAGCTTTAAATAGGACTAGGCCCGCCACGCACTCCCACCAGTTACTCCTGTAAGCCAGGATCGACAATGGTGTCCAACGATGACGCCAAGGCTTGACCCTCGACGATAAATAACATAACGTCACGACTTGTATCCCCATTCGGGGGTAGTCAGAGGCTTGAGTGGCCATACACCACCACATTGTGGAGGTATTAAGCCAACTCAAAGCCCACGTTTCACCAGATAGTCAGAACCCAACGTGACAGGTGGTGAACCTTGTCGCCGTGTATACACCCCCCCCGTGCCGTGTTGTGCCTCGACGAGTCCCGGGGAAAAGCTAAGTTGTTTTGGAATCCTTGGAAGAAATGATAGGAGGAATCAAGAGGAGGATCGAGGCGCCCTGAGATTAAAAGGGACATCGAAACCAGCTCCCCTCCCCCTCCAGAAAATCGGCTATCACTGCTCTTAATCTAATTATAATTAAAAGTAAATACGGCCCCGTATCTAAGGCCACACGGAAGGCCATTCATTAACACAATACTATTGTTCGTTCGTGAATGGCCCGCTGACAAATTAAATCTGTTTTCTTTCGCCTTTGTCTAGGTTAAATGGAGTTTCCTAATTCACAATTTGGGATTGAATCTTTCTGTAGGTATGAGTTGTTGCGAAGAATTAGGTGAGGAATATATAAATATAAATATTCATAAATGAATTTGCAAAATTCAATTTTGCAAATTGTCATATTCGCAATTTTTTCAATTTTCCAAAGTTTCACGATTCAAAAGAATTGTGACAAAATATTCCGAACCTCAGACATTAAAATAATTACCGAAGTACGTTACCAAGAAAGAAGCCGACATGTGAATGTCCAAATAGTATGTCCCACTAAGTGGACATAGTATGACTCAGTCGTTCGCAGCTGATACGGCTCAACTTCTGGTGAATAAACGCATTAAAATACCTTACAGTTATCTCTCGAATCGCGAGTGTGATAACAGATGTGGGAATTTCGCTGAATGTAGTGGTGAACTGAGCACAAGTAAAATAATACGTCAATCATAACGTCAATGATAAACCCATGATCCAATAAAACATGGTCCGCCATTCCGGGGAGTGACACTTACCTGTCACTATCCAGTTGCCATATTTTGAAATATTTTGTCATTATTATTTTAAAAAACATACGTAGCATACTTAATTGTCATTTCGTTTGTCACAAAAACAAGCCAATCGAAGTTTTACATAAATGAACGTAATTAACAAGTAACAACTGCATGATTTTATCGGATTCGCGCAGTTAATAAATATTAGGTCGAGGTGTTATAGTTTTCGACCACTGGTATCACAAAGCTTTAGATTGGTAGATAGCGGCGATGACGTAGGCCCGTGTCACCCACGTGATCATCGTGTCTCGGAGTGCTATATCAGGCGAAGTATATTATTGTACCATGGATAAACCCACATTTTGATTTTCTTATTTCTGTAATACATCTCTCTATGTCTTGAAGTAACTTTAAAATTCTCATGAAAGGTTTTGTACCCACACTCGCTACACAAACTGAGAATTTTCTTATAAATAAGTCGTTGTTTCTTATAAAATGTCTTGAGCATACCGATGACCGAAACCGAAAACCTGAGACGCCCACAATTATTTCTGTTATAACAAGACAATAGCCGATAACATATTTTTACCATCACGCTTTTACTCTACGGAAGGGTTTTCAGAGTCGGAGATTAAATTGAAGGTTTCATATCTCTACTTCTAAATAAAAAAAACATCTGTGTCAGAAAACGTACAGCCTAAACAGGCTTATTCTTTCATCCCTTAAGAGGGTGAAAAAGGGGATGAAATTATGTTTAAAAAATAAGTTCTTACATCAGTCTACAGACTATCAGTTTTACATCTGACCATGTAGACTTTCATACATTGATTGCTCGGGCCCGCCGCTCGCCTGTTTTGGACGCACCCAATCGTTACCGAATATGAAATGTCACATTATGTATGAGAAAGCTTAGCTGTGAGGACTTACGGCATTATCTTTACAACTTCCGTTTGTTGTTATAAATCTCAAGTCATCTTATCCTGAATGAGGCAATTCAACTCTCTGTAAAACATCCGCAGCGGCTCAACAAAACGTTTTTCTACTGAAAACCCTTTGAAGAGCGGCGGGCGTTGTGAACGGTTTATTTTTAAAAGTAAAGTTAACTGGAAGCGTTTACTGTGTACTCGACTAATTCTGCTATCACGTGCTGCGCTCTCATTGTGGGGACATACGGGAAGCTGTTGTGTACTGGCCCGGTCCATAATCTTCCAATAAACAAGAACTATGAGCGTATTGATAGAGATGATTCTATAGTACGTATCTGAATTTTCTCTGTTACGTTATATAATATGGTGGGATAATATGAAAACATAATGTCGCTAAAACGCAAATATATTATTTTTTAAAAAGTGTTGTTCTGAAGTCGTCGATTTGGAAATGCAACTTCGCTCACATAACTGACAGAGTCATAATAGGAAATAACTGATAATTAGTTCCACCCAAACCATGCAATATTTATATTACCGTCAACAGACCGGGGGTGATTCCTGGATGAGATTTTATTCCTTTGTATCAATTTATTATTACATTGGAACAAAATATCGTCAGTGAAATGTGGGTGCAGTGCACACCTATATACGGCTTCAGACACTAAAGGCGTACGCCTTTTTATTTCTAAATACCAATAATAATCTGTCATTGACCTACCGCCCGCCGCGTGCACGCTCCTTCATCTCCCCGTATGTTTTCAAGGTTTATAGCGGAGACTGCGCTCAGTTTAATCCGTTTAAGCTGCAGCCTTAATTTGCAGTTGGAGCTCTCATCTAATGTATTAAGTATACTGTTTACTTTGACCTACGACGTGTAGAATTATCCGGGTCCTTCTCAGCTATACCACAACAGTAACAGAGTTGTTATAGGATAGTGTTAACAAAAGACTAAAGGACTGTTTCAGAATTTTAACGATATAATTATAATAAGCGATATGATAAGCAGTGATAGCCGATTGGTTAAGCACGCGACTTGCGGGCTTAAGGTCAACGCTCACCTAACGCCTCCGCACTCGACCAGCACCGCCTCGCCGCTCGGCGTCCACTCGTTGTCGCCTGGTGGTCCGCGGGCGGACGCTGCTTTTACACCATAAACGTCACGTGATCGCCCAGTGGACCGCGCGGGGTCAACTAGTGAACGCCGCGCGGTCAGCGCGTGGTCCACTTATTTCCGGTTCAGTTAGTGGACGCTGAGCGGCGAGGCGGTGCTGGTCGGGTGCGGAGGCGTTAGGTGAGCGTTGACCTTTAAGGGCCAGGCTCAAAACCTCGGCTCGCACCTCTGGATTATTTGAAATCTATGTGCGAATCCTAACTTTACTTTATTAATATCCTGGGACATTATTTTTACACACGGCTACCTGATCCCAAACTAAGTAGAGCTTGTAGTATGGAAACCAGATAACTGATATTACTACATATACTACTTTTTGTTTGTAAATACATAATTACACCCAGACTCGGAACATGCAGACATGTTTATTCACACAAATGCATGTCCCGGGTAGGAATCGAACCTACGACCTGCAGCGTGAAAGGCCGAATCTAAACCAACCACGCCAACGGGCCCGTCGACTATAATTATCACTGGCTTACGGTGAAGGAAAAACACCGTGAGGACATGAAAACATCGTGAGGAAACCTGCATAACAGAAGATTTAAAAAAAAATCGAAAGACACGTGTAATCCACTGGGCCAGCGTGGTGGATTATGGCCTGAATCCGTCTCATTGAGGGGAGGCCCGTGCCCAGGAGTGGTACATTAAAAAGGGCAAATATTAATATACAATAATCAAACATTAACTTTCCAGAAAGTATTTTTCTAAAACGAAATGTAATCTTATCTCAAGTTATTAGAGAAACCCCTTCGCCTCAATATTATAATATTCATTTTTACAACCTAAATGAAATTCTTTACATATTTCCATCGAACTTATGTTAAAAAATAAATTATATTTCGACCGAGTTCCCAATATGCCTTTTTAGGGGTGTTACGGATTGTAGGGTTAAAATTAAAATCACCCAGAAACTAGAAAGTGTTAAAGTGTATTCAAACGAAGGCTGCTCGGCTCACTGCATCGGGCGGTTACGGGTTCGATTCCCGCCAACGGATAATTTCAGAAACGGTCTCTCCGTAATTTGCCCTGGTCTGAATGTCATTGGGATTGTCCCCAGTCCATTGTATGGTAGCATTGTAGGTTATTACTACCTTATCACATGGTTACCTACACCTTATCCCATGGTTACACCTTATCACCTTAGGGGCCATCCATAAATTACGTCACACGAATTGCATTATTTTTAGACCCCTCCCCTCCCATTGTCACAGCTGGTCACATTTGCATGACTCCCTCCCTCCCTGTGTGACGCCACGTTTTTTTACAATTTTGAAAATTTTTCAAAAAAAAATCGTAAAAAATTCAAATTTTGGTTTTAATACTTAGATATATTAGATTTTTTTATGTGACGTCACATTACTTAGGACCCCTCCCACCCCCTTGTCACACAATGTCACATTTCGTCGACCCCCTCCCCCACTTTACGTGTGACGCAATTTATTGATGGCCCCTTGCGCTTGTACTCAAGCGTTGCTTAGTTTGGGACCATCCAGTTGGTGTGTAACTCTGGCGTTATGTTTTATTAAATTATTGTGATAATTACTTACGTCCTTATAGATTTGCGCTTGATTTGAGTGAGTATTATCTACTTCAAGTCATATCAAGAGATAAAATAGAATTTTTAGAAGTTTCATGATTTTGATTACTTTAATAAAATCATTAATCTAAGTTTAAAAGTATAAAGTAAAATAAAATTTTTACAAGTCTAGTACTGATTTTTCGGGAACAAGTTACTATTCTGTTTCTCACATGTTAGTGACAGCCCTACCATCAGGGTCCCGAATCCTTCAACGGACATAAGCGGGTGCCTTATAAAATCCTTTTAGATCACATTTTTATACCTCAGAAACGGGGACGCGTAAAAATATATTGGGGTTAGAATTCTTGGACGTGGTTATACAACGGCTATTCTGTAGGCACACAAACTGTTTGACTAAACTGTGTTGCCATCCTTTTCATGCTCGTAACGTTTGAGCAAGACAGAACTACTGTTAATTTAGTTTAGTCCTGATTTTATGATAATATAATTGGTATTTATCTATGTATTTTGAAAAAAATACTATTATTCAGATACATAATAATCACCTACCTATCCCTCGGGATTAGGTAATAGTCAGTTCCTGTATACACGGCGACAAGTTTCACCACCTGTCACGTTGGGTTCTGACTATCTAGTGAAACGTGGGCTTTGAGTGGACTTAATACCTCCACAATGTGGTGGTGTATGGCCGCTCAAGCCTCTGACTACCCCCGAATGGGGATAAAAGTCGTGACGTTATATTATTATTATTATTATTACATAATAATTACGTACTCGTCATGACCAAGAAATTGTTTAATGAAATCTGTAGTGGAACATGGAACCCTTACAAGGTCATCTGGATCATCACATGGACTGGGGGTGATCGCAGTGATACCCAGACCACGAAAAATTACGAACAGGCCAATTGCGGAATTCAGCCTAAAGCTCAAATACGTGCCTTTTTCTCCATAGTATTTTCGATATTTTTTCGTATACGTTATCATTTTCACAGATTAAATAAAATAGTTTCGACCTCCAAAACACCTCTATATATTCCAATTTCTTTGTCCAAAACCGACCATCAAAGACGACCTTCAGAAAGATTATTTCTTAGCCGAATATTCCACTAAATGAGCGAATTGTGTCGCCCATTCTGCGGCGAAATGTCTCAATTTGCCGTTAGCTGAGTACGCTCTCTGGAGATTAAAAATAATGTCACCTTTGTTAACAGTTTTCTTGGCCGTTTTACCAAATGTCAATGAAGGTTTCAGGTTGAAAATAAACGCGCTGAACTGAAAGAAATTGTATCTTTGAGTTAAATCTATACTTTAATATTATAAATGCGAAAGTAACTTTGTTAGTCTGTCTGTTACATCTAAACGCCTCAATCAATTTTAATGAATTTTGGTATAGAGATAGACAGGACCTTGGAGCAGAACATAGATTACTTTTTATCCCGGAAAAATATTAGGTTCCTGTGGGATTATCATGAAACTAACTACAGGACGTTCTAAAGTCAACGCGGACGAAGTCGCGGGGAGAAGCTAGTAATTGTATGTGGCTACAACTGGAAAAGGTACCTAGACAAAAAAAACTCTTAGGGCCTCCGCAGACTTGCTACTTTTAGCTTCGGCAACCGGCGATTTTGTGACGTATCGATGCTGCGTCGCGTTTCTTCGAGCGCGAACGAGCGAGACGCAGCAACAAAATCGCCGATCGCCGATGCTAAAAGTAGCAAGTCTGCGGTGGCTCTTAATCTACCCACGAACTTTAAAATTATCTAAAGGTAAAAATAATATTTTTACAAAGTAGATTGGGCGGTCCCGACAGCTGAGATATTTTCCAGATAACTTTTGGGTTGAGTTACGATCGAATTTATTAACGTCAAATCGAATTAACCTTATTATATTATGAAGATATTATTTTTCAAATTTTAATATTAAGTACCTACATTCTTATTGAAAAGATAAATTGGTGATTTATTTGTAACTGTATAACTCAACCATGCATGCAGTATCGATGCAGTCATTGCTAACTACCTCAGTAATTAGCCACTTATAGTGACTAGCCACTACGTATTTAAACCGTCTAAAATAAGTGTTATATTAAGGAAAACTATATCTTTGGGTAATAATCAATTATCGTTAATTACACAAGTCAATACAAGGCTTATTTAGACGGTTTTTTTATAGTACGAGATACGCTTAAGGACGACCTTCACTCATCTGCTTACCGGATCAAACTTATCATATAAAATATGTTTCTGAACATATACCAATAGGATTGCCGTAAAAATATGCTCATGGCTATAAAACCATTATTTTTACAAATTTCACCGACTTGCTTGCCAAATGAATATTATATCAAAATAAAGGCAATTTTATTGCGAATTCAGTGTATAGTGTTACTTGCGAAAATCCAGTCAAGAATAACGGTAGCCGGGCTTTGAAATTAAAAAATTGGAGCAAGCAAAAATGTATGACATAGAAGCATCCGCGTACCTACTATTTGATGCGATAAAGGAGGACGCAGTACAACAGCTGCGCGCGACAAAGCCGTGCATGATTTTACCATTTTGTATTTTTTTTTATCCTTGAGCATATTTTTATGGCAACCCTATTGGTATATGTTCAGACACATATTTTATTTGCTAAAATATAAGTTTGATCCGGTAAGCAGATGGGTGAAGGTCGTTCTTCAGTGTATCTTAGACCATTATATTGTGGCAAACAAGCGCACGATCCGCCTGATGTTAAGCAGTTACCGTAGCCTATAGCTTGCGATACAAAAGGCATCGCTCGTATGTTACCGGCCTGAAGGGGAGTGGGAAAATGGGAGGGGGGTAGGGTTAAAACTTAAAATACGTAGTGGCTAGTTACCAACGGTGGCCAGTTACACACTATTTCTACCCTAGGTAACTTTTAAATACGTAATGAAATATTTTCATAAATCATTTTAAATGTTGAGACCCTTACGAACACACTTCTTATGGAGACCCACCTCTTATCCTTAATGCTATTTTTAACTCCATTGATTTACTCTGACGTCAGTAGGTAGGTACATAAGGCTTCTTACTGACGTATCAATCTAGTAATCTTTAACAAGAGATTACCTCCCCACTCGAGGGCTTAGGCCTAAGAGGGCGGGGAGTATTTTTAGATCGTAATTCAGCATCGATCAACGTATTGGAGTCAGCTTAACAAATATTGTTAGAAGAGATGTGATGTGTGTGATATGATGTGTGTGGTGTGATGGAAAACATTCGTGAGGAAAAACTATCTGTCAAAAGGCTTAAGGTTTTTCCAAACATTCCAAAATGGTTACTTCTCTATTAATAATCGTAGGACACTAATTATTAAGTATGCAACAAAATCGGTCAAGTGCGTGTCGGACTCGCACATAAAGAGTTCCTTACCACCGTATAAATTTTATTTTATTTTAGGTGTTATTGTAGCGGCAACAGTAATACACATTATGTGTAAATTTCAACTCTTTACCTATTACGGTTCGCGAGATACAGCCCGCTGACAGACAGACGGACGGACAGCGGAGGCTTAGTAATAATAGTTCCGTTGGCACCCTGGGTACGAAACCCTAAAGAAGCAACCACCCAACGCAATAAATAAATAAATTACCTCTCTCACTGAAACTCTTTCAATAAACTTCGTGAAACATTGCAAAATGTAGAGACGTATAGTACGTTTTTTTATAATTGTCCTATTTGGTAAGCAAAGATGGCGTCCAGCGGAGCGATTGCGTAACTTTTTTGTCAATGCTTCAATTGGTTTCGTTCATCCTGTGTCAATTATATACGAAACCAATTGAAACATTGACAAATAGTTACGCAATCGCCCCGCTGGACGCCATCTTTGCTTACCAAATAGGACAAGTATAAAAAAACGTACTATAGCCCACACGTAAGTATGTATGTGACGGCCCATCCATAAAACTCCGAGATTTACAGCGGCGTTTTACCGCCGCCGCGAGAGCCCCGCCGGCCCCCGCCCTCCGTATCAACTCCACTTTATTTACGACATATTAAACTTTCGTTATTTTCTTCACAAGGGCTTGTAACTCTTCAGTAGGGATTTATTCGTTGAAAACATGTTAAATTAATTGTATTTTTTATACAACTAAGCGTACGGGTCTCGAGTCCTTTAACAATTTGAACATTGCAAATAGATGGGGAGCCGTAGAAGGATTTTCTGGATTTACTGGAGCGCGTCAGATTAAGATAAGAGGGATAGCTTACATATTGATAAGAACCTCCAACCAGTATGAGCCCTTAATATTGGTGGGTACGCTCAGGAGAACCAAAAAAAAAATTGACCATCTTTAAATACTCGAACTCGTCAGATTAAGATAAGGGGGATTCATTACTTGCTAAGAAGTGTCAAAAGTGTCAATTTTGCTAATTAGATCGTCAGTCTAAGAAATGGGAGCATCTGGAAGTTTCACCTTTTCACCCCCTCAGTTTTTTTTTTATAGGACTGCGGTGGCATAAAAGCGTACGGCCCGCCTGATTTTAAGCAGTTACCGTAGCCTTTAGATGCTTACAAAATCTGGCGCGCTTGAGTATATTTTTTTTTTTTCAATTAATCATGTTGGAGCATGTAAAGTATCAATATCTGACACGCTTGAGTATTTCCATATCAATGCTTTTTATAAAATAAAAATGAAATTATAATGTAGACGCTTCCCCCACCGCTGAAAGTGGAAACATCTAGAACAATGTATTCTTCCTATCATCTCATCTACCGAATCTAATAGGTTTGGACGACGCCGGAGTAAATGCACGATTAGCACGCTGGGCTTCCGGTCCAAAAACCATTGGTCTCTAATATTATCTACGTGAATGCTAATTGTAAATCTCAAATTCTTGACGGTCCGAGGTCTAGGAACCGTGGCCTATAGATGGTTGGATTACCAAAGGCATCGCTCGCACGTTGCCAATCTGAGGGGAAGGGGAGAGCTTTGGGCTCATTTTCGGGCTCTCTCACTCATCGTACGAAATACAGCTAAATTAAGTACTTTACGCCGATCTTCTGTGAGAGAGTGGTACTTCGCGGGCCAGCCCTAATATTAACTGTAGTCTATTGGCTACAGCTTGGCTCTACTACCTTTTGTTACCCTTGCTAAGTAATTCTACATTCAAACGACAAAATAATTTGTCTTTATTGTTCGAGTAATGTTTCATCTTTCACCCTCTACTTAACTTAGGGGATGAATTTTCTAAAATTAAAAAGCCTCTCGTATTCTCGTAGTTAGTCACGCAGAAGAGGCCGCAGGACAAGGCCTATCGTGAAAAAATATACGTAAACGGTAAAGTTATTTTTTTATTGAAACACAGAAACATTCCGAAAAGCGTGGGCGGAAAGGTCAAGCCGCTAATCCTGAATTTCACAGAATTCACGTGAAAAAACGGCCTGAAAGGCCGACCTCCTGAAACAAAGCTGTATTAGATGTAATTATTGGAATAGTTACGGAGCTGTATTGGCTATACCGACATGATTTGAACAATTTTCTGTCTGTCAGGATGTTTGTTCCCGATAATCTCCGAAACGGCTGGACCGATTTAACGAGACTTTCACTGGCAGATAGCTGAGTTTATAAAGAGTAACTTTAGTTACCATTATTTTAGAAAAAGACTTACACACCAACTGTATGGCCCCAAACTAAGCAACGCTAAAGACTACTGTAAAATGGACTGGGGGCGATCCCAGTGACACCCAGACCAGAGCAAAATACGGAAGGCCGTTTTCGAATTTTGCCTCTGGCGAGAATCGAACCAGCAACCCCTGAGCTGCGCGGCCTACACTCGAACCACTGCGCTGAAGCAGTCGCCAATAACGTAACAAAATTACCTCATAACTTGAAAGTAATTTACAAAGGATCCGTAAATATCTGAAACATTCACACGGTTCTATCAAAGTTCCCGGTGACAGACCTTCAAATCAATATTGGATGTATCGCCCGAAGCCCACGCCCACGCCCACGTGACGCCCACGCTCCACATTTTTGTCGCGGCCATATTTATGTAACTCTAAATATAAAATACAATACAAACATTGAACAAAGGGTCTTTTAGTTGGCTTTGTATTTTCCCTAGAGGTGTGTTAATTTGAATATATAGGGTGAAGTCTGAAATAATATTTCAGGTACATAATAATATGGCCCCGGCTCGCGCCTCTGGATTTTTCGAAATCGATGTGCGAATCATAACTTTAATATGGTTATCACTTGCTTACAGTGATGGTAAACATCGTGAGGAAACCTGCATGTCTTAGGGCCTCCGCAGACTTGCTACTTTTAGCATCGGCGATCGGCGATTTTGATGCTGCGTCTCGCTCGTTCGCGCTCGAAGAAACGCGACGCAGCATCGATATCGATACGTCACAAAATCGCCGGTCGCCGATGCCAAAAGTAGCAAGTCTGCGGAGGCCCTTAGAAAAATCTAACAAATTTTCGAAAGACATGTTAAATCCACTAACCCGCACTGGGCCAGCGCGGTGGATTATGGCCTGAATCCCCCTCACATTGAGGGGAGGACCGTGCCCAGGAGTGGGACGTTAAAAGGGCTATAATAATTATTATTATTTTTTATAATAAAATATGTCGGCTCGATCGGGGTAGTACCACCCACTCACAGAAGATCGGCATAACTGTCTATTTCGGTCAAGCCAGCCCATATATGGGCAGCAGTCAATTGGCTACAGCTTAAGTCTAACGCCAATAATATCTGTATCATCATCATCTCAGCCGAAAGACGTACAATGCTGGGCATAGGCGTCACCCAAGCTTTGTCACAATGTCTGTATGTACCTACAGTACGTTTTTATATACTTGTCCTATTTGGTAAGCAAAGATGGCGTCCAGCGGGGCGGATGGTTTCGTTCAACCTGTGTCAATTATATACGAAACCAATTGAAACATTGACACAAAGTTACGCAATCGCCCCGCTGGACGCCATCTTTGCCTACCAAATAGGACAAGTATAAAAAACGTACTATATGTATTTCCAACCGCCAACTTCTAACCGCATTGTTAACATCGCTAACTAGTGTTCGCAAATTCCACTAAGACTAATCTTAACTAATCTTAAGTACGAATCGGAGTGAAGACCTTTGAGTGTTAATTACAGCTAGTGACCATAGTACACAAATAACTGAGTTTAATCAACCACTGACCTTTCAACCAGGGTTGGAATGCTGATCGATAGGGATGTGTTGAACCGAAGTTTAATCAACCATTGTGCCCGTTCAAACATAAGGTTGGCACTTTAATCAATGGATTCCTTGAAATTCAGATTTAGGCCTGTTTGAGAATCAAAGGATAACTTTTATCGATACACAATACAAATAAATAAAATTAAAGTGTCTTTTTGTAATTCCGAAATAAAAGTAGCCTAAAGTTACTCCTTATAAAATCAGCTATCTGCCAGTGAAAGTCCCGGCAAAATCGATGGAGCCGTTTCGGAGATTACTCGGAACAAACATGCTGACAAACGAATTTTCTTAAAATGTGTTTTTGTTATAAGTACCGTATGTACTTTCATATG
The DNA here is from genome assembly GCA_947859195.1 of Drymonia ruficornis. Lineage (NCBI taxonomy): Eukaryota > Metazoa > Arthropoda > Insecta > Lepidoptera > Notodontidae > Drymonia > Drymonia ruficornis. The sequence goes on along the minus strand of OX401929.1, from coordinate 3,295,785 downwards.
CATTTAGTGAAAAGCTGTTATTTTGTCATTACAAACAGACACTTCAATTTTATTTATTTGTATGTATACAAGCTGAATGGTTGAGCACTTTACATATTAATATAGAGTGCTCAGTACTCGATTCTCGTTCAAATTATGTAAAAAAATAGGTGCCTAAAATTTGCCTAATTTATCTTTAATTATCCACTCAAAACAATAAGCGTGGTCAGGATCGTACCTCCTTGATCTGACGTACCTATCAAGTGTCATTAACTCCGTTCGCGCAGAACACGCGTACTAGCGATAGCGGTGTCCACAATTTCCGAGTTTTAGCACATTAATTTAATTAAGGTTTTCTCTGTAGTTCATTGGTAATTTTTAATTTTTTTTAAACGTTTTATTTTACCATAAATTATCATTTCCTTCAATATGTAAAGTGTTTAACCAGCCAGCCTGTATATTGGATTGGCACATAGATTTCTAAAAAACCAGAGGTATCGGGCGAAAAATGTTGTGCGGTAGGGTTGTCACTATTTCAACCCGGCCAACCACCCTGCTATTCCACTATAGTCCGAGGCCGCACCACAACAAACTTATACAACCCAGTCTCTGAACTCTACAATCTAAATTAATAAACAAGTTAATTGTAACACCTATACCTGAACTAGTTATAATACACTGACGTCTGTAGTTGAAGTTAGTTCAAAGAACTTATAATTTTCTTTGAAGATATTGAATATAATAAAATAATAAAAACCCAGACAAGTACGAGTAGCTTATTGGTGGTAGATCCCAGACTACAGCTCATATATTGGCTGGCTCGATCGAGGTAGTACCACCCTCCCACAGAAAATCGACATAAAGTAGCTGTTACAGCTGCGTTTCGTACGATGGGTGAGAGGGCCGGAACTACTATTATAATGCTTAAGGTAAGTAATATGAGATACTGGCTTCCGCCCGCGACTTGATCCGCGCATAATTTATCCCACGGGAACTAAATTATCGGGATAAAAAGTATCCTATATGTTAATCCAGGTTATAAACTATTTCTGTGCCAAATTTCATCCAGATCCGTTCAGCCGTTCTGGCGTGATTGAGTAACAAACATCCATACATCCATCCAAACTTCCACATTTATAATATTAGTGGGATTTAGATATAAGATATTCAAAGTCAAAGTCAAAGCGTTTATTTTGTTTAGGCCTACGGGGGCACTTACAAATTGTCATTTTACATATATTTTTTCCTTAAATTCTACCGCTAATTCTAATTGGTACCAAACTAAACCATACGTTATACTCTAGGCCCAAATATCCTCAAATTATACACTATACTACTCTCTCTGTCTGTCTCGCTTACCGAAAAGAGACAGCAGATAGAGATGTTTTAATTAAATTTTGATTGGTCTGAGCATCTGTTATTCAGCAATTGATTGCTTTCAACATATATTTCTGAAAACCGTTCCAGTTGGGAAAAGGATAATTCGATTTTGATCCAATATTATCCCTTTTTTATCTGATTTACGAGTGATTTAGTTGATGATAAAGGGTGTAGGGTGGTGAACCTCATAATAATAATAATATCCTGGGACATTTTTTACACACGGCTACCTGATCCCAAACTAAGCAGAGCTTGTACTATGGAAACCAGATAACTGATATACTACCTATAGTACTTTTTTATTTGTAAATACATTCTTAATATACATATACACCCAGACTCGGGACATACAGACATGTTCATGCACACAAATGCATGTCCCGGGTAGGAATCGAACCTACGACCTGCAGCGTGAAAGGCGCCTCCGCGCCAACCTCGCCAACGGGCCCGTCAACCATAATGACACCTACTTTTAGTATGTGTACATCAATATTAATTTAAACAACCCTTTTTTATAGAACTGAGGGGGAAAACAAGCGTACGGTCCGCCTGATGTTAAGCAATTACCGTAGCCTATAGATGCTTGCAATACCAAAGGCATTGTTCTGGAGGGAGGGGCGGGGGGGTTCCGGCTTTCTCACTCATCGTACGAAACGCAGCTGTAATAGCTGATTTACGCCGATCTTCTGTGAGAGGGTGGTACTACCCCGTTGGAGCCAGCCCGTATATGAGCTACAGTCAATTGGCTACAGCTTGGCTCTGTCACCAGTAAGCCCGCTACAGTACATTTAAGTAAATGCAGTACCGAAAACCTAACTGAACCTAAATTCCTCAAGATATGATCAAAAGAGCGCGCCAATATTACTCCACCAAGCCAACTAGGAACTCGGATGGAATGCGGCTTCCCCGCCCGTATACCGCCCGCACACCCGCCACCGCCTTCAGCTGCCCGCCCGCCAAACCTCCCGCCCACCGCCAGCGCCTTTTTGTGCGGGTGACGTCACATTTGACAGGTTCCTAGTTGGCTTGGTGGCGCAGTAATCCAAAACCAACAGGGCTTAAATCAACTTAACAAACCACAAAATAAGTGTTGTTAGCGTGAAATTCGCTAGTCATTACTTCCGCTATTCGTTCACAAGCGCTTAACCCTTCGCTAAAAGGTTATAAAGTGCCCTTTTATATAACTAATATGCTTGAATCGCGTATTCATAAAAAATCATAACATTCACCACTTTCCATATTTTACTAGTAAAAGTATTTTTAAAGGCTAGCTAGGACAATCAACTCCTGCAAGTTATCAGCTTGGCAGACCTCATAATATAAGTAATATCTTTTATTAAAAATCAAACCGAATATAACCAACATTACTTAATTTTTATATCCACGAAAGCGAATTGTCTACTTAGTTTTTAGGGTTCCGTACCCAAAGGGTGCCAACGGGACCCTATTACTAAGCCTACGCTGTCCGTCTGTCTGTCTGTCTGTCCGTCCGTCTGTCTGTCAGCGGGCTGTATCTCACGAACCGTAATAGCTAGAGACATGAAATTTTCACAGAATGTGTATTTCTGTTGCCGCTTCAACAACAAATACTAAAAATAAAAAAAGTTTAAAAATAAAGGGGGTCCCCATACAATAAACTCGATATTTTTGACGTTTTAATTTATAACTCATAAATTAAACTTTATATAAAGGCAAAACTAATATTTTAACCATTAGTGATCATTCTAACAGCTTTTACGTAAATTGTTGACAAAAAATATTGTAAAACTACATTTTTTTACCAATTAATTAACTTTTAAGCGACAGTAGCGCCATCTATTCGCATATGTGTAAACTAACATTTTCACAGAATGAATATCAATTAGGTACTAAAAATTTAATACAATTTGTACGGTGGTTGGTACGGAACCCTCTATGTGCGAGTCCGACACGCACTTGGCCGGTTTTTGCATTTAATACCATCCTTAAAAGATGAAGACTATTGTTACCGGTAAAAATACACCGAAACAGTAGGTATTTATAACCGATGGTAAACAGTATATGAACCAACAACATACCCTCCTAAAATATATATTTACAAAGCTCGTTACCCTATAAAAATAACGTGAGAATAAAATGAAGCAACATGCGGGTACTTTGCGAAATTGTTTCATTAAGGTAAGGCAGGTCCCGCGCTGGGCGCCATTGCCGCCAGAATATACAGGGTGAAAAAAACGAACGAGTCATTATGGGGAACCAACTTAAATACTTAAGATAGCTGATTTTATTCGAAGCATTCACTGGTTCGATTCCTGGATCTAACTCAAAGAAATTAACATGAAGAGGGAAACACGGGACTTTCAAAAATTGTTTGTCTTACTAAACTGAGTCCATGGACACAGTACGACTCAGTAGGTCGCCGAAAATAATTTTGTAAACATTTCATGAATAATAACTTCTTATGTAAAATATAATAAGTGAATTGTCGAATTGCAAGTGCGATAACAATGTGTGAATTTTGTTACATGTAGAAGTGTGCTGTGCTGAGCACAAGTTTTGTGATTGCGAGCTTAGATGGTACCATATCTGCTAAAATAATTCATCAATGATCTAGCTAATGATTTATCAGAAAAAATGTAGTTTTATTTATTTTTTTAAACAAAGAAATGTTTCCTTTGAGTAAAATAATCTATCGTAGTCCCCTTTTATGAATGTCTTTTTCATCCTGTATTGCGGTCTAAAATTACAGAGATCCATAAAAGAAGTGACGTTCAATAAAGGATCCATCATTATTGGGGACAGGCCAAAGATATTCGAGGACAATGGTCCTTTACCGTGGGATAATATTAAAAACGTAAGAACCCAAGTCAAATATTAGTCTTGGAAAGAAAAATTCATACTTCGATTTTTTCGTTAGAATATTGCTAAACTGAAGCGGACCAAGAATGAAAACTCACAAAATTATTATTTTCCCGTAACTGTGCAGCTTAGGGCCATAACACACCGGGTAGCCATGGCGACGTCGCCAGCCACCGTAGCCAATTCGTATTGAAATGTATGGGAAGTAACACACCTGGCGACGGACTAGCGACGTCGCCAGTCAACACAAATTGTTTGGATACGTGGCCGGCGACGTCGCCTGGCGTCTCGGTGTGTTATGGCTCTTAATCTGTACAACTTTGCATTCGTGCACAACTTTGACAAATACTAATTGCGTTTAAAGTCGTCCAAGTAATCAGACAGCGCTCAGAACTCAGATTGCACGCCCAACTAACTAGCTGTTAAATGAACAAGTTTATGCAACTTTTGCAGTAGTCTATTGTGTGAAATTCGCTTTGTTATATCATTAATCTTCATTAACTATACTCTAAAACGCAGTTATAACTTGGTAATGCATTTCTATATACTTACGCTTGTATACCATGGGGATAGACAGAGATTTCTGATTGCCACATGCTACGATCATGACACACATCTTTTGTTTGATCCACATTCATGCACTGCCGTCGGTTGAGGGTGCTACTGACTCGACCTTTCTGGAAAAGACCATTAATCTGGTCGTGAAAAGTTCTCCTTGGGCGCCCTCTTCCGACGCATCCACTTACTTTCGCTCCGTATATCTCTTTCCTCAGTCGACTTTCACTCATCCTCTCTACATGGGCAAACCATCTTAGCATACTCTTCTCAATATTGTGAAGTGTGTGTGATATTGGCATCCATTGGTGCATGTTAACATTCCCTGGTAACATCCAATCGTGTATATTAACATGCTCTGGTGTATGTAAAATTCCACTAGTGTATTTTTACATCCACTAAACTTTAAAACATCCTACCAAACCAGAATAACCTAGGTATTTTATGCTAGGGTTAATTTTTATGACCACCCAGAAATCCTAGCCAGTTCAAACAACGTAGGTGATTTTTGTAGCACCGCTATCAAGGCTTGATTATATATAATTCAAAAAATATATAACGTCACGAATTTTATCCCCATTCGGGGGTAGTCAGAAGCTTGAGTGGCCATACACCACCACATTGTGGAGGTATTAACCAACTCAAAGCCCACGTTTCACCAGATAGTCAGAACCCAACGTGACAGGTGGTGAACCTTGTCGCCGTGTATACAGGAACTGACTATTACCTAATCCCGAGGGATAGGTAGGTTTCCGCACGATGTTATCCCTCACCGTAAGCGAACTGTAAACTATGCACATAGATGAAAATTTATCCATTGGTGCATACCCCACCGGGGATCGAACCTGGGACCTTCTGATTGTTAGCCCAACGTGTTCGCCCCTAGGCTACAGTCGCTTGATTATAACCAGTTTCATTAAGAGCCGCATTACATTTTAAATTACACAGCAATTTAAAAAGGTCTATTATAAACACCCAAGGGTAGTAATTTAATGGTGTGTAAGAATTCCGGCCACGCGTGAGTCGAAACCGCGAGGTGCGCGAACTACATTCCACTTTTAATTACATACGGTCAGGGCGCCGAGTCCCTTAGCCATTGGCCTGCCACTGTAGCGTTTTGCAATTCAGACCAACCAGTCAGGGGGTCTATCAGAATAGCATAACGCTATAGTGACGGTTCAATGGCGAAGGGAATCGGCGCACAGCCCCTCTAGCCAAGTGGCTTCATCTACAAGCGTTTCTACAAATCGCTACGCTTACCTAGATGTATGAAAATGACATTTACAAGTCGATAAGTACAACAAGACAGCAAGCTTTTCCCCGGGACTCGTCTAGGGTCAAACCTCGGCGTCATCGTTGGACACCATTGTCGATCCTGGCTTACAGGAGTAACAGTGGTGGGAGTGTGTGACGGGCTATCACTGCTTAAATAACAAAATACACTGAAAAATTCGCAAAGCTATTCTCGTCCTCATATATTCAAGATATCGGATCATTAAACGTAAATAATATTGGTAAACCATTGCTGCGCTCTCTCGTATCGCCGTAAAACGAACGTATAATGTTCCATACTCTACCCTCAGTAACAGTTTTACCGCAAAAAAATATTCGCATAAAGAGCTAAACGAGGCCCGGGAGTGCGGTGTTGCCATATAATATTCTATTTTAGTGTATAAGAAAAAATTGTGATATCAGTTTTTTTTTTTTTAAATTTAATATGGTCAGATACTACAAGTAACTGTTCCGATGGTAGAGCCAAATTGTAGCCAATTGACTGCAGCTCATATATGGGCTGGCTCGACCGGGGTAGTACCACCCTCTCACAGACGCTCGGCGTAAAGCTGCGTTTCACACGATATGTGGGAGAGCTGGAAACCCAACACTCCCTCCCTCTTCCCCTCCCCCTGTCCTACTTCCCTTCAACGTGCGAGCGATGCCTTTGGTAAACAAGCATCTGTAGGCTACGGTAACTGCTTAACATCAGGTGGGCTGTACGCTTGGTTGCCACCTTAGAAACATAAAAAACAAGGAAAGTTAACGCCCACTATGTGCATACAATAGTCTATCCCCCACTAGTTGTGGCCTGTTTCCAACCTCCTCGCCCACTCGAGAGCTCTACATGTTTTTTATTGCTTATTGGTGCGGCAAGTTGTGGGTAATTTGCTTTTTTCCCTCAGAAAATAACGTGTCAGGTCTAGTGAACGGATCTGCGTGATTGACGTAAGAAACGGAATGACTTCACGTGAAGGCTGAAGGGGAATGATGTTGGATAGGATGAGGGTAGTTGCGTCTGTCTTATTGGATTTGGAGGGTACTTAGTACTTAACTTAGAGACTATATTAGACCATCTTCGGTGATTAAAGATCAGTTGATTGACGTTAGAAGTGACTAGGGACCAGGGCCCTAAGTCGCTTAGCCATTGCCATTGATATGCTATTGTGGTCGACCCTCTGATTGGTCGGTCAGAATCAACCGACCATTCAGAAGGTCAGAGGGATATAGGTATATTAATGTCATGACGGTACGACTTGTATACGCAAATAGAACCAACTTATATTAATAAATATTGAAGTACTTAAACTTTATTCATTACGGCGGACTGCGCGCAGCGGTGATTGTGAGAACATGCTATATATAGATAATTAATTAGTCCGCTGTTGAGTCCCTCGACGGGCGCCAGTAGAGTACAGTACAATATGAAGTATTGGATTTAATTACATAGAAAGACAGTTGTATTGTTAAATTGTTATCATAATATATGGAATATTGAGCTATAATTATAATAATTACTGGACGTAGCCTTTTCCAATACACAATATTAAGCTCACACCTAAACTCTCCGCATTTTAAGCTATCGGTAAATATACCTCTAATTAATAATACATTTGCCAAGTGAGAGAACTATACAATGATTTAATCAGCCGTCAAGTCACATGTTGTGCGCCAATAGAACTATTGGCGCCCATCCTGGGACTGAAACACTAAAACTTATTATAAATCATTTAAACATAAGCATAGTTGGATAGATTCAGTAGGCACTAGGGCCTAGTGACTAGGCAGTCTCAAAAAATATCTAAGATTACAAGCAAAAGAAGAAAATCTATAAAGATTTCTAAAAGTCAATCATTGAACTATTAGCAAAACGCCATAAATCTATACTCGCGCTATAATTCATCAGATTTAATATCCGGTTATCGTCGGCTTAACCAACCGGATAAAATCCACGAATATCACATGCCTCCCCCCTTGATCACCCCCTTATAGGAGAAAACATTAAACTCGGAAGCCATTATTGTGAAAAGTTTGTATTTCTGTATTTTATCGCAAAAGTTTTGTTTTATACTTTTTAATTTGAGGAAAAAACATACCTGCGCATAAAAATATGATCTAATAGTACATTGTTATCCGAGGGGAAAAGTAACTTATTAATTGGTCCCGAGACGGGGTTTAGCGCCCGAGCGTAGCGAGGGCGCTAATAGTTCGAGGGACCAATAATAAGTTACTTTAACCCGAGATAAACACTGTGCTTTTCATCACGTATACAAGGAAAGTAATAATAAAATAATTTAATAGCTAAAGAAAAAAATTGTGAACATTTACACATACAAACACATGTATACTGACGTAGATTGCGTATTTTGCTTTTTGATATTGTGTCGCTGTCACTTTGTTTTTTTTAGAGGCCAGTACTTTTTCAAACATTATAAAAGGTTTTAGTCTGTGATTATAGATTCGGAGCAGGAACGATTTGTGATTGATTTAGGGGAAAATGGTAAATATTTTGCCCAAATGTATGTTATTTTAAAGAAATAGTTGAAAGTAAATTATAATAAAGTCATTTAAAAAAAATATTCTTTAATTAATACTTAACTTTATATTATTTCAATTTTACATCGCGCTGTAATTGAGTGGATGTAAGAAGGTTGGAACTATTAAATTCTCTTTGGTTGGAACATAGTTCAATAGAAACTCGTATTTTTTTATAATTTGACAGAATCTTTGACAGAACGGGCCCAATCGTTTTCTGGATATACGATTGAGCCCGTTCTGTCAACGATTTTGCCCGATCAGAAAAGTATCACCTTCTGTCGGCTCTTTAGGCACCTTTCGACCTACTTTCCGCGTATCAGTGATGAAAAGCATATTTTTAATCTGGAGTTGCAAAGTTGAACGGACTTCCTATTAAAAGGAATGGGTCAAGCGAATACAAGTCAAGAGTAAGGAGCATAACACACCGGGAAACCAAGCGCGTCGCCATCCACCGTAGCCAACTAATTCGTATTGAAATGGATGACAGGTATCACATCTAGCGACGGACTGGCCACGTCGCCAGTCAATCGCCAGGTATCATCTGTCATCATTTCAATAGAAATTGTTTGGCTACGGTGGCTGGAGACGTCGCCAGCCACGTCGCCGGCCACGTATCCAAACAATGTGTATTGACTGGTGACGTGGCCAGTCCGTCGCCCGGTGATACCTGTTATACATTTCAATACGAATTAGTTGGATGTTTGGCTGGCGACGTCGCCATGGCTACCCGGTGTGTTATAGCCCTAAGTACTTCTTGGGGTTGACAACTCCGATTAATTTGTATGGCTTTAATCCAAGGCGATTGAAACAGTCAATAAAGACGTTACTTTCTGGGTTTCTAGGTACTCCGATTACGAATATGACGTCCATATTTAAATCCAATATGGCGAAGTCGATATTGAGGTCATTTTATGAAGTTTAGGGATTTTATCGAGTTTCATTTTCAGATGAAATATGATAAAATAAAAAAAAAAGAAATATGTATGCATTTCCTATGTTTTGACAACTGTTTGGCGCAGTGGTTTGAGCGTAGGCCGCTCGGCTCACTGCATCGGGTGGTTCCCAGTTCGATTCCCGCCAAAGGCGAAATTCTGAAATGGCCTTTTCGTATTTTTCCCTGGTCTGGGTGTCACTGGGATTGTCCCCAGTCCATGGTGCGGTACGTATAGTACAAGCTTTGCATAGCACCAACGACGCCAAAACGACGTGGCCTAACAGCCAGCCCAGTCACCTAGTCACCAGGTCGTTTACCCTAGCCTAGGGTACTATGGAGGTCACGTTACTAATTCATCACCCTTTAACCACTAATGCGACCGTAATTACAGTTACAGAGTAATGCAAGTCATTATGAGTATGTACATTCATAAATATAATATCCCAACTCCCCCCCTTCTTCCTCTCCCTTCGTTCCTCTCCCCTTCAACAACATGCGAGCATGCCTTTGTTGCAAGCATCTATAGGCTACGGTAACTGCTTAGCATCAGGCGGGCCGTAAGCTTGTTTGCCACCTCAGTACCATTACAAAAAATCCTCAAGATTGGTTGACATTTCGACTAAGGGGAACGAAGGGGGGGTTGAATAGTAGATTGTGACACAAGGGAGCAAGATAATATTTTACGGCGAGGGCGATTCAAAGTGACTACGTCACCCGAGGTAAAAATAGTCTTACAACCGTGATACACTTTGCTTTGTCATCCCTATGAGAATAAACACATGGTTTTTTATAATGTTCACACAGACACTGCTACAATCATCTGATAAGATGCTGTGGACCCTATTACTAAGCCTACGCTGTCCGTCCGTCTGTCTGTCCGTCCGTCTGTCTGTCTATCAGCGGACTGTATCTCACGAACCGTAATAGCTAGAGACTTGAAATTTTCACAGAATGTGTATTGCCGCTACAACAACAAATACTCAAAACAAAATAAAATTTAAAAATAAAGGGGTTCCCATACATGAAACTTAATATTTTTTATGTTTTATTCTACGGTGGTACGGAACCCTTGATGTGCGAGTCCGCCACGCACTTGGCCGGTTTGATTACCCTACATGAATAAACGCTGCTGACGGTGAGGGAAAACATCGTGAGGAAACCTACCTATCCCTCGGGATTAGGTAATAGTCAGTTCCTGTATACACGGCGACAAGGTTCACCACCTGTCACGTTGGGTTCTGACTATCTGGTGAAACGTGGGCTTTGAGTTGGCTTAATACCTCCACAATGTGGTGGTGTATGGCCACTCAAGCCTCTGACTACCCCCGAATGGGGATAAAAGTCGTGACGTTATACATACATACATGAATAAACAATAATTTTGACTTTGACTTTAACTTATCAATGTTTAAAAATACTCAAATCTTCGATTACAGTTCCTACCCTGTATGCAAAGGCTCGAGCCTTCGAATCGCTTGTGCAAATAAAAATACAAAAGCATTGGAGTCCTATATAAAGCTATTGTTTGCCGACTGTAAGTAGTCACTCGCGCAGGAAATGGAACCGCGCTGTTTGATCTCTTTCAATCTTCATGAATAACAGATGCCGAATCACAAGCTTTGGTATTTTAGGGTTCCGTACCCAAAGGGTACCAACGGGTATTACTAAGCCTAAGCCTACGCTGTCCGTCTGTCCGTCCGTCAGCGGGCTGTATCTGACGAACCGTAATAGGCAGAGAGTTGAAATTTTCACAGAATGTGTATTTCTATTGCTGCTACAACAGCAACTAAAAATAAAATAAAATTCAAAAATATAGGGGGTCCCCGTACAAGAACGTTGTACGGAACCCTTTATGTGCGAGTCCGACACGTAATTGGCCGGTTTTTTTACTGACTATAACTAAGCATACACGCACGGATCTGCCCGACAGATCTGCCTGGCAGTCTTAGCGGACAGACTTGCTGGCAGAGTGGGGCAAAATTTAATTGCGATTAATTAATTGCAATTAAATTTTGCCCCACTCTGCTTGCTGGTGTATAAAGCAGGCAAATCTGTGCATTTTCTTCCCATACACCAGCAGTTTTGTCTCTCGGGCATATCCGTGCGTGGATCGACTTATCACTTAACATTTTCAGTAAGACGACGTAATAAACAAGAATATTCGACATCTACCGGGATTTCGAAGTACCAAATACACTTGACTGCTTGTCGACAGCTCTAGAACAGTTGGTCGCAGTCAACCGCATCGACCGCCCGCCGACTGCTTGAACGGTCCGTGTATGGTGAACGTCAATTTTGTATTGAAACTGCGGTCGACTGCAACCAACTGCTCTAGAGCTGTCGACAAGCCGTCAGCTGTATGGCGGCGCTAAGGGATTTCGTGAAATCCCTGGTTTCCTCATTTCCCTGCGACATATATATCGCTGCGATTCATTTTAGGTCTGCATTTGAGTCGCATTTAAGAGGTTATGGAGGCTCGTATTTCAAAGCGAGCATTCCAACACTGGGCTATCACTGTAATGTTTTACTTTAAATATAGCTTCATACCATGCGTCCTTCGTGGTCGGTTAAATGTAAATGAGTCTGTCCGGTGTCGGCCGCCGGTGGCCGCCGATGGCCGCCGGTGGCCGCCGGGTGCGTTTACGATTGCAGTTAGCTTTTATTATGATACTGGTAGATGTATTTTCTGTTCAGGATTTTTTATGTTACTATGGCGGCATACGAGATTGCGGCCGGCCCACTTCCTTCAGGTCGGCAATGTGCGAGCAATGCCTTTGGTATTGTAAGCATCTATAGGCTAACATCAGTAACTACTTAACATCAGACGGGCCGTACGCTTTTTGCCACCGCAGTCCTATAAAAAAAAGATAAAAACTCGTTTTCGCGTGACGTCTACGTCTACGTCACTAAAACCATTTGGCAGGAGGGTTGTCTTGTGACGTAATCGAATTATGTGGTGTGTCCTTAATGTAAAGGGTGCGATCTTTTGGGTTTAAAAGATATCGGTATTGCCAATACGTCTCATCTTCTGGTAAATATAATATGCATTAAAATGGCTTTAAGTTGATTTTGGAAGTCGAGTGCGATAGTGTGTGAATTTCACTGCATGTGGTGTGCTGAGTACAAATCTAGTAATTGCAAGGTTAGGAGGTAACATATCTGCTAAAATAATACATCAATGGGTTCCTTTCTCTATATCGAATGGTTTAGATTTCAACTCGGCACCCGACCAGCACCGCCTCGTCGGTCGGCATCCACTAACTGAACCGGAAATAAGTGGACCACGCGCTGACCACGCGGCGTTCACTCGTTGACCACGCGCGGTCCACTGGTTGATCACGTGACGTTTAGAATGTAAAAGCAGCGTCCGCCCGCGGGCCACCTGTCGACAACGAGTGTACGCCGAACGCCGACCAGGCTCGTGGTCGGGTGCCAAGTTGATAGATGAGTGCCAACCTTTAATCGTGCTGTCTGTCAGTCTACTACTAAATTCGATTATTCCTATACTTCTTCTTCTAGTGCCGTCTCCTACCGGAGGTTGGCAATCATTAAGGCTATTTCCACTTTCGAGACCGCAGCTCGGAATAGTTGTGGTGTTGTCTTGTCGAAGCACTGTCGTAAGTTCTTCAACCACGATATCCTTCTACGACCAGGCCTTCTTCTGCCTTCTATCTTTCCCTGGATTGAGTTGGAGGAGCTCATACTGGGTATTCCTATACTATTTGTGTTCTACTTACTATAAACAATACAAGAACCGAAAATGACATTTTAGAATTGTCTATTTCTCACATCGCGCAAAGAATACTGAACGGATTAATTAATTAATCAATGTTATTGACTAGTTAAATCGTTATTATTCTAAAATATTTATGATCGCAGGAAATAGTTACAAAAAAACACGCGAACGGAGCCGGAGACCACTATACATAGTTCTACTACCTTATAAGTATCCTAATAAATAATGCCCATAATGGCTTCCCCGATATGTGCTAAGCTAACTATGTATGTTATCGTAATATGAAAAAGTCTTTAAGGTCGCTACCCACGCGGCTCGAGGGTTGAAAAGTTTCACACCCTCTTTACACCCTTGTAATGTATTGACGGAGTGACAGGCGAAGTCGCAGTACTTACATAATGTATGTATGTATGTATTACAGGATGTGAGCTAAGACGATGAACGTATTGCAGGAGGGTATTTAGTATTTCAGTATTCTATTCTACTTCCTAATATGTAAAAAAACTTGACCTTATTGACCTTTTTATCCAATAAATATGAATAAATAAAATGAGCTTAAGCAATACAATGCAATAATAAGCTTATGAAATCTATACAAATAACTAAAATTGAAGTGTCTATTTGCAACATCAAAATAACAGCTTTTCGCTAAATGCATAATATGAAAGTACATACGGTACTTATAACAAAAACGCAACTAAAACAATTTTTGTCTCTCTGTATGTATGTTTATTCCGGGTAAACTCCGAAACGGCTGGACCGATCTGACTTTCACTGGCAGATACTTGATGTTACACGGAGTAACTTAGGATACTTTTATTTTCGAAAAATAATTCTATTTTTTGAAAATAATAGTATCCTTATACCCGCGGGAGGGTTCCCGCGGATTTTATTTAAATGAGTTTTTTTTTAGGAGGAACCCATTAGGGTTCCACGTAAAGAAATAAAAAACCATTTAAATTCTACGCGGGCTGAAACGCGGGTAATCATTTTCTAAACTATGCGCATACAAAGTCGCAGGCACAGCTAGTTGTAAATAAAACAGCTCTACCTTTAATTGTATTTAAGAAACTTACAACGTTGCTTCAGACTTCAGATGCTGACGTCACTTCCCCACCAACGTCCCCGCCCTACGATCACACGATCATAAAGTTTGCGTACATATACCTAACACCTCTTACGCCAGTCTGTCGGGATCGGAACTACGTAGGCGTGATTAAGCTATTCAGAGTTATTCCGGCCGCCCACGCCACGGCAAACACATTATGCAAATGTGGCGTGTTGAACGATGTGTGTACGCGCCCTTAGCGAGCCGGACGCCCGGTATGTGGCTGCATAGAGTAAAGACTTAAGAAAGAGGTGCCCTTATTAGATTTCTCTATTAAACAACGCGTGGTAATTTGCACGGGATGGCGCGGGTGGTGGGGGTTAAGAAATGCGTGGCATCTATCTACCGGGAAATAGCTGAACTACTCGCTTCGTTTTATGTCGATGTTAGTACGTAGTTTAATTATTCGCACTAGATGTCACTAAGTGTATGATCATGAAAAATTACGTACAAAGGGACGCCATCTAGTGTCGAATATAATTATATTTGGGATGCGAACGTTGGCAAGACGTCTGCACAGGACGAACGCCAACAGCACACTGACTTAAGCCACGCCTACTGTGATGACGTCACCGACCTAGTTGTGCGATGTTTAAGCAACGCGGCTTAGCTGCTTAGACCCAGTCCTTTAGTATTAGGTTCATGTGTGGCTGCCTTTATTGGCGACCGGTAAATTACATTTGTATTGAAAACATACAAAAAAAGTCTGTGCTCAGTCGTAGTCCAGCTTTCCTGAGGATGCCTCGTTTAGAGGCGAAACACGTGTCGAATTTATTTAGGATTCGCTTTGTCGGCGAAGAATTGCTAATTGTTAGGGTCCATGACTCATGACAGACATACTCTCGACTGACAGGGAGTTAGGTCTTGTTGGCTTCTTCTATTATCGATCAATTCATTTGGTTTATAATATTGGAGGTTGACAATTCCGAGGGTGAGTGGTGGGTCCCTCTTTATAATTGTTTAACAATGGATTTCCGCAAAGTTACGCCTGATTCCATCAATTATACAAAAAAAATATAACTTCACGACTTTTACCCCCATTCGGCGGTCATCAGAGGCTTGAGTGGCAATACACCACCACATTGCGAAGGTATTAAGTCAACTCATAGCCCACGTTTCACCAGATAGTTAGAACCCAACGTGACAGCTGGTGAACTTTGTCGCCGTGTATACAGGAACTGACTATTACCTAATCCCGAGGGATAGGCAGGTTTCCTCACGATGATTTCCCTCACCATATTATTGAAAACATATATTAAGAATCGGCGCTGTAATGTCTTTAATATCCCATCTTCTTCTTATCGTATGGTTAGTGGCCAACGTGTCAGAGTTGTTGAAGCCGCCCGAAGGCCTCTGACAAGGCTTAACGACTGCTGCCTAGATGACAACAACCAGGACCGACATTTTAATGATCACCCATCTCTGCGCGACGTTGCCAAGCGTTGCTTAACCTCCGATTGTTTACCGATCAGCAACTGCAGCTGGCTATGAGCGCCTCAAATATTCAATTATTGGGGACGGGAGCCCCCTCAATACGATGGGGTATTGAGGCCATAATCCGCACTCTGCTAGCCCAGTGCGGGTTGGAAGATCGACTTTCGAAAATTCGACAGATTTTCTTAGGCAAGCAGGTTTCCTCACGATGTTTTTGTTCACCATATTTTAAATATTACGAAGTAAAGAGTACGGCCCTTCTGATGTTAAACAGTTACCGTAGCCTAAAGATGCTTGCAATACCAATGGTATCGTTCACACGTTGCCAACCTCTCTCACTCATGCTCAGCTACTTTACGTCGATGTTCTGTGACAGGGTAGTACTACCACGGTCCAGCCACCCCGTCCAGTCGATGGCTTTGCTAAAACTTTGTAATATCTGAGATTTCATTAAAACGTTTTACGAGTAATTTCAGAACTCGCTACAGTAGTATACATTTTCATGAAAACTTTCAGAAAATTCATTTCATGAAGCAAACATTTCACGTTATCAGTGCCAGTTTCCCACGTAGCTACGAACATCCCGCCCGGATCCCTCAAAATCCCTAGTTCCCATTCGAATCCCGCTGCTAATCCCTGGGGACTAGCTGAATAGCCGAAAATCATCCGAAATCCAAGCGTTCAGAGTTTCTGTTAAATGTTTTTGTGAATTCAGTTGGAATGTTCCAACTTAATTAACATTTTACTACATTTTAATTGTTATAAATATAAATAAATATAACGTCACGACTTTTATCCCCATTCGGGGGTAGTCAGAGGCTTGAGTAACATACAGCACCACATTGTGGAGGTATTAACCAACTCAAAGCCCACGTTTCACCAGATAGTCAGAACTCAACGTGACAGGTGGTGAACCTTGTCGCCGTGTATACAGGAACTGACTTTTACCTAATCCCGAGGGATAGGTAGGTTTCCTCACGATGTTTTCCCTCACCGTCAGCGTATTGTAAATTATGCACATAGATGAAAATTCATCCATTGGTGCATGCCCCACCGGGAATCGAACCTGGGACCTTGTGATTGCTAGCCCAACGTGTTCACCCCTAGGCTACAGTCGCCCTCATTTTAATTGTAACTTTTATAATTTTTTAGAGATTTCATTGCTCGCAGAACGGATGGCCGATGGGGCCGAAAAGTTCTCGAGTGGCGGCCGCGCACCGGAAAGCGTAGCGTGGATAGACCTCCCACAAGGTGGACCGATGACCTGGTGAAGGTCGCGGAAATCCGCTGGATGCGGGCAGCGCAACACCGGTCATTGTGGCGAACCTTGGGGATGCCTATGTCCAGCAGTGGACGTCTTTCGGCTGAGATGATGATGATGAGAGATTTTATTTTTTTATTTTTTTAATATTGGCACAAATGTAGAGAGTGGTGACGATTTAGTGGCATTTGAACTGATTGTCTCCGTGCTTCGGAGGGCACGTAAAAAGTCGGTCCCAGTTGTTGCCTTCTAGGCAGCAGTCGTTAAGCCTTGTCAGAGGCCTACGAGGGCTTGAACAACTCTGACACCAGGTTGGCCACTTACCATACGATAAGAAGAAAAAAAAATGTTACTTTCCTAATTATTATCAAGCAAGTGTTAATCAGCGACATCAAACATAGAGAGGAAACATGCCAGCCATCTATAAGATGTGTGAACGAAATTCAATAGCGCCCTATCGCACGAGGACACCAGTGGTAGCGCAACCAGTCGCTCCACCAACAAAATGTATGCAGCTGTATGGAGGGTATCACACCTGGTGTCTGCTTGGTAGCGCAACCAATTCGGTGTCGGCTATAAAACACCCGCTGGTGGCGCAACCATGGTTGCCTCGTGCAACCTAAATGCAACAGACGTACTCTGACGTACACACACGAGTAGTAAGTGAGTGTGTGAGTGAGTGCTGAGATTATATAATCCCTCGTATACTATGTGCAACAGTTTGTCGGGGTTGCCGTCTCGCAATGCACTCAATGCAATCCGAGGATTATGGCTCGGACAGTCTGTAAAAGCTTTTCTCTTGTATATTGCAGAATATACTGCAGATGACACGAGTTTATGTGGCATGTGGGATGCTGTATGTTCTCAAGTCAGACGGACGTAAAGGGCCATAAGGGTGCGTTTCCATTGAAGCGGAGCTGGGCGGAGTGGACTGGAGCGGACCGTAAATTGGCCAATCACAGTCCTCGAAATCTCCACTCCGCTCTTAGCCCGTCACAGTTGACCAATGACAGTCCGCCGCTCCGCTCCACTCCGCCCAGCTCCGCGTCAGTAGAAACGCACCCTTACACACCGGGTAGCCATGGCGACGTCGCCAGCCACCGTAGCCAACTATTCGTATTGAAATGTATGGGAGGTAAAACACGGCGACGAACTGGCGACGTCGCCAGTCAATACAAATTGTTTGGATACGTGGCCGGCGACGTCGCCTGGCGTCCCGGTGTGTTTGACGCAAAGGCATGTACAATAAAGGTATTAAAAGGTTTTTACAGGATCGGCAACTTATTAGGCCGGTCTTACAAACTGTCTGGTCCGAAACTAAGCAACGCTTGTGATATGGGTACCGTACAATGAACATGGATAAATGGGATGGGGTTGTACTTCCGGTTCTCTCACTCATAGTACGAAACGCAGCTGTTGTTCTTTACGCCAAACTTCTGTGAGAGGGTGGTCCTATCCCGGCCGAGCTAGCACATAACTAGACTCTACCACCAATAAAAGTTGAGTTAGGTTGGATTTAAGCCACAATTGATCTCACGGCCCTAAGGGCCTCCGCAGACTAGCTACTTTTAGAATCGGCGACCGGCGATATTGTGACGTATCGATGCTGCGTCGCGTTTCTTCGAGCACGAACAAGCGAGACGCAGCACCAAAATCGCCGATCGCCGATGCTAAAAGTAGCTAGCTTTTTTGGCTCTAAAGCCACAACCACAGAGAATTAGGTTCATGGCCATATAACACACCGGGATGCCAGAAGGGCTAGACAAGTGGCTGACGTCTACAAGCGTTCCTTCAAATCGCTACGCTTCATGTATGGAAATGACATAAGTCACGTGATCTACATAGCAACTTGTGGTTAATCTACATAGCGACGTTTGACATTTCGATACATTGTGAAGTCTATTCTATTCTATTCGATAAGCGTTAATGCCACTTGTCTAAGGGGCAGGTGTGTTACCTCCTATACATTTCGATACGAATAGTTGGCTTCGGTGGCTGGCGACGTCGCCATGGCTGCCCGGTGTGTTATGGCCCTTAGTGTGTACAACGCTTACCGCATAACACTCCGCGGCAGCTGTGACCTACCATAGACAAGACGCGGTATTTTTAACCCGCGTCTCGTTATCTAGAGAGCTTGCTTGACATTTGCAACATTACTTACTATATTGCTTCAAAGTGAAGAGATGGCTCTGAAATGCAGGGTTGTTTCAATAAGTTTGAGTTTCAGTAAGCTTTTGTAAATCTGAGCGACATCTCACGGAGACCGATCGTCAATCTAAGATGTAAACACATAGGTACAATATATCTCAGATTTTAGAACGAAACAGTTTCCATCGCAAATTTTGGTAGCAGGCGATATGTTAAAATACTTTAATTTAAAAAAAAACATGTATTTTAATATATACCCATACTTAAGAAGCTACTGTAAATCCTATAACAATTATTTAACAAATAGCAATAGCAAAACAGAATAATAGAAACAAAAATAAAGAAAATTAACATCCATTAGTAAAAATCGCTCAACAATCCTCAACGATATCGGATGAATTCTTATTTTATTGGATAATTCGGTCAAACATTAAAGTACCTTACACTTTTACATGTTTGGAATGAGAATCAAATACTGTCTCACTACCCTGTATACTTAGGTCAAGAACAAATTAGACATTTGATTAAAGTTCTGAATTAATTTACCGCTTACATAAATTCACTTAATCCAATCTTATTCCATTTCAAATTGCCTCAAGCAGACTAATTTAGCTCACAACCTCTCAAGACATTCGTTGTGAAACGTCCTTCAATTCAAATTGTGGGCGCTGAAAAATAAGTTTTCATGTACCTACGTGAAATTGAATATCACAAAAATTCCTTGAATATCACAGAGTTTCAGGAGACACGACCACTTGACGCTTGACGCTTGGCATATGTCGCTTGACGCTTGGCATATGTCGCTTGACGCTTGACAGCCGCTTGGCGCAGTGGTTTGAGCGGTGGTCGTCCGGCTCACTGCATCGGGTGTTTGAGGATTCGATTCCCGCCAGAGGCAAATTTCGGAAACGGCCCTTTCGTTATGTGCCCTGGTCTGGGTGTCACTGGTATCGCCCTCAGTCTAATTTATGATAGTCATAGTACAAGCGTTGCTTAGTTTGGGACCATACAGTTGGTTAAGTCTGGCGATATTTTTTTTATGAAAGACGGCATCATTATGTAGGCATCATTGAATAGGGATGAACAACGTCTGTTTATTGGGTGCGTCCACATCAGACGCATTTTCTTCTTATCGTATGGTTAGTGGCTAACCTGATTTCAGAGATTGTTCAAGCCGCCCGAAGGGCTCTAGGCCTTAACGACTGCTCCCTAGATGACAACAGCCGGGACCGACTTTTTACGTGCCTGCCGAAGCACAGAGACGCTCAGTTCAAATGCCACTAAACGGTCACCCATTTCTGACGGACCTTGCCAAGCGTTGCTTAACCTCCGATCGTTTACCGATCAGTGATTGCAGCTGGCTATGAGCGATCAGGCGCATGCTGCGCCCGAGCACTCAGTTTTGACATCGGAACGCATAAACATAATGCTATAACATGAGTACTTGGGCGACGCATACGAGGCATCTGATTGCATAAGGGTTTTGACGCAGTATCTTTTTAGGGTTCCGTACCCAAAGGGTGCCAACGGGACCCTATTACTAAGCCTACGCTGTCCGTCCGTCCGTCTGTCTGTCAGCGGGCGGTATCTCACGAACCGTAATAGGTAGAGACTTGAAATTTTCCCAGAATGTGTATTTCTGTTGCCGCTACAACAACAAATAGGTACTAAAAATAAAATAAACCTTAAAAATAAAGGGGTCCCCATACAAAAAACGTAATATTTTTAACTTATTTGCCTTTTATGGTCGGTTTCCATACAAAAGACTACAACGTGCGACTCTAAAAATCACCATTTTAGGGATGTTTGTTTATATTCTACGGTGGTACGGAACCCTTTCAGTGCGAGTCCGACACGCACTTGGCCGGTTTTTTAACACGAAATGCTTAAGTACCTTTTAACTCAACAGTTTTAAGTACTGCTATATCTTCTAGGTATTTACTTAAGTCCTTCAAACAATTAAGGCATTCTTGCATAAAAATGTACTTAAACTCTAATGAATATTCTGTAAGCGTTTCTCGTCGCTAACTAGGAAAGCTATTAAAATTCCGTCAATTCCTGAAACATTTTCTTCTGTGGCACGAAGAAAACGACCTTTTTTATTTTTATTTATAGGACTGCGGTGGCAAAAAAGCGTACGGCCCGCCTGATATTAAGCAGCTACCGTAGCCTATAGATGCTTACAATACCAAAGGCATTGCTCGCACATTGCCGACCTGAAGGGGAGTGGGATGGAGGGAGGGGAAGGCGGGTGGGCTTTCGGCTCTCTCACTCATCGTACGAAACGCAGCTGTAATAACTGCTTTACACCGATCTTCTGTGAGACCTAACCATGGACCAGTTACTAAGGGGACTGGCCCTAAGCAAGTCGGCCGAGTGGTCGGCCTAGTACTAACATCGACATAAAACGAAGCGAGTAGTTCAACTATTTACCGGTCAATAGTAAAATGAAAATGAAAAAACAATGACCACGTTTTGTTTCATACAAATATCTAATAAGGGCACCTCTTTCTTTAGTCTTTACTCTGTGGACCTAGCTAATATTAAACACGTTTTCAATTAATGTACCTCTTTACAAACTGTTTGCTACGGGTGGTTTCGGGTTCGATTTCCATCGTAGCGAATCCGGAAAGCGGAAATGGCCCACCTAATCTAAAGCATAACTTCTTCTTATCGTATGGTTAGTGGCCAACCTGGTGTCAGAGTTGTTTAAGCCGCCCGAAGGCCTCTGACAAGGCTTAGGGGGCGTCCATAAATTACGTGAGGTGATTTTTGAGATTTTCGACCCCCCCTCCCCCCTTGGTGAGATATCGTGAGATTTTGCTCGACCCCCTCCTTCGCCATTTAATCTCACGTGAGATTTTTCCAAAGCTATATTCTAGAGGAGAAACATGTTTTGCTTAAATTAACCCTGTTTTCTGGCAATTTTACATCGTTTCTTGCGGTAAAACCACGTGAGATTTGGTGAGATATGGCCCCACCCCCTCCTCCTTAAATAATAATAATAATAATATCGTGGGACATTTTTTACACACGGCTACCTGATCCCAAACTAAGCAGAGCTTGTACTATGAAAACCAGATAACTGATATTACTACATATACTAATTTTTAATACATACTTAATATACATATACACCCAGACTCCGGACATACAGACATGTTCATGCACACAAATGCATGTCACGGGTAGGAATCGAACCTACGACCTGCAGCGTGAAAGTCGCCTCCGCGCCAACCACGCTAACGGGCCCGTCAAAATAAATAAATAAATGCCTCATGTAATTTATGGACGCCCCCTTAACGACTGCTGTCTGGATAACAACAACCGGGACCGACTTCAAATGCCACTAAATGCAGTTACTGTAACCTATAGATGCTTGCAATACCAAAGATATCGTTCCCACGTTGATGACCTGAAGGAGAGAGAGGTTGGCTTTTGGGCTCTCTCACTATTATCGTACGAATCAGAGCTAAATATGCCACTTTTACCTAAAGGGCCTAAACCGACCACGGCTATCCTCTAGATGAGAATATTTTCTTGTTTCATACTTTTTACAGCGCGATTTTTCAGTAGTCGGGTTTTAGTTTTTAAACTTACTTTTTATTTAATTATTTTGGAGTTATGGGTAACAATATATATATTTTTGAAATGTGCTCATCAAGTTCTTTCATTTGATACCCCACACGGTTTCATAAAAAAATGTTTTTTTTTAGTTCATGACATTATGTCCTCTCGAGGGCGCCATATGCAATTTTATGTGACGTCACATAGCCTATAACCAGCGCGCCATTAAGCCGCTTCTAACGATACCTCATTTGTCAAATTACGACAAGTAATTTGGACGTTAGCCGGGGACAGATGAACATACATACATACATACATACCGGTCAAAATCATAACCCTCCGCCGTAGTCGGGTAAATACTATACGCATACTTTACGCTGATCTTCTGTGTGAGGTTAGTATTAATTCTACAACAGGCACCTTTACAGTATATCTTATGTCCATACACCCCATTACTCCTATTTACTTTCATAAATAAACAAACGTCCCCACAATTAATTCTTACACATTCACAACCATTCAACTAAGACCTCTGCAATTAAATGGGCAACGTTCCCAGGGCCATATAAAGTACGTTTTCCAAGGGTGGTAAGGACAGGAGAGGTCAGGGTGGCCTGGTCAGGATTAAGTGAAGCATTATGTTAATACGTCCAACAAGTGGCCTATGTCCACGGTCTTTTAAAAGGAAATGCTATAAAAGGTACCTCTTTATATCCTATCTAATCTTGGCATTTGGTAGGGATTGTGTAAAATAAGGCGATTCGTCCACGAGGCTACTCAAAATAAACTGCTGGCCTACTCCGAAATACGAACCTAACGTTTCGGCTGACGGATTGTCGTGATTTGACATTTCTTCTTTCGTTTTTCTCTACGATTTGACATTGTTTTGATCGTAAATCGAATCCGTACTTCGGACGATCCGTCAGCCCCCCCTGGTTACTAACTAAAATTACTAATGAGTTGCTAGTTTTTTTTATAGAACGAAGGTGGCAAACAAGCGTACGGCTCCCCTGTTAAGCAGTAACCGTAGCCTATAGATGCTTGCAATACCAAAGGCATTGCTCACACGTTGCCGACCACAAGGAGAATGAGGGCTTCCGAATCTCTCGCTCATCGTATGACGAAACGCAGCTGTAATAGCTGCTTTACGCCGATCTTCTGTGAGAGGGTGGTACTCAGAGCTGCTGTCAATTGGTTACAGCTTGGCTCCACCACCATAATGTAGAATGTAGTATTTAGCCGCTAGTATTTATATGGAGGGAAAACATCGTGAGGAAACCTACCTATCCCTCGGGATTAGGTAATAGTCAGTTCCTGTATACACAGCGACAAGGTTCACCACCTGTCACATTGGGTTCTGACTATCTGGTGAAACGTGGGCTTTGAGTTGGTTAATACCTCCACAAGGTGGTGGTGTATGGCCACTCAAGCCTCTGACTACCCCCGAACGGGGATAAAAGTCGTGACGTTACATTTACATTTATTTATATGGGGACTCGTACACGACGCTACACAAAATAAACTGTTGAATATTTAATTGGGTAGTAATTGGTAGCACGTGACTCGACATGCTGGTCGCGTGCGACTGGTTTAAGAGAAACTTTTTTGGACTGCGTACTTGAGTGATTGTGTTTTTTTTCCTTGCTTTGAGCTTGACTGTTGCGTTCCTTTTGAGTGGCGTTGTGATCGGATTTAAAAAAAAAAAATTTTTTTTTTTCACTATACTTCTTTAAATTTTGATTTGTGGAGAGACAAATAGATATTTTAATGGTATTTAAGGCTATGATCAAAAAAGTGGTTCAGTCACCCTTGTCAGACAAAACTACACTGGACCGCAAAGAAAAAGGGTCGGTTAGAAATTTTTCAATAATATCTTCAATCACATTTTTTTTTTTTTTTTTAATAAAAAGTTTCAATTTAATTTTTAGGGTTCCTTACCCAAAGGGTGCCAACGGAACCCTATTACTAAGCCTACGCTGTCCGTCCGTCCGTCTCTCAGCGGGCTGTATCTCACGAACTGTAATAGCTGAGACTTGAAATTTTCACAGAATGTGTATTTCGGTTGCCGCTACAACAACAAATAGTAAATTAAAATAAAATTTAAAAATAAAGACTTGATATTCTTGACGTTTCTATTCTACGGTACGGACGCATTATGTGCGAGTCCGACACGCACTTGGCCGGTTTTTTTATTTTCATTTAAGCACATTAAAATATTCTTTAGATTAGTCTTTATTTCATAAAGCTAGGTCAGATACTGTTGAAGATATTGAAGATTTTCTAACCGACCCTGTTTCTTTGCGGTCCAGTGTAATATGAATTCTGTATGTATACCTCATCTCGGGTATATTATCCAGCCGAACGACCGCTACTGCGGCGTCCATTTATCACAGCTATGAGCTATGTATAAAAGTATTTGTCTCGAAACAGACGCATCCATCAGACCCCAGCTGTCTGCTTACAGAATAGTTATATACGGTCCCACTATAAATTGTGGGGTCAACCTGTAGGTTATTCCATATAAATATTAGATTTACAGTTCGCTGACGGTGAGGGAAAACATCGTGAGGAAATATACCTATCCTTCGGGATTAGGTAATAGTCAGTTCCTGTATACACGGCGACAAGGTTCACCACCTGTCACGTTGGGTTCTGACTATCTGGTGAAACGTGGGCTTTGAGTTGGCTTAATACATCCGCTTTGAGTTGGCTTAATACCTCCACAATGTGGTGGTGTATGGCCACTCAAGCCTCTGACTGCCCCCGAATGGGGTAAAAGTCGTGACGTTACGTTACATACATACATATACTAGACAGAAAATATTGAAGGTGGTATACCCAAGCTGTAGCCAATTGACTGCAGCTCATATACGGGCTGGCTCGACCGAGTACCACCCTCTCACAGAAGATCGGCGTAAAGCAACTATTATAGCGTTTCGTACGATGAGTGAGAGAGCCGGAAGCCCAAAACCCCCCCTTCCTCCTTCCCACTCCTCTTGAGGTTGGCAAAGAGCCAGCAATGCCTTTGGTATTGCAAGCATCTATAGGCTACGGTAACTGCTTAACATCAGGCGGGCTGTACGCTTGTTTGCCACTCCATTCCTTTAAAAAAAGACATACACGTATGTACATCGTAATGTAAACGTAGTAGGTATATTATTTTTGACAACGCATCATTCAATTCGCTTGGCGCTATGATCCGAGCGTAGGCCAGTCGGCTCACTGTATCGCGTGGTTGCGCATTCGATTCGCGCCAGTGGCAAATTTCAGTAACGATAATTTCGTTAGTATCTATCAAAAATGCGTAGAAACGTTGTCGTCTTCATAATGCGAATGTAGCGTAAGGGCTGTAACACACCTGGCGACGGGATCGGCGACCGTCGCCAAGTAGAGTCCTGTCATATTTTGACATAATTCAATACGAATTATTGGCGACGGTAGCCAGCGATGTCGCCGGCCACGTATCCAAACAATTGCTATTACCTGTCAAATTCAATACTAGTAGGCGTGTCTACATAATGCACATGCCTCGCGAGGCTGCTCATCCACATGCCTCGCGAAGCACGACGTTTGCCTCAGTCGCATGCCGCGCGAGGCAAATGGCGAGGCAACTGACACTCTAGACAGGGAAAGGTATACCCGATCAATCAGTTTGACACGTTGGACATCGTTCTGTCTCACGACTGCCAAACTAGGCGACGCAAATGTGAGTGCTCAGGTGAGGCAGGGCGCGCATTTGCCTCACGTGAGGCAAGTCAAAGAAGAAAATTTTCCTCGCGCGGCATGTGACACTTCTGGACGTAGCTAATTAGTTGGCGACGGTGGCTGGCGACGCGCCTGGCGTCCCGGTGAGATAGAGCCCTTAGTCTGGACTAGGCTAGGCTTTAAACGTGTCCAAGCATCTATTGAGATGTTAAACTATTCGCCGACCCTCCCGACAATAGACTCGACGATATTTATATACCTACACAATACGGAGTAGAATTTCGTATTGAGCTAAATTTAGATTGAGGTCGTCATCGGCCATTTATGGGCTGAAAATAACTTTATAGGGCAAGAACTTTGGTTCTAATACGATTTAATAAGGTTATTACTACCGCTTGGTCTAAGTCGATAGATAGATAATTCTTTATTATACCATCAAACTTCTGCAGACGACTGTAGCCTAGGGGTGAATAGCAGGGGGCTTACCACAAGCTCTTATTGCGATTCAATTATAGGAACGTTTTAACGACGTTTTAATGACGTTTCTTATTGTCATGACAATAAGGTACGTCATTGCACAAAATGTCGCTGAAACGTTAATACGTTCCTGTAATTGAATCGCAATAAGAGCTTGTGGTAAGCCCCCAGGTTGGGCTAGCAATCAGAAGGTCCCAGTTTCGATCCCCGGTGGGACATGCACCAATGGATGAATTTTCATCTATGTGCATAATTTACAGTTCGCTGACGGTGAGGGAAAACATCGTGAGGAAACCTAGCTATCCCTCTGGATTAGGTAATAGTCAGTTCCTGTATACACGGCGACAAGGTTCACCTGTCACGTTGGGTTCTGACTATCTGGTGAAACGTGGGCTTTGAGTTGGTTAATACCTCCAAAATGTGGTGGTGTATGGCTACTCAAGCCTCTGACTACGCCCGAATGGGGATAAACGTCGTGACGTTACATTTAATACCATCAAAAAAATTACAAATATTACCCAGAAAGTGGAAAATGGGCGGCCTTATCACTAATAGTGATCTCTACCAGGCAACCTTTGGATGGAGAGGATCTAAAGAAAAATAATACGGGGGTGTACTTACATAAATGTTCACTTATACATACCTACACATAAATTTCATTACAAATCATATAAATATTACACAGTTGTGGGTTTGAATCCCGTCGAGGCAAATTTCGCAAATAGCCTTTACGTAATTTGCCGGTCTCTAATATTGTCTTCGTGAATTTTTCATTATACATCCAATGACCAATGACCAATGTCCAATGTCTAATGAAGACTTTAACAAAGAAATGTACATAAGAATAATGGCAACATTACATTTAAAGAAAAACGTTTATAAAATCGTCCTCATCATAGACAGTAGGATTTTTTTACTCTTTGGTCCCCATATTTTCTATAGCGTCACGGAAACCGCTATAAAGCAACATGGCGCGGCTCCTCGAACTTCCGTTTGACTCAATATCCTCCAGCTGATTGGCCCCCGACAACATCCGACTTTGCACGATAAAATACGAACGCATTTGAATATGGAATGATTTTGTATACTGAATTTAAGACTGGTTTGATACTTGAATTTTATTTCAGTTTAAACTTTATTTCCAGTTTTTTTAGTCATTGATATGTTATTTTAGCAGATATAGTACCTTCTAACATTTGGGTAATCTTGTTCTAAAAAACGCGTACGAAGTCGCGGGTACATCTAGTAATAAACAAATCCCTTACCAAACCAAGCTCCATTTACATTATTTAATTAGTCTAGTATATTTTCGTTTTAACATACTTACCTACCTACCTTCAAACCTAGGACCTAAAATAGACTAAGCTGTGTTTGAAAGCGTTCAATACAAATAGAATTGTTAGCGAAACACTAAAGAATCGACATAAGGGTTGCCAATCCTACTATATTATTTAACAGACTGGTAAGTAGGTACCAACTGTATTTGGGTACTGAAAACTATATTTTTATGTGCTGCTCTGACAAGTAAACGTCAGTCAGGGAACGCCGCTGGTTAGAGCTTGAAACTACTCTAATTTTCACAGAAGATCGGCGTAAAGGCGAATAAGAGTAGCCTAAGTTACTCTTTTTAATACCAGCTATCTGCCAGTGAAAGTCCCGTTAAAATTAGCCCTGCTGTTTCGGAGAGTAGCTGGAACAAACATTCAAACAGACAAACATACAGACAGACAAAAAATGCGTTCTGTTTTATGGTGTATATATTTACTTTCATATGCATTTAGTGAAAAGCTGTTATTTTGATATTACAAACAGACAATTCAATTGTATATATTTATACACATGATTAATTGCAATAGAAGAAGGTGGCAGCCCTAATCCATATAGTGCGGGTATTTCAGTAGAGAATGGTCCTTTCAATAGGACTCGCGATCGATTGGGACCGGAGCTGATTGCTTTATTTTGTTAGTCAATATGTCCTAATAGAATCACGGGCCAACCCTCGCATTAGGCATAGATGTATTAAACCTATAGACGCGACAGCCCGCGCTTAATTTACCACTTTGAATGCAAGGTACCTAACTGGCCAACATCTATAACTCTATATACATCCATATCCATATGCGTTATGCGCATCGGGCTGAGAGAGTGCTAGTAGACCACCAAGCCAACTAGACACTCGAGTATAAATATGAAATGACAATAAGTCAATGTTTCCGCGGTCCTTCCACCACGTAGTGGGAGCTACTGCCACAGGAGTGCCCAGGCATTGGCCCCAGGCTCACTTTGTGGACGGACCGCGGAATCATTGACTTATTATCATTTGATATATTATTTATTTTATACCCGAGTGCCTAGTTGGCTTGGTGGTATAGTACAGCTCCAGCACTATTCTGGAGTAATGGTAGTTGGCTTCTCTGACGTCATCAGTGAGGTTTTGCACTTCTTGAAGTGCGCGTGATGAGCGAATTTTAACAGCTCCGGTACCAATCTGGATAAATGGTAGTGAGTGATCACAGTGCAACTCACACTGAGTACCAGAGTGTATGCTACTATGCTCTGGCGGCAGGACCTACCGCAGATGGTCTCTGACGCCTTGTAATGGATTGCCAGGTATAGTGTGTCACTTTTACCTGTAAAGGTGGTAAGAGTAGCCACTATAATAAATCTGAGAATAGAGTTGAGGGTCCTGCCCGACATCCACCGAGGATTAGCCTGCACGGCTGCACGCGCGCGCACCTCAATAAACAATATGTTTAATATTTTAACAAATAACTAAAACAACCATTATATTATAAGTTAAAGCTGTTATAATTTATAACAGTTTCACTGAAACAATCAACCGTTCCGCAACTTCCCCATAGCACTATTTTATCCGGCTTATATCTCCGTCTCGTTGGCGGCAATAACATGTCTAAACTTCCGTGTAGAACTTTACACAATAACTGATACCTATTCACGATAAATATGGCATTTTTTTAATAAGATTAGTGGCAAACAAGCGATGGGGAGTGGGTCGGAGGAGGGGGAAGGGGGGCTTGCGGCTCTCTCACTCATCGTACGAAATACAGCTGTAACTGCTTTACGCCGATCTTCTGTGAGAGGGTGGTACTACCCCGGTATATGAGCTGCGGTCAATTGGCTCTACCACCAATATGGCAACTTTGAACATGTTAGATGTGGTAATGTTTAAACAATCTAGATCATCCGGTTTTGTACGAAAATAGCCAAGCGCTCATAGTCAGTAGCCAGTAGCCAGTAATTGATCGGAGGCTAAGCAACGCTTGGCAGGGTCAGTCAGAGATGGGTGACGCTTGTACTGAGCGTCTCTACATATGCCATAATACATTATACCAGATTCTTAAAATGCCATTCTACAAATGCACGATTCTGACACTGCCAGATTCTCTGAACGGCACACTCAAAATGCCAGTTCGTACTAACGAAAATAAAACATACCTACCTCATTATAATCAGAAGACTTATTAGGTACTCATAAGATGCCTTTGTCCTAATTTTAGTATGAGATGACAAAAAAAACCTCGTTTTTACAAAGAAAGTTGATTCAATCACCTTTGTCTGTTCCCGAAATAGAACCAATAATACCACGGTGTATTTATAGATGTAGTTACCAGTGATAGCCGATTAGATGTGTCCATATGGCGCGCATGCCTCACCCGAGCACTCATATTATGACATTACGTCTAAGCGTTCCGACGTCAAAAGTGAGTGCTCGCGCGAGGCATGCGCCTGATGAAGACGCCGCCATTGGTTAAGCACGTGTCTTGCGGGCTTAAGGTCCAAGGTTCAAACCCCGGCTCGCACCTCTGGATTTTTCGAAATCTTTGTGCGAATCAGAACTTTTATATTATGATTATCACTTGCTTACGGTGAAGGAAAACATCGTGGGGAAATCTAAATGTCTTAGAAAATGTAACAAATGTTCGAAAGATATGTGAAATCCACCAACCCGCACTGGGCCAGCGTGGTGGATTATGGCCTGAATCCCCCACGCATTGAAGGGATGCCCATGCCCAAGAGTGGGACGTTCAAAGGGCTAATATTATTATTTATTTATAGATGTACCTACTTACAGAATTCGTTACGGTACTGTAAAAACCTAAGGTAAGGTCTAGTAGCAGACGTCATTTAAACAATGAATAAACAAAGCATGGGCACCCTAACTAGTGGCAACTTGAAACAAGTTTAGACCAAGGATGTAAAGCATTTGTCCCTTAGTTTCAACTTGTTCAAGGCTGTTCGAACTTAATATTAATTTGGGATTACGTAATGACTTCGACTTAGACTTGAGATTTATTAAGTTTAGTTTAGGCTCGTATTAATAAATGCATCTCAAAGTTGAGATCGATCTTAAGATGCTGTTTTTGACAGATGTTTGTGGCCACTACACATAGAGCGTTTCGTCATTTATATTTACCACATTTGGGCATTTTTTTGAGACTATATTCATCTAATGCCGGCCACACACCTTCAACTTGCACAAGTATACTTGAAGGTGTGTGGGAAGAGCCGCGCTAATTTCTGGCCACTTCCGAAATTGCGCGTAGGTACTGTGCTAGTCTAGACTTGCAAAAGTTTACGTGAAGGTGTGTGGCTGGCATAATGTAAGCATTCCACTGAGCTCTGAATCTATTTTTCCTATTGTACCCAGAATTTGGTCGCTGTGGCGCGCTTGGAGCGTGGTCGCACACTATAATCCATCTAGTCCAAGCATTCCACTGAGCTCTGAATCAATTGTTCCTATTGTACACAGAATTTGGTCGCTGTGGCGCGCTTGGAGCGTGGTCGCACACTATAATCCATCTAGTCCAAGCATTCCACTGAGCTCTGTATCTATTTTTCCTATTGTACCCAGAATTCGGTCGCTGTGGCGCGCTTGGAGCGTGGTCGCACACTATAATCCATCTAGTCCAATCATTCCACTGAGCTCTGAATCCATTTTTCCTATTGTCCCCAGAATGTGGTCGTTGTGGCGCGCTTGGAGCGTGGTCGCGTGCGCGTGCGCCGTGGTCGCGGAGCGCATCGATCAAGAAGCGATGCTGGCGCCGCGGCCGGCGCGCATCCGCGACCGGGAACTCGCCAAGACGGATGAGCCGACATGCGACCAACTCAAAGCTATGTGGAGGTATGTACATAACTAAGGTCAATTTAACATAGTTTCTAGAAGGACGAGTTCTGGCAACCAACATTCACTAAGATATTTCAAAAGTAACGGGGCGTCCATAAATTACGTGAGGCATTTAGGGGGGGGAGGGGGTCGAGCAAAATCTCACCAAATCTCACTTGGGGGAGAGGGGGTGTCTCGGCAAATCTCACATTTTTTTTACTGTAAGAAATAGTGTATAATTGCAAGAAAACTGGGTTAAATTAAGTAAAATATGGTTCTCCGCTAGAAAATAGTTTTTGTAAAATCTCACGTGAGATTAGAGGGTGAGGGAGGGGGTCGAAAAATCTCAAAAATCACCTCACGTAATTTATGGACGCCCCCTAAAAGGACCTCGGAACTCCAGTCTTAAGCCGGGGCCACACGCAACAACACACCAAATTTGTGTATCGGTCTTGGACAGATAAAGACCAATTCACAAATTGGTGCATTGGCTCCAAGACCACAACTTGGTGCAATACATCCAATGTGTTGCCCCGGCATTAGATTACCAACATGACCGTAAAGAATCACACGAATCACATCAACATTGCCAATCCTTAGAAATTCCGCTTAATTTCTGTACACATTTTACGCCATTCGTGACCATTTCACGGAAATTTAGCGGGTTCTGCTAGAAAATCTGAAAAATGAATTGCATTGGCGAGGTTTCTATGTGGCGCTATTGGACCCCTGCCCTGTTATTTGGATGGGAACATTTGAGAGTTAAAAAAAACTATACTCCGAGGAGTAAAAAAATCTAGTCTGACCCTATGGAGAAATAAAATTATGACAAAATTAAACAAAAAATACTATATTGCACAAACATTTCAATGTTAAAATTGCGTTAAAATTATATTAGGGGCCATCCATTAATTACGTCACACGAATTTCATGATTTTTAGACCCCTCCCTCCCCCTTGTCACAGCTGGTCACATTTGCGAGGCTCCCCCCCTCCCTGTGTGACGTCACATATTATTAAAATTTTTAGAATTTTTCAATTTTTTTCGTAAAAAATCAAATTTCGGTTTTAATTCTTAGATATATTAGATTTTTAAATGTGACGTCACAAACCTTAGGACCCCTCCCACCCCCTCGTCACACAATGTCACATTTCGTCGACCCCCTCCCCCCCCCCCCCCTTTACGTGTGACGTAATTTATGGATGGCCTCTTATTTGCATCATAATTTATATAAACACAAAATTCCCGCCTTTTCTAAACAGAATTCCGAACTTATCAAGGTGGAAGCGCCAACAATGGGCCGCTATGCCGATAAAATATCATCTGCCGTCCGGGCGCGCCATTTCCATAATTGGCATCGCTCCCCGCGCGTCCAGAATTCGAATCGGAATCGGACCGATATCGTCCCGGTCCCGGCTTTATGTATAACCGAGTGATCAATTGCCACTCGATAATAATTGTTTTGCGATCAGTTTAGTAAACTTTTGATTTGTAGATATTGAAATGGGTAGAGCAAATCTAAATTGATTTAAATACAATTATTAATAAGTAAAAAGGTTAATTATTTTTAAACATAGACAGTTGCTAATCATTATAGTTGCCTAGATTTTTAAGAAACTGCTGCTTACTTTAAATTACAAACAATAAAATAAATTGCGATTGTAGATATTAGAGGATTTTTTCATCGAAAATTTCACGCCAGAGAACTTAAAAAAATAAATAAAACCAATATTTAGTAATCTCAAAGGAATACTTGCTAAAACTATCTAATCAGATTAGTGTTCTCCAATTGATATAAAATACAAATATCTTAACGACCTCTTGGCGCAGTGATTCAAGCGTAGGCCGCTCGATGCTCGGGTTTGATTCCCGCCAGATACAAATATCTGAAACGGCCTCTGGGTGTCACTGGGATCGCCCCCAGTCCATTGTACGGTACTAGTACAAGCGATGCTTAGTTTGAGTCCATACAGTTGATGTGTTTGTCTGGCGATATTTATTTATCTATTGCTAAAATTGCGTCTCTGACACTGATATCTATGCAATTCCATCGCTAAACAGGCGTTGTATGTACGGCATGTGAAACAAGGAATCTCTTTCAGACGAAGATTGTCGCTACCTCCACGAACAAAGCGTAATGTGAGCGCAGCGAGTGCTAATAAAAATCTTATTACCGTGCGCCGTATACTCTGACATCATTATTTCTTTGAGAAACGCAAATTAATTTACCTCTCCCTCTTCAGTCGTTCCTTTCCATCAGCACTGAAAATTGTGTCGTCAATTATGTTAAGTTCATTCTGATTTCACTAAGAGCAAGAGAATTGTAGGGATCTCATCAGTCCAACAAAAAAGAATAATAGTTTTAAACGACCGCGGCTGTCCGACTGTTTATTTTACCCACCGACAAAACCGATGTTAAAGTTGTAACCGACGTTGTTAAACCAACGTTTAAGTGACCCACTGTTGATCAAAGATCAATTGATCAACGAAGGGTTTAATTTAAATTTAAGTAGATTAAATTCCCCAAAAGTGTCCACTCATCGGCCGTAATTAGAATTTAAGCTGCACATAAGCACCCAAATGCCGCCGATGACCGGGAAGCCGTATAACAAAACGGTGCCATTAGGGGAGAATTTATCGATATTGTCTTTTTATGTAGATTTTACTTGAATATCCCCTAATAAAATCTATAAATGAACATTATTTTCACCTAACACAACCTATTAGGACTTTTTAAATACTTATGAACATTTTTTAAAAAAGTGAATAAATATATGTACAACATGTATGTATACATATAATGTGTACAACTGATGGTTTTTAGGGTTCCGTACCCAAAGGATGCCAACGGAACCCTATTACTAAGACTCCGCTGTCCTTCTGTCTGTCCATCTGTCGGCGTGCTGTATCTCACGAACCGTAAAGGTAGAGAATTGAAATTTTCACAGAATGTGTATTTCTGTTGCCGCTACAACAACAACAAATAAATTTAAAAAAAATCTAGGGTGATACGGAACCCTTTTTGTTCGAGTCCTACACGCACTTGTTCTTGTTATAAAATTAACACCGTATTCTCATTCCGACCAAATAAAAGCTCAAGTACCAAAACCCTACGCGCCCTACGAATAAAGAGATAGAAATATTGATTTAATTCAAACTGTTCACTATCCGTAAGCAAAATTACAATGGTAAAAAACATAATTACTGAAAAACTTATACTTAAATAAAAGGTACTTACACTTGTTAATGTCTTAATGTCTTTGTCAACAGATTCTCCAAAAGACAAGCCCGCGCCCCGGAAATAATGAACGAGGTGAGCTCGTACCGCGACCCGCTGATGTACAACGAGTGGCCGGTATACACCGCGATGCCGCGAGCGGCGCCCAGGTGAGACCACAACTGGAACTTATACCCTACTTTTGTTGACACTTCAATTATGTAAGTACGGAATGCGACCGCTTGGGGCAGGAGTTCGTAGGCCGTTCAGCTCACTGCATCGTGGTTGCGGGTTCGATTCCCGCTAAAGGCAAATTTCGGAAACGGCCTTTTCGTAATTTGCCTTAGTCTGGGTGTCAATGGGATCGCCCCCAATCTATTGTATGGTATATAATAATGTTTTTATAAAGTCAGTTGAAAATTATTTTTAGAAATATTTTTATTCTACTAGTTATGTTACTAAGTTCTTGATGCGACGCCAAAGGCATCGCTCGCAAGTTGCCGACCTGAAGGGGAGTGAGACAGAGGGAAGGGGGGTTGGGCTTCCAGGTTCCACGATACCCAACATTTTCAGAGGCATTTGGAACTATATTCATAAATAAACTGAATGAATTTAATTAAATTGAATTGAATTGAACTATATTCGTCCGTTCGTTTCTCAGGTTCCGGTACCCATACCCGTCGGCTCCCCGGGAGACGTATGGTCGCGTGGTCACCAAGGCACCTCCCAATGTGGTGCGCACCCCAGACTACGATGAGGTATGTACCATACCAGAGTTGGGCAAAATTTAATCGCAATTAATTAATTGCAAATTGCATGG
The DNA here is from genome assembly GCA_947859195.1 of Drymonia ruficornis. Taxonomy (NCBI): domain Eukaryota; kingdom Metazoa; phylum Arthropoda; class Insecta; order Lepidoptera; family Notodontidae; genus Drymonia; species Drymonia ruficornis. The sequence continues at coordinate 3,259,691 of OX401929.1, read as the reverse complement.
GGTGTCACAATTAACAATTAATTTTGATTTGTTTGTCAATCGCAAAACAAATCACAATTAATTGTTAATTGTGTCATCACCTGCAATTAGCAATGAATTAATTGCAATTAAAATTTGCCCAACTCCGTACCATACCATAGCCGACTGCTTGGCGCACCGGCGGTGGCGCACAGACGAGACCACAACTGGTCCGTATACCCTACTTTTGTTCACACTTCAAATACGTACGTAATGTACGACCGCGTGGCGCAGTGGTTCGAGCGTTAGCCGTTCGGCTCACTGCTTCGGGTGATTGCGGGTTCGATCCCGCCAGAGGCGAATTTCGGAAACGGTCTTTTCGTAATTTCAGCAGGTCTGGGTTTCACTGGGATTACCACGCTGGCCCAGTGCGGGATTACATTTTCATCGTGCAATAAAGGCGGAAACCCACCGCGGCGCACGGAGAGGCTACGCACGAAATGATGTCTTACATACACTTTCTTGCAAAGCGAAGCGTGGCCCGTGTGCGTTGCCTCTCCGTGCGCCGTGGTTCATAAGTCCTTGCAAGTTAGCAAGTTAAACGGTCGCCGGTCGTGACGCAACACAAAAATACAATTATGTAGAAGAAGCCAACTCGGGTAATGTTCGACCTATATTACTTACTAATAATTTAAAATAAAAGTTCCGCACTCCTTGGATTTAAGCAGTAAGTGGGAAAAAACCGGCTAAGTGCGATTAGGGCTCGCACATAAAGCGTTCCGTACCTCTGTAGAATAAAATCGTCAAAAATATCAAGTTTCTTGTATGGAGACCCCGTTTATTTTTAAAAGTTATTGTATTTTTTGTATTTGTTGTTGTAGCGGCAACAGAAATACACATTCTATGAAAATTCAACTCTGCAACAAATGTGAAATACAGCCCGATGACAGACGGACAGATAGACAGACGGACATAGGCTTAGGTATGACCCTATTGCGTCCCGTTGCCACCCTTTGGGTATGGAACCCTAAAAAATGTTTATTTCGCAAGTTTTCCTGATAGCGCGACTTATGGCTATGTACCTACTTAGTTTGTTAGGATTCCGAACCTTACCCTAATTTTACATCAAAGTCACAGAAGTCTGGCGATATTTATTATTGAATTATCTAACATTAAATTTAATAGCTTAAGAGCGAAATTAAAACTTCACCAACAAAGTGTTACAAAATAATAAATTTTAATCAACTAAGAACTGAAATTCTAATGACTAATATTGAGTTATGAAGTGAAATCGATCCGCTGACGCCTACAGTTTGCGAATTTGGCAAACTTTCGCAATCATTAAGTGTTCTAATGTTTCCCTCCAGCGGCAATTATAGGACTGGGGGCTTGACACTTGGGTGATTTTGACACTAATTTACTACGGGAATATGTCAAAATTCAAAACTCGAAGCACGATCGAATCAAACCGTTTTTGTTTTTTCAGATTGCGTAAGTACGAAGGTCCTGCTAATTAATGAAATTAAAGAACCTTTTTTATTAAATTCAAAAAGGTCTCGGGGACTAGAATAGGTAATTATAATAAATAGACCCTCAGAAGACAGCCATTTAATTAAAATTAGCTTTTTTAATAACGCTTACATCTCCGTATTTTTTGTAAACGCTTTTATTAATCAAATTATCACAATGAACTATAAAAAGCTAAAATGAATACTTCGCGACCCTGCCAGGATTCGAACCTGGAATCTTCTGATCCGTAGTCAGACGCGTTATCCGTTGCGCCACAGGGCCAGTTGTAAATGTCATTGAAAATAGCGTTCATATTCTTAACCACGACAAAAATTGTCTAACTTTATTATCTCGCAAGATAATGAAGTCAGACGATTTTTTTTATCTTACTTTTTTAAGACATAGTTATGTTAAGTTTAGTAGGTATATATAGCTTTTTAGCGTTATGTTCTATACCTATAACTGTGGGTAATTACGTAATTTTAGAATTTACCTACTCAACGTAAGTAAGTTTTTTTTTATTGTCACGTAATAAAGAAAAAAGTAACTGTGCTTCTTGAACAAGTATTAAAATGGTCCTTTGATATCGGCAACGCGACGGGCTATTGTTTATTTTTTTTTCACACTCCTTTGTGACAGATTTGCGCGTAATATTTTTTCTTTTTTTACTGGTTTTGGCGGGAAACGGTACTTGTGTACTTGTATCACAGATTAAGAAACGAAGCGAAATCATTCTTCTGGATGATTTTGTATAACATTATGGTTTTCTTGCCACAGTGTTACAGATTTTTTGTGGGTATTTTTATAAGAGAAAGCGCTTAATACCAATAACTATTATAGATTACCCTATTGTTGTTTCAAGGACTGCGATCTAAAAATATTCTATAGTTGCGGCTACTCGCCAACAGATGGCGCTGTACACAAATATCATTATTATTTATTTTAAAAATTATTGGTCAAGTGGTTCGAGCGTAGACTGCTCGGCGCACTGCACATGCTTGATAGTTTAACTTTAATTTTTCCACGATCGATACGGTCCTAACCACAGAATAGATCCTAACTACGGTTACGGTTTGACGAACACCCGAGTTGGCCCATCGCCCACGCAGCTGTAAATAGCTAATTTACGCCGATCTTCTGTGAGAGGGTGGTACTACCCTGCTCGAGCCAGCCCATAAGCTGCAGTCATTTGGCTACAGCTTAGCTCTACCACCATTAAACTCAATTGGTGCGTCCAGATGTCTCGCACGCCTCGCGCGAGCACACATGCTATGACATTATGTCTATGCGTTCCGACGTCAAAACTGAGTGCTCGGGCGCGGCATGCGCCTGATGTAAACGCAGCCATTGACTCATCCGTTTGGTCTAGATGTTCGGCATGTTGAACCCGCGCCACGCGTCTGGCAAGGTGCTCCGGTTCCCGGGGCCCTCGCGAGCGCGCGCCCCCGCCTTCATGGTGCCCCCGCAACGGGACAGGTGAGCCAAACACAATGACACTAGGGCCCATATTAATAAATGCATCTCAAAGTTGAGATCGATCTTAAGATGCAGTTGTGACGTTTAATGTTTAGCGACTTCACATCTCGCTACCAACAGATGGCGTTAGTTGCACGCGCCAATACAAAAATGGAGTCCTGAACCACGCAAGCAAGATTCTCGAGACACTCATGGAACATCTGTCAAAAACAGCGTCTTACGATCTCAACTTTGAGATGCGTTTATTAATTATAATACGAGCCTAGGAAAGCTAGACCTACCGAAAGAGAGTGTGCACCAACCATCTATGTCCCTATAGCAGGGCTAGCACACGAGCAGACATGACTTTTCACGCATTTCGTCGCACCGAGTCGTTCTCAAGAGAATGAGGCAAAATCGATTTATTTCTCGCTTTGTCTTGGTACGGTCGGGTGCTACCAATACTGAAGTTCGGTCGAGAAGTCCCAAATGATATTTTAAGCAGGCATGTTCGTGTATAGCAGGCCTTTTATATAAAACGTCCTTAAGGCTAGCCCTGATAGAAAGCCTCAGCAAAATGCTTAGCTAGTTTTGTCGGAGGAGGTTACTGAGCTTTAAATATTTGTCACAGTCAAATACAGTCACTTAGCCAGTGAGACTAGGCCCGCCACACACTCCCACCACAGTCACTCCTGTAACCAGGATCGACAATGGTGTCCAACGATGACGCCAAGGTTTGACCCTCGGCGAGTCCCGGGGAAAAGCTAAGTTGTCTTGGAACCCGCACGTAATTTAATCAAAAGAAAGGTTAGGAGTTGGAAGAAGATTATCCACTTCCCTCCGTAGCAAAGCAAGAGACAATAAAAATAACAGTAGGTATAGGCTGATAGCCACAGAAATAAGACTGTTACAACTGGTGGAAGACTAGTTGTAGCGCACCGCTTAGCCAGTAGCATTTTGCTATTATAACCGACTCTCTGATTCGTCGGTTGAATCTGACCGACCAATCAGAGGCCTGTTTAGCAACTCCCATTCTAATTCGAAGATCCTCAAGTTGTTTTCCGTGTGTCAGGTTTGAGGCCCTGAAGAAACTGATCAGACAGGAGCACGTCCGTGAGCTGCAGAGGAAGTACGAGGCCGAACAGAAGCAGGAGCTCAAGGACTTAGCAGCGGGACACGGGTACTTAACATTAACTTAACCACGAACGCAACGCAATGAAAAGCCATAGTAGAAGGAGTGGGAAATAGGTTGTCTTCATACAACGCACCGCAAGATGGCCTACTTCCTACTCCTTTTACTATGGAATAGCGGACCTAATAGCGACACTATGCAACATCACAGCAATTCAGCAAAAGCACTTCATTTTTCCGATCCTCCAGCAGAATCCGCAAAATTTCCGTGAAACGGTAACGAATGGCGTAAAATGTATGATTTTACAGAAATTTAACGGAATAGCGGATTCCTCAGAGAATCAGAAAAATGAATTGCATTGCCAATGTTGCTTAGCGTCGTTGCTAAGCTGTTGAACTGTCACTGTTGCGTTTTGTTAATGATGGACTCTGATTAGTCGGTTGAAACTGACCTACCAATCAGAGGGCAAATCACGACGAACGACTTGGGGTCAGGGAGGCTGTTAAGGTCCATCTGTTTCGTTGGTTCGTTATGATAACACTACAAAAATGTGTCAAAATTTAATTTTCGAAGCGAACGAAACGGGCTATTGTTTTCGAAATGCATAAATTGTCCCGCCCGTCACTGTCCCCGAAAATACTAGATAAATTGTTACTTACATGCCCAAACATTAAAAGCTTAACGATGCAACGCAAATAACTGTTGCTAGGTATTCTTCCCGCATTGCATAAATGGCCCGCAAAGTATTGTAGGTAAGTACATAGGTACTTAGCTACTTTCGTGGAGTTGGTAAAAAATAAATTAAAATACTTTGATACCAAAGAAAATAATTGTTGACACGTTCAAGATTTTTGTCCCGGATATATCGTCCCGCATGTCCCTGTCCCGGAAAATACATAGACTGTTCCGCACAGTTTGAACGTAGGATGACGATTTTGTTTCCTCCTTAAACGATACAGCGGATTTTTTCGCATAAAACCATTTTGAATGCTTTACAATATAAAGAAATGTCTTTTAAAATGCTCGGCCGTGTCTGTTATATTTCATGTTAAGCCGAGCCACCGAAACGTTTTCTTTTTACGAAAATAAAAGGCGCGAAGCCGTGTGGGGTTGCCATATGAAAGGGAAAATTTCCCGGGACTTTTATAAAATTATGATAGAAACGTTTGTTTGTTAAATCGTTTCATTAATATTAAAATCGTTTTAATTTGTCGGTATGTTTTGTAAAGCGAGTTAAGTAACTTTTTCCTTAATAACCTTAACTATGCCTCTATATGCAGTTTTTTTTAATGCGGTTACTTGAATAATACTTAGACAATTCGAATTGTAAACAAGACATGAGAAAATTGACAATAGCTTAACCACCAAGCTTTGCCTGACTATGCCTATTTACCTACCTATATAGTTGCATTAGGTATTAACGAGAGTCTACTCCATACACAAATACTGCAATTTTATTGATGCCATTACTAATGCCAAGACTGCAACTTTACAAACCGTTTTCTTTTGGGTTAAATAGTAAAACGTAAGGTTAGTTGAAGTACTATACTTAAAGCTACGCCCTAAACTATGTCCTAAAAACCTTGGCTTAAAAAACGAGTTGGTGTCAACAGATTTACGCGTTTGTATCCATAATTTGCGTACATTAATGATGGCTGTATTACTACGAGGGAGGAACGTGATCCGTCGTCTCTGTAAATGCGCTGTCTAGGGGTTTAAGCTCCTCTCGCCTCGTCTCCGTGTTTTCTTGATTATTAAATCTGTCGAGATCCTGTTGCTTTTCTTTTGAATGATATGTCATTATTTTTCTCGGAAGGAATTGCTTTTGACTTGAAAAGCAGTCTGATTTCTTTTGTATCTTGTCTGTATTAAATGTTCTTTTTCTTTTTTTACTAAAACCATCAAAAGGACATAATTGCTGTATTTTTTTTTAATAATCACAGGATACTTTACACTTTTATGCTCTCTGAACAAAATTATTGATTATTTCGTCTGTTCGTTCGTAACTTTTCTTGATTCAACCATTTCTTAATTTTTTCTCAATCCAAAGATTGCCTGGTTAAGATCGCTATTACTGATAAGACCGCCTATTATGGCGCTTGTGCTTTTATTGTTTCTTCTATTATTTTAATTTTTAATCCTATTTATTTATCTACATGGGACCTAGTACTATTGGTGAAATGAAAATATATGAGAATAACCCACTTAATGAAATTCCTAAATCAAAGATGATGAATGGTATTTGTTTTCTACAGCGGAGATGACTATGTATATGGAAGCTACAGTGAGCAAGAGCCCCGTGGACTCCAGCCCTTGCAAATGGAGTATACTGGCGACGATTCCAGTTCTAGGCACATGAAGTGAGTAACAGCTTTACTTTAATCCACCAATCATTCAAGTTTTATTAACTTTTTAAGGTTTCATAACGCATAAACGGAACTCTTATAAAATTATTAGGCAAATGGCCGTTACAACTTGAGAAAAATTGCTTGTAAAATACAGCAATTTTTCTCGGAAACGTATTGGTTGCTGTGGGGATTTCTGAGAATTGTACATTTTAACCTCTGATGAAATGCATTACGGGTTCAAGGTTTATATTGTAATGTAGCTCAAGATTGGATAATACAAAATCAAAACAGTTTTTTTTATAACTAGTATAGTATCGGGTCTGAACGATGACTGATGCGTATCGGTGTTTATGGCGGGTATAAATATTTTAATATGTTACATATAAACCTATTTTTTCCCAGGAAACCACCATCCGGCAGTCGCCAGGTGTCGCAGTTCAATCGCTACTCAGACATGATGCTGCCCCCCTCCCGCCGCACCATCTACCACCCTTACCTCGACTACGCGGTCCCCGAGCTCATGCCCTACTACTACTGAATCCCTCTCGTCGCCAACGCCGAGAGGACGATCCCACGATCCACACTCCACTCCCGGGACTATCTCCCTTAACGTACAAACCCTTCGCGGGCTTTCATTCCAAATATCATTATTAAGGAAGCATATCGGAAGCATATCTTAACGCTTTCGCTTGGACGACACTCGTCACTTAAGATGCGAGCTTTCTCTGCATTACCTTTCAATATTTTTATATTTATAAAATACAACCGAGGTTTTATCGACGTAGATATGCGATCTGTGAATTTTTAATATACCCCCTTTTGAATAATCGCATTGTATTTTTCGATAGGTTTAAGGTTTTATGGGGATTACCTCGAATATTCGAGTCCTTATGTCTAGCGGACTTAAATAATGTTATACGGTACTTCCGAATGAGACAATAATACGTATATTCGTATTTTACAATTTGAGCAATTAACGTTATTGCCGTCAATTCCCGATAAGTTGTAATGACAATAAAAAGAATAAGAAATCTGACAATAAAGCTGTACGATAGTTTACAACTTGATGTTTTGTAGAATTTTAAGGAAATACTTATACCTCTTAATCATTTTTAATATAAGGAATTTAATATTAACTTTAATTGGGTTCAATTGAGAGCCAGCCAGCTGGTAGATAATGCCATATTTTCGCTTCGATTCCACTTGTTTCTAAATGGAAATTGTTACTGGCAACAGAAAACATGCAGAAATATTCAGCGAATTATTCCTTTCTTAATGTTAAAAACTTTTTTTATTAACGAGGCACAGTCCGAGCCCGACGGCCTCAGAGTCGAAGCGGAAAAAGTGTTTTCTCCACTTTGAAATACTTTTCGCCCTTCAAAAGAATAGTTCTAGTATACCTAGGTACTCCTTGGTCATATAGATGGCTCAAAACAGCAGTATTATTAGAAAGTTTTGCATTAAGTTTTAGAATTTATTTACTAGACGGATTAGATTTATATTTTAAGCAACTGATCTTATTCATATCTTTATTTATATGAAATCGTGAATTATTTTTAAATCTATCTGTTGTTAGTAATTTTATACATAACGACTTGTTGTATTAGTAGTGACTTAAATAAAACTTTTGTTCTCCAATTTCTTTGATCTCACCTTTAGTGGATAATTGTTGTGATTAGTCGCTAAGTAATATCGTTATTTATATATTATAATTGAATTAAAAGCCTTCAAGACGGCTAAGTCGGCTTCGGCATGCGGAGGGCAATCGTAAGTGGCAAATCATGTGATTCTTTTGAGAGATACGAAGGCATCGCAACCGAATCTCGGCAGATAAATGCTTTAACTACATTTTAATGTTTCATGTTCATTGTATTACATAGTTAAATGTAAATTAGTGATGCGCCGTACCCGGCTTATTCCATATTTGTGTATCCTAGTATAGAAGAGGAGGCAGCCTAGCAAGGGGAAGAGATGAATTAACATACCTTAACGATACATAGGATTAACAATAAAAATACTGTAATATTGACCGAGAATCCTTTATAACAATCCTGTGTTTGGAGTAACTAATAAAGATTTTGCTTCATTTACAATGGCTTAACAAAGCATTTTCACAACAAAAGTTCTTTGTTATGCTATTATAAATCGATTGTATCGTAATGTTCTGTTTGGGGAGTAACAATGTAGTTACTAATTACACAGTTTTACCTCACACACCCTCATACTGTTATAAAATTAGTCGGTGACGCACTGAAAGTGAAGGCTGTAATTCTAAGGAAGTTGTTACCTATTTGTGTACTATATTTATTATGTATGTCTAATCAACTATCGACTTATAAGTATCGACGCGATAAGTCGACATAAACTCACAGACTATAAAATTTGGCTTTAAAAATTATATTACACGTCATATATTTAATGGCTTTAAGCAAGTCAATGAATTCATTAATCTTCTATTTATTAACGTGGGCTGTCTTACGACGGCCCCTATCCTACATGTTACGATTTAGCGAGATATCTATACATATTTTTATTTATATATAATTTTCTAACAATATTCTGTAGAATTTTACAAATTATTTTATTGTCTTTTAAAATTCATTAATAGTTAGGTATTTAGTGAGTAAATACATTTAGTAGTGTTTACTTGATGCGTATTGCAAATAAAATAGGTGTTTAAATCGGAATACCATTTGAAAAACATTCAAAGAGTAGACTTAACAGTGACATATCTTCGCGGCTTCGTTCGCAAGTAAAATGGATAACCATATCAGTATTAAACTTCTAAAATACACCTACAAAGTATTTGAAATATCAATAAAATAATGAGGTAACTACTAACAGATTACCCGAAAATAAGGCAAAAAGTTATAGACTGGCAACTCTACGACGCATTGACATAAACACACAAAAATGGAGACCGTGTAGATATGTATACCTAAAATATCCAAATGCAAGTAAACGCGTTCGATATTATCTTATTACTTAGATATTTCTGTAATAATACAGCGCGGTCTTGTGTGTTGATCGACAATACTTAATAATAATAATAATATATTATGTAATTGGACAATAATAATTACGCATTGCATTGGATTGATATACCTAATGATAATAAGAATGTCAGGCCGCGTCTGTCCGTATAATTAAGTAAGTATACAATTTAACCTATCAATGGATAAATTAATGTTTTAAAAATGTATATTAAATTTTAAATTGGTGTTTTTTTTTTGAAAAATAAAGATAGCTACGTACTCCTGAGCATATTTGTCTTATTGATTATTGGTGTTTTAAACGCCTATTACTACCCTCCTATATCTTGGTTCCTTATTAGGGTTCCGTAGCCCCTACGAGGAACTTTATATGCCAAGTGTCCACTGGCAAGAAATTGTGCACAAGTTGACTTGCGCAAGCGACTTCCAATGTGTTAACGCTCGCGCGAGTGGACTTCTGCGACTTGACGAACTTGCTGCAAGTCCACCGTGTTCACGGTTGTGCAAAATTGCAGTCAGTGGAAACAAGTCGGCAATTGTCTTCTGCAAGAAATTGCGGAAGTTACTTGCCAGTGGACACTCAGTATACGACCATCCAGTCCGTCCGTCCGTCCCAGTCTGTCACAGTTCCACAGCTTCTACAGTATTTAACGGAAGTTTATGTTGGTAGAACAATACCTACCTATATGGAATATACACAGTAGATCTCAATCTTAATAAAAACTATAACCCGACTACTGAAAAATCGCGCTCTAAAAAGTATGAAACAAGAAAATATTCTCATCTAGAGGATAGCCGTGGGCCGTGGTCATATGCCACTTTGACCTAAAGGGCCTAAACGGACCACGGCTATCCTCTAGATGAGAATATTTTCTTGTTTCATACTTTTTAGAGCGCGATTTTCAGTAGTCGGATTTTAGTTTTTTAACTTACTTTTTTTATAAAAACTTTATAAATTCGCCAGGGAGAAGAATGCAGGGAGACACGCGGGGTAATATTCTATAACGACATTATCAACCGAGCCTTAAGTAGATACTTATAGCTTTAAACCGCCCCGAAAATTAATCACATTATTCTAGTCAAATCAAGACTTAGCAATGATAGCCGATTGATTCAGCACGCTTCTTGCAGGCTTAAGTTCCAGGGTTCAAGCCCGGCTCACACCTCTGCATGGATTTATCGAAATCTTTGTGCGAATCATAACTTTAATATGATTATCACTTGTTAACATTTACCTAGTACCTACCTAAGGTAAAAGTTTTTTTCCTTATTCCTTGCAAAGTAGATAAATAAGTTCCTTGCTGACCTGCTAAAGTTCGTAAGTAAATAGGTACTTACCTATACAACTTGTTAAGTCGCCTCTTCAAGGCTTAATGAAACCGAGTCTGAACAAAGCCTAACTTCGCCGGCCACAAGCTAATTTCCGAAGCGGTTGTGGGCGAACGAAGCGCCACGGAAAACTTTGATTGGTTCCCGTCAGAAATAACTGGATGGTTATAAAAGGCTTAGATTGATGGTAGAGAAAGTTGTTCCCTCCATTTTCTACCTTATACGTGCTTATACTATATCTACCTACCCGACTACTAGTAGCCAAATATTGGTACAGTCAGCAACGAACATTCTGAAATTTTCAAATCGGTTATACTCTTTATTCTACAAACGTTAGTAAACCTTTATTAAACCAAACATTAGCAACATGTCTATATTTTGTTACGATAAAGAAAAATTATGGATTTGATGCAAAACAAAAGTGTGCAAGCTATTTGAAAAACTAAGAATGTTCAGCGACTTTCGTTGCTGACCGTACCTAGTACCTACTCAATTGCAGGCCTAAAATGAATCGCATTTATAGATAGATTAGGGTAGCGATTCATCTCAGGTCAGCATCTAAATCGCAATAGAGGTAAGTAGAACATCCTTGGGTGATGGTCACATACATTTGACCTATCAGACATTTGCCTGATAGGTCGGTGTGTTATAATGTGGTCTGCATACGGTCGTCGGCTATTTCTGTTAATGTGTGGACCCAAACATGAGCGTTCTTCACTGGCCGACACGATTATTGTTATTAGTGTTGTCATTTAGAACTTTAATTCAGTGGAGCATACAATTCGCATTTCTTTTTTATTTACGCTTAGTTCAGTGCCAGTTTGATACAGGCAGTCATAATAGTACATTACTGCTGCGGTCTCTAATGAGTGTGTTGTTGACCGCGTTGTTGATGGGCGAAAGCGCGGCGCAGCGCAGCTCCAGGCCTCCACAGCGCGGTCAGCATTGCAACCCTTGATGGACAAGCTAAAATAAAGGCCGAGACCAAAGGTCGAGGCCTTTATAGCGCGGCCAGCAAGGGTAGCTATGATGACCAAAAGGCTTGTATAGTGCTTTACTCAAAAATGCGACTATTAGTTTAAACAAAACTAGCTAAGTAAGTATAAAAATTAATACAATTATATTTTCATTTTTACGAACTATATCTATAGTTGTGTATTTTCTCTGTTTACGTCTCCATGGCAACGGCATGACCTACTCGTTTTAACCGTCAATCAGATTTTTTATAACAAACCATAAACATACCTGTTTGTTACGTTTCCATGGCAACGGTCAAATAACAGCAATATAGTGACGATAATACGGGGTAATAATACATTGTATGTCATGTAGCTCTTGCAGTACGATAAATCCGATTTTGCTCGAAGAAGGTTTGTGAAATAATGACAACAATATAAACTTTTTTGAGTAAATGAACATAGTTCAATTTGTGTTGACGGGTGAAATGAAACATGTATTTAGATAATTTCTTATATATTTTACAATTGAAATAATACAGGCGGTTACATAAAAAATAAATAAGTCTTCCAAGGATTTACATTACAGTGTGATGTCTTAAACGAAATAATGTTTACAAAACCATACATTCCTGGTATCTGTACAATAGTCATTCCCAAAAAACAATATAAAAAGATAACAGTCTGAAATAAAAAGACAAATAAATGGATTAACATACAAAGCGATTAAAATAAGAATAGGACGGGCTCTCGGCTAATTTCACTCGTATAAAGTACTGTACTTATGAGTGAAGTTAGCCGAGAGCCGTAACAGTTCCAGTTGTGACGTCACAACATGGCGCTAGGCCGGTCCTATTCTCATCAATCTCATAGTACACAATTTGTCTCTTTCTTTGTTGACTGTACATTGTCAATCGCGATCCAGCGCGAGGGATTATAACATAAAATTGTTATATAACAAGAAATAAAAGATATAAACACATAAAAATATTTGTGCTTGTTCGTGTGTAAGAAATAATAGTGGCGTCAAGTGTTCAAAATATCTAGTGAACAGATAACAATGTTCACATTTGTACAAATTACATGTGAACAGTGCCATAATTGTTCAACCACTGACTGTATAAAACACTTCATATTATAGTCAAAACTCGTCATTCATATTCAGTGTTTCAGCTTAATATGTCATAGTTCGATTAGAGTTTAGAAATCTATCTTGTTCTCAAAATGTATGAGATTGACATAAACACGTGACTCATGTCAATCCCATACATTTTAGATTTATAAAACCCATCGTAAAAAATCTAAAAACAAACAAAAGGCATGCTCAAAAGCAAATCAATTAGGGGACAATACAATATGAAATAGGGCTATGTTCACATAAACGTTATCCGAAACCCAGGCGCGGAGCGAACTGTCAACGCACTGGCCCGAGTTTACCAACACAATAACAGATCGTTAGATCAGTAACCGACTGATTGATGCGTTGGTAACAATTGTTTATTGTTTTAACGGTCAGTTAGTGTGTTGGTGAACTCGGACCAGAGGGATTGAGTTATACAAAGCCATAAAACTGACAGCTTTTTTTCGTACGTCATCTCTCTCTGTCAGGTATCAGATTTTGACGAGTTTAGTACATATGAACAAGCCCTATACAAAAAAAAATGGAATGCCTCAATTGCACGGGGAAATATAAAAGTTGGCACAATACAGTTAGTAAGAAGGCGGTATTACAGGTAATAATAATTAATTACTTTTTTTCTAATATCATCGTCATCATTTAAAAACCTGGCAACATTTTTACACCTTACAAGCTATAGCAACACTCTCGGGCGTACATACAACATGGAACATTTAATTTTTACTTCTAGCATTCTTTTGAGTTTATTATAAATTATGTAAAATGTACCGACTACAACGTACGTTTTACAATACCCGATTCGATCGCTAGAAAGAGATGATCGGTTTGTGTCGGCTTTAAATGGAGCTTCATCTATGAGTGACAGAGACATCGCTTTACGAAGCCATCTCTACCTAGCGCGCGATGTGCAGAGTTGGGCAAAATTTAATTGCAATTAGTTAATTGCAAATTGCATGTGGTGTCACAATTAACAATTAATTGTGATTTGTTTGTCAATCGCGAACAAATCACAATTAATTGTTTATTGTGACATCACCTGCAAATTGCAATTAATTAATCGCAATTAAATTTTGCCCAACTCTGCCGATGTGTAATATATATTATTATTGACACCCATTATAAAAATAAGCTCAGCTTATACTGGTAATGTTCCCTACCAACCTAATACTTGTAAATATTAGTTAGTCCATACTTAGGGAGTAGATTGTAGTCGGTACATTTGTACGCGGGGTATAGGGCTTAGTCTACACAATGAGTGATAATAAATTTACATACTAACTCACACAGATACGAATAAGGCCGTGCGCTCACCGACCGACACCAACGGATAACACAACGCATTATGTTCACGCAGGGACGTATTTAACACTTAGTGTGAACAATAACTGACGCTGTGGATACATGCGTAGTACAGTCAACAGCATAAAGCAGCAAGCAAGCTACTCCAAATATGTGCAGTTTTGACGTTTAATTTTTGGAACATCTGTCAAAAACAGCATCTCAAGTTCGATCTCAATCTTAAGATCGATTTATTAATACGGGCCTTATCGCTTGTTTCAGAATCGTCCTTTAAAGTCAAAAGTTATCTGACGATTCTGAAATGCCTAAATGTGTTACATTTATTTGAACATCGGAGCTGGGTCTACTTCTGCTGCTGACTGTACGCGCGTGCGCATTCATAGACAATCGAAAGAAAAACTAACTCGCATAAACACGTCGTATGAACAATGTATGATGATAATTCCATGATTGCATGACAATACCCTGATACAATATGTTACATTACGTTGAACATTATGTAATTGTGCAAGTGCGGTCAAAACAAAATGTTGCTCTAAAAGATTATGAAATTGAGCCGAATTTCTAATCGATATTACGTCGAGATTTTATACGAATAATATTGAAAAGGACATAGGAAAAAATGTTGTCAACAATCTTTTAATTTCGGCGGGGTACTTTTGAGCTAACCTTCAATATGAATAGTTACTTTTGTGTATTTCATCTGTATTTTTTTCTATATCCTATTCAATCATAAATCCACAGTATACGTTAATTGTAACAGATAATTACAAAGATATCTTACGCTAAGTTTACATAACCTAAATAGCTGCGACACCTAATTGCCTACGTTATATTGATATTTATACATTACACTATACATTCGCACATCTTTGGTTGACCGTTGACAGGCGGGGATGTTTGCGCGAGTATAACTAGAGACAAGAATAATCCTTCTCAATAGAACATGTTTATTTTTTTCTATAAATAACGACGACGCATAAATTAAATGCTTACAAAAATTGAATGTTCTATGAAAAGTCTTTGATTGCACGTATAATATGAAGTATTTTAAATATCGAGAGATAGATGTAAAAGAAACATTTCAATACTTGCTATAACAATCAATTATTGTATTGTTTTACCTACGATTATCTGTATTTTTTACGAAACTTCATAATTATAGTCTATCAGAAAAGCCATTGCTTCATGTCTCTAGTATAACACATTATTTTAAAAATAATATTATATACTACAAAAAATATCATAAAAAATAATAATAAATGCATTTTTGTGTCATAAATTATGAGACTCGTGCACAGATTATTTAATAGTTCTTAACTCGAATCTCATTGTCAACTTTCAAAATAAAGGCTTGTTATAATCCCGATATTATAACAGAAATAAGAAAATAATTATTTCATATATTATATACCACAGTCAAGTGAATAATACAGTCGTCCAACGAGAGACCAAACTACTACGGGTCAAGATGGCCGACTGTATGATTAGTATTAGCCACATTTGTTAAAATTAGCGTCGAAAAAAGTATATACTCAAGTGTCAAACTAGCAATTTAATAAAAAAATACTTAATTATGCTTATAAACAGCAATTAAAAAATATATTTTTTGTACAACTCTATTTTTTGTATACCAAACCAGTTTTAGATGAGTTCTGAAATTTTTCTCAGAGGCTAAATACATTATGCCAAAATTCTGTTGTTGTCAAATGACGACAAAACATATTTCTGTCTCGCTTATACTTCACGACCATGATAAGGATGGCCTTAATACAATGACTTTAATCGAATTTCGTTTGTGAACTGTGTCTGTGCCTTATGTTAATGTACACAAATAATAAAGTTGTATAGCAAAATTATATTCGCACGCCTACCTAGCGCCTACGGTGACGGTATAATTGGAACTATCTATGCGTATATATTTAGCTAAGCCTAACAACATGGCACGCACGGGAACACACGCACAAACAACCCGCCTCTATCAATTCTAAGCACATCTAATGTTGTTCGATTATTTTCATGATTACTTTATGAAACGATTGAAATAATTATAGAATTTTCATTTCACCTTCATTAGACGGCTATAAATAGTAATTTTTAAAGATATTTAAAAATGTATGGGATCGACATTTTTGTTACTATAAAAATGTATGAGAATAATATGGTTACTACTATCTTTGTAAGTAACTCGGCAACCTCTCCAGATTACTCCTCAGGCATGAATAGTCGATAAATAGATCATGTGGCTGTTATTTTCATACATTTATACATATTTATTTATTGTGTCCATTTATAGAAATGCTTGGAGATAATCTTGACTAGATTCAGGCGTATCTTTTTTATAAATAAAGTGCCATTCTTCTAGCCTATCACGCTCATGCATGCTTCCTCTCAAAACTGTCAATCCCGTACACTTTTGAATACAAGCCACCCATAGCTTATTGTTACACACCGGAAATGTTTATTAAATAATGTATGTATGTTTAAATAAAACGAATTGTGTATTATTATATTCTATAACAAATTTTATAATTTCAATCGTTTCATAATTATAAAGTGGTGGTGTCAAAGTTGATGGCTGACGTACACATTTTAACTAAATGTTGGACCGTGTACGAACGCATTAAGGGATTCAAACACACTAGAAAATAACTAATATATCATTTTAGCATAGTTAACATTTGGGGAGTTTTGGGGGTAGAGTCAAAACTCGCAAATATTACTGTAAATAATGATATCAGTTAAATATCACTAGATATTGGATCGTAATTACCATCATTATGGAAACCCATATTGTTACTATCTAATATGTTTAACCCCTAACTTTTACCACCACTGAACCCAAACGGAACCCGCTTCATCTTAATTGACGAACCACTAAAAAGCAGTCTTCACAATATATCGACGTAATTGCTAGATTACAATAATAATTATTACAATAAAAAATACTGGACCATAACTTGATTTAATAGGAATTACAAATGGTGTCACATTGACGAGTGGCCGATCGAATATGTACTTTATTGCGCTATGATACAAGGTATTTTAGAGTGAAGTTGAAAGCAATCGGAATAATTATATTTACACTCCCAAACAGGATAATAATGGACTAATTAAAGTTATCCTCAATTGCTACAGAAATGAAATACCAACTTAATACAGACACAGTAAAGTACATTTTGCAATAAATATAGTATCATTACACTCGCCAAAGTGACTATACGCCTATACAATTAGTTTCATTAGTATATTTCGATTAAAAATAAAACACCGACATAGACAATCTCCGTATCGTAGATAGACGAATAATACTAAGTTGGGGAAATATTTAAAAATATATTTTTAAATGCGTAACACATCTATTGCACTGTGACTATATTTTTCGTAAAAAAATGCTATTGTATGGCTATTGAAAGTTCTATCGCCCAGCCTGTTATTATGTCATCTTCGTATAATTATGTTAAAAACAATATTTATAAATCCATCGACATTAAGAAATTCATATAAAAATAAATAATTTTAAACACATTTTTCATACAAAATAAACTGAATGTATTTGTATGAAAATGACATGACATCTCAGACTGGACTTAGAATATGTGTTTGTACTAAGTTGAAGCCGGCTAATTGAAAATGCTATAAAACCCATATCCACTCCATAAATATTCTATACACAACCACATCTTATTTCATAAGACAAATTGTACAGTATTACAAAATTAATTATACGATTCGACAAGCATGACTATAGCGCTTTTATTGGCTAAGAAATACACCTAAACTAAATAAATAAAATGTTTAGCTCTTTAATGTCCCACTACGGTCTTGCCTCCCCTTAACACGAGGGGGATTCAGGGATTCAATATACCGAACCGGGCCAGTACGTTTACCGGATTGCACGCGTCTTTCTAAAATTGTTTAGCTTTTCTAAAAAACGCGTCCTTAGAAAATTGTTTAGATTTTCTAATTCAGAATCAAAGATGAAAAAATACCGCTGTCTAGCTCCCAAATGAATACAATGAGAAAGACGACAATACATTTTGTTGTTTAGTTCTCGTACCAATATAATAAGCACCAATACCCAATCATTTGTGATAGCCAAAATCCATAAGCCAATGTTACGCATAATTAATTTGGTAATAATGTATTCGCTACATTATTGTAGGGTTACATTTTGAGCATTATGCCGGCTACTTGAGTCTCTATACTAGCTCAAATATACACAAACTTTATTCTTGCGGCCAAAAATAGCTAATAGATTGAATAAAAAATTTGAGCATGTAAAATATTTTTTTCTAAACCAGCTATGGTAAAATATATAAGATAAGCTGAGCTCTTGTTATTACTGACACTCGTAATTAAGACAGATCAGCTTACGTTGGAAATGTTACCTTAGACATAGCATGTAATTTCAGTTTGTATAGATTTGAACTACTTATAGTTGATTGGACAATGAAATTGATGACGCTAGAGTTACGGAGGGAATATTAGTCACGTAATAAGGGCATATTATAATATTGCAATTTATTTAAATATAATGTACGGCGACAATGTCGACATTAATTTAACTCACTGGCTAGAAAAAGTAATATAAAAAAAATTACAGATTTCAAAATTAGAACATTAAAAGATTATAAAAGTCCATGCCTTGTTCATCCAATCACTGATAAGGTTGGGTATGCGTGCATTGACCTAAACCTTTCATGTACTTTGATCTTTGAACCTTGACAATACATTTTACTTGACACTGGCTAAATACTAAAAATAGTAGGGTAAAAAAAATTACACTGTCCTTTCTTCCTTCGTCAAATGATCCCCACCGTAACTCCACACATAACAGAAACACATCTTTATACAGATACGGAATTATTGTGACTTATCTAGAGTGAGATGTCAGCCGCAGTCAGCGCGGGGCGGGGGGCGGGGGCCACACAACGCTCTGAGTATTTGTTACATTACCGAGACTCACGTTCAGATGCAGCGGAAAACCTGAGAGAGAAAAAGGACATTATTGACGGTAGTTTTCGGAACTGGTTAGTTACTAACTACTAATCGTTAGTAATTAAAATTATCAACTAATAAGTAACGCTAGTCGCGCGTGGCTTGCTACGGTACTACACAAAAAGATCGCAAACGGTAACTTTCCAAACTGAAATGACTGATTTCTATACAAACTATGGTCCCCTATTTAACCTCCTTAGGGAATGAATTTAAAAAAATATATCTTAGTGTTCACCTACATAATAAATGAAACTCGTGTGCAAAATTTCATATTTCTAGACCTAGCTGTTAAAAAGGTTGGCACTCATCTATCAACTCGGCACCCGAACAGCACCGCCTCGCCGCTCGGCGTCCACTCGTTGTCGACAGGTGGTCCGCGGGCGGACGCTGCGTTTACACCATAAACGTCACGTGATCAACCAGTGGACCGCGCGTGGTCAACGAGTGAACGCCGCGTGGTCAGCGCGTGGTCCACTTATTTCCGGTTCAGTTAGTGGACGCCGACCGAGGAGGCGGTGCTGATCGGGTGCCGAGATGATAGATGATGAGTGCCAACCTTTAGGCTGTGCGTCTGTTAGTCAGTCAGTATTATTTTATTAAATTGAAAATGTTAATGTATAAGACCAGTGATAAGTTTTAAAAAGGAGCTGAAAACGTGGTTACTATATAATATGATATACTCAGTAAAAGAATGGATTTAATCATGGAAATTTTGAAATGAACATGACATTATAATATTAATTTAATTGATTTTGTACCTAATTATAATGTAATTGACTTTCCAATGGACCTATTATTTTTTATTCTTAAATGTTTGCATGTCATTATTTACCTGACAAAGCATGCTGCACACACTATGTAAAAGAATTTACCATGTTTTATGCAAATAAATATATTAATTGATATAAAAATATCTAACCTGGTTCACCTATTCGCCCGAGCGTGCACCAGGGGTCCATAGGCGGCGAGCGCGCAGTAGCCGGCGAGCAGCGCGGCGTGCGAGTGCGCCTGCGCGGTGGCGGCGGCGTCCGCGGCCCGCGCGTGCGCGCCCAGCGCCGCCCAGCTGTACAGCGCGGCGCGGGACTCCGCCGCGCTCCGGTACGGAGCCCCGGGGTCTGCGATGTCCGGGTCCCGGGCTCCGCCGCAAGCAGCGGACAGAGTGCAGAAGTTCATCGCTCTCCAACCGCCGTATCTTGATTAAAAAAAAAAACAGTCGAATTGAGAACCACCTCCTTTTGAAAGTCGATTAAAAATTATATTTCAATGAACCTCTAAGATGCTTTACAGCCCCGCCACGACTTCGCGCGACGGCGACGGGCGACAGCGTTTTTTGCTAAAATGTTGCATGACGCCATGAGCTGCCGCTCTCGGCGGCACCGCGCGCGATGCAACATTTTAGCAAAAAAACACTGTCGTCCGTCGCCGTCGCGCGAAGTCGTGGCCGAGCTGTTAGGTACAAGAACGGCGCCACGTTAGAGTGGGCTGACATTGACAAATGCGTTCCATAGCCAAATGCAATCACTGATCGGTCAACGATCGGAGGTTAAGCATCTCTTGGCAAAGTCAGACAAAGATAGGTGACTATTAAGTGGCATTTGGACTAAGCATCTCAGTGATTCGGAGGGCACGTAATAAATCGGTCCCGGTTGTTGTCATCTAGGCAGCAGTCGGTCTTGTCAGAGGCCTTCGGGCGGCTTGAACTACTCTGACACCAGGTTGGCCACTAACCATACGATAAGAAGAAGACATCACCATCTGCCACTCACTCTCGCACCTCGCCATTATTTTTATTGGTGAAGATGTTCACAGAAGTACTGTGATAGATAACGTCAGCCCTCACCCTATATTGTAAGTCAATTACAGAACTAAAACGAATGTGCTAATTGGCCTACATGAAACAATTAAAAATCACTTACTTGTCAACAACAACAACTGGTCCGTTCTTATACTCCATCTGACACCCGGCGACGTATTCCACCAACGCAAAGGAGTCCTTATACGGCGCCACCAGCCTGTCTATCGCTTGCTCTCTCTCCGCATCGCTCGTCGCCTGCCTCACAGCCTTCACGTACTCATTATCATCAGGTTTACCAGCACTATACTGTGCTGTATCACTGTCCAACCACCCACTACACTTGATGAACTTAACACTTAACTGATAATCATCTTGCAACGAGTGAACACTAACGTTAGTAACTTCTATCACGCGATCGGAGGGAATATTATCCGGGACAGTTTCCACCTTTTCGAAGGCGTAGCAAGGGCGGCGGAGTTCGGACTCCTCTTCGACGGTTAACGCGGGTGGGACCGGGGGAGGGGGTGGGGCGGTGTCGGGGGGAGAACCGGCGGTTCTCGTCCCCCAGTCGGGGAATTTGAACTTAGTTGGGGAGCTTAACTTGAAGTTTTTCAGCGACATTTTTGAGGGGCTTCGGGGCGATTTCGGGCCGTTTTTCTTTTCGGATAGGGATGAGAATAGATCGCCGTTCGCTATGGACTTTCTGGCTGATAGATCTCTGTTGCCGGTGCTTAGTCTTTCTAGTCTTAATTCGGTTCTGTCGAAGCGGTATGCGGGTTCGGTGTCGGGTTTCGGGGAGTGGTTTTCTGGTATGAGACGTTCGTCGTCAGCACAGTCGCTCTCTTGCCGCCTGTAGCCGTTGGTCTCTGTTTCGACGGGAGAGGCGGCGGGGGTCTTCTTGTCGCCTTTCCTGTACGCCACGTAGGTGTCCTTCGACACGAAACTAGCTCTGAAGTTGGCCACGAATAGTTCTTTCTCTTCTTCCGTCGGCCAGAATTTTTCGCATTCCTGTAATAGAATCGTGTTTTACTCCAACATTTATAGAAATGCACATAGATCAAAAAACAGTGATGGCCGATTGGTTATGCACGCGTCTTGCACTCTTAAGGTCCAGGGTTCAAGCCCCGGTCGCGCTGGGGTTCTAGATTTTGGAAATCTATGTGCGAATCATAACTATGATTATCACTTGCTTATGGTGAAAGAAAAAATCGTGAGGAAATGTCTTAGGAAATCTAACAAATTTTCGAAAGACGTGAAATCCACCAACCCGTACTGGACCAGCGTGTTGGATTATGGCCTGAATCCTCCTCGCATTGAAGGGAGGTCCGTACTCAGGAGTGAAACGTTCAAAGGGCTAATCATATGAATGCCAGATGAATGATTTGTAGATGGATTGGAACATCTATACTTTCGGGGTTTATAGTAATGCAGCTCGATGCAAAGTGCTGCGTACTCGCCGTTATATTACATTACACTGATAAAGTTACTGCACTTCAAGTGCGGCCGGCCCTTGGTTGTGTAAACTTGTAAAGTCGTATCTGTATACGTGTTAATGTGTGCGTTTACGGCTCCGGCAGGCACGCACACTATCACACTGTGCGAGTACATATCGAAACACAACTAAAGGCCGACCGCACTCGTGAATGGAGACCCGTAACGAATTTATTTGAGAATGTACATTTATAGAGCTAAGAAATCCATAACATACAGTGCAAACATTTTTGGTCTACGACAAAAATTTACGAAGCTGTGACCAAATTACTAGCGAAGTTCGCGCGCGGTTGTGACGTCATTCGGGCCACGCGCGCTTGGTAATGAGCGGCAGCGCAGGTTGGCGCGGGTACAGCGCGCCTTCAATCCGACCGCCCCGTGTGACGCACATGCACATGCCGCACATTATATAAAATGTGTTATGAAATCTCAATGGATGTATCGATTTCGATGATTTTAAAATTATATAGATAAGAAAGCTTAGTTTTAACTATGGTGTTGGTTATGAGTTGATTTGTTGACCTAGTATTGATTCTCAATGCAAGAACTACACATGATTGTCGGCGAGAAGTGGGCAGTCCGGTAACAATCGGGTGGGTGCACACCATGAACCTAATACTAAAGGACTGGGTCTAAGCAGCTAAGCCGCGTTGCTTAAACATCGCACAACTAGGCCGGTGACGTAATCACAGTAAGCGTGGCTTAAGTCAGTGTGCTGTTGGCGTTCGTCCTGTGCAGACGTTTTGCCAACGTTCGCATCCCAAATATAATTATATTCGACACTAGATGGCGTCCCTTTGTACGTAATTTTTCATGATCATACACTTAGTGACATCTAGTGCAAATAATTAAACTACGTACTAACATTGACATAAAACGAAGCGAGTAGTTCAGCTATTTCCCGGTAGATAGATGCCACGCATTTCTTAACCCCCACCACCCGCGCCATCCCGTGCAAATTACCACGCGTTGTTTAATAGAAAAATCTAATAAGGGCACCTCTTTCTTAAGTCTTTACTCTATGGTGCACACGTACCGGGTCGGCGGTGTCGGCGAGTAGCAGCACGAGCTGCGCCGTGTGGTCCCACAGCAGGCGCCACAGGTCCGCGGCGGCGCGCGGCGGCGGGTGCTGCGCCACCGCGTACTCGCGCACGCGCCGCCGCCCGCACACCCACGACGCGTTCACGTACTCGCTGCCTGCACAACACATTATACATTCATTATCACATAAATATAGTCCGCGACTATTAATTTCTAGGAAATTAATGGATTAATAGCATCAACTTAGAGTAAAATATACAAGCAATATTTAAATAGCTCTTTATTGTGAACTGGTAAAACGAAAAGTGTCACATAGAAGTCAATCAAATTAACTTATAGTTTTTATAATAGGCCTGATGTAAAATTCTACAAAAAGTATTTAATGTGTTTATATTAAATCCTCAACAGCGACAGGACGAGATGGCATTTTTCTAGTGCTGTGGCATCATGCACCAAGAATTTATATCAATATATTTTTTGCAACGTAACAAAATAAGGTTTAAAACGGTTAGATAACTATTCATATGGTGGGCTTTCGGCTCTCTCTCATCGCACGAAATGCAGCGCAGCTGTAATAACTACTTTACGCCGATCTTCTGCGAGAGGGTACTACCCCGGTCGAGCCAGTCCGTATATGAGCTGCAGTCAATTGTCTACAGCTTGGCGCTACAACGAACTATTAAAACTCCGATGGCATCCGCCAAATTTTTGCTTCAATCAAAACAGGGTAAAAACTTTTGGATATTTATTACCCAAAAAGAAACAACAATGTTGTTACCTGTATTATACATAAAAAAAAAATAGCATTTATTTGGAACAAAACATTGGTACAATAATAAAAATCGTTGACCAATGCAGAAGTTTTAGAAAACTGTGTCGCAAAGCCAACGCAACTCCAACGCATGATGGATATAAAGAAAAATAGTTGAACTAAACTTACCTTCGACCCCTGGTTTGGGGACAAGCATAACCCTCGCAGAGTCTGACGGCAGTATTCCCCCGACGCGGTTCTTTTCGGTGTTGTGCTGTGCGCGCGCGCACACGCTCGCTTCCACGCACGACCGAGTTATTAGCTGCACAACAAAACATCGTTCGTGTAAGCCCAAAGACCAATATGCCATAGACGCCGCCCGCGCCGCCATCAAAATTCACCGTCTTCCCCGATTACTTTTGACTTGATTACATTCTACTGTTGTCGATAGTTTTATTATTAGTCGATGTAAGTGGCGTCTTATCTTCTGATGGTGTAGGACGAATAAGTGCCGAATAAGTAAGGGGTATTGCGGATGCGTGCGCGGGGTCGCGAGGCAGGGAATTAAATTAAGTATTGGCGATAAAAAAACAATGTAAAAGACAAGCCCGCTGAGTTTCTAGCCGGATCTTCTCAGACGGGGTCGCGTTACCGATTCAGCTGTAGACGGAAGTAAAAAATGAAAAAAAAATTAAGGCCTAAACGAAATAACGGCGGTGCACGCGGCAGTGCTTTATATGGCTGTTGCATTCTAGAAACTAATTAGTAATTTGAGTTAGTAATCAGTTTATTTTGAGTAGCGAACTGTGGACAAATCGGTCTAATACTCACCAGGAACTGTTTCTCGAGCAGGTTGACCGGCGGCGGGCCCTGGTACGTGTGGTGGCGCGTCGCTAACGTTCTCATACGCTCCAGTAGTGCGTAGTTCTCGGCACGATTCGCTCTGTACGGACAATTTTATTATAATATTGGGGTGGCACGATATAATATTAACGTGATGGTCTATGGTTATATCAAAGAAATTAGAACCATTTTCCACGGTCTGTGGGTTATGGGTCATTCCTGCCTGACCTGTGGGGCTACTCAGAAATTCGAAACGAAACGTTTCGGCTTACGGATGGTTCGTTTTCCTACACTCCGAAAGTGTTTCGGATCCGATCCGATGTTCGGATTCGATAGTCGTGGTTTGACGTTTTTTTCTTTCGTAGACCCTACTCCGAAAAATCCGGAACGCTTCCGAAACACTTTCAGAGTAGGAAAATGTACCATCCGTCAGCCGAAACGTTCGTTTCGTATTTGAAGTAGCTCCGCTGATTTTTTATTTTTTTTATCAGGTTGTGCTGTTTTTACGCACGTACAATTACATACAATACATTACATACGTAAACAAAAGATCAAGAGGAGGAGGGAAAGGGAGTCTGCAACATGAAAAAGAAGTATTTAGAAACATTGAGCTACTATATAGGGTGAATTTTGCAAGTGCCGTATGTCATTACTCTCAAGTGTCAAGTTTGCCGTATGTCATTACTTCCCAGAATTCGTTCCTTATCAGCGACACTATCGAATGTTGTAATAATACAGTGCGTGGTTTTTTTTTTTTCAAAATCAACTAGTTAGATTCCTGGCTACGAATACTATATATTAAAAAATCCTAATTTGCAGTTTTAGTTTTCATCAAAATCGGTCCCGAGACTCCTTTGAGTACTGTTCGCTATTCCTCATAGTTTCGGATTTGGCCATCCACGCACACTTGAAAAATTCATCCTGTATACTACGTAGAAGAGGCGCTAAGTCAAACACAAGGCATATGCTACCCGCAGGTAGAGCGGGCGGGTGAGAAAGGACGTTAGGACGTCTGCTCTAGTACATTTAGCTCAATGATTACAACTAAAGATTTTAATAATAATTAGTATTAATAACAATAAAAACTCACCTCCTAATCTCCTCTTTCTCCAGTTCACTCAAATTATTATACGCCTGCATCTTCTTACTATACGTGTCAGTAGACCTCGGAGCCAAATCATACACTCCTTCCGTCTCCTCACCATTCACCAACTCCTTCTGATCATCCTGGCCTTCGGAGTCCTTCACCGACTTGCTCTGTTCACTGTTCAGATCATCAGTCTTTATCGACTCCTGACTACCATTCTCTAAAACCTCCTTCTCACTTAAAGACTTCATACTGGAAGTTTCGCCGTTTTCAATGCCGTTCGTTAGATCATTAACGCTCTTATGTTTGGTGGGATTAAGGTCGAGAACGGCGAGCTCGTCCTCGGATATCGGTTCCAATAGCTTGGATAAATAATGTCTGGCGTTCTGGAACTCTACTTCGGTGTCTCCTGATAGATAGATAGATAACACTTTATTGTACACCAATAGAAAACAATTACATTTTTTTTTTATTATAGAACTGCGGTGGCAAAAAAGCGTACGGCCCGCCTGATGTTAAGCAGTTACCGTAGCCTATAGATGCTTACAATACCAAAGGCATTGCTCGCACATTGCCGACCTGAAGGGGAGTGGGATGGAGGGAGGGGGAGGGGGGGTGGGCTTACGGCTCTCTCACTCATCGTACGAAACGCAGCTGTAATAGCTGCTTTACGCCGATCTTCTGTGAGAGGGTGGTACTACCCCGGTCGAGCCAGCCCGTTTATGAGCTGCAGTCAATTGGCTACAGCTTGGCTCTACCACCTTCAAAAACTCACCATGAACAAAAACAAAACAAGAAACAAACAACAGTGTATAGTAGGCGACAGGTTCGGATGACGTGTTTCTAGTGCTATGGCATCACTACCAGTTAGTTTATATCGTTTTTTTTTGCAACGTAACAAAATGAGAGTAAAATGTTTTTTTAATGTTTTTCACAAAAACAATTATTATAATTGTTTTTCCGTTCAATGTCACAATTTTTTAATACTTTTCTGGCTAGTTCTGGTGTTTGAGAATGAATTATTGGTTTTTCTGTTTCAACACGTGACGAGGAAGCGACCAAAGTCATTTTAATACACAACAACAAAGAACAATGTGGACGAGATCGAAATCGATAACTATCGATAGCGCTATCGATAGCGAAGGTATGGGGGGGTGTCACCTCGCCCGCGCTGAGGCTCATATACCTCGATTGTCATCCGAACCTTTCGCCTACTATACAGTGGGCGGTGTTATCGCAAGCTGCGATCTCTTCCAGACAACCTTTGGATGGAGGATTCCGTGTTTTAACAAGGTAGAAGGCAGGGTGTACCTATTAGAATTAATATACATACAATGCCTTTTTTTTCTAACCCACGTTGTCCCACTGCTGAGAAAAGGTCTCCCCATAACTCATAGTTGTAGGGGGTTTGGACCGTAACCCACACTACGCTGGTCCAGTGCGGGTTGGCGGGTAAGGAAAAAGTTCTGATTTTCCTTTTTTCAGAGCTTTTATTCGCCGTTTACAACCCCCATAGGGTAAGGAGTTAGTTCTAATTTTCCTTGACCCTTTTTATTTCGCTTCTTACCGACACCCGTAGACTAAGTGGCTATGCACACGGAGCAACTTCAGTTGCCGAAACTATCAACGTTTTAATGGTTCTTTGGCAGTTGCAGCCAACAATTGTCAGTTGCAGCAACAGTTGCCGCGGTTGCCGCGATTGTTTTATATGAAAACAGCTAGTTGCGAGTTGCCAGTTGCCGCAAAAGTTGCCCGTGTGCATAGCCCCTAAGTAGGGGGTGGAGCCTATTCTTTTCCGGATCCACACGGATATACCTACATCATCTATATATATAAAAATGAATCCCTATTTCATGTCATTACTTGACGCGAGAACGGCTGGATCAATTTAGATGATTTTTTTTTAGATTATTCCGTGAAGTTCAAGGAAGGTTCATACATTAAAAAAAATGGAAAAATTGCCCGGAAAGCGCTAAAAACCCATATTTTACGTATGATTCAAATTACTTTCAATAGATGGCGTAATGAACGCCGGTGTCAGATGGCGGATGGCGACTATAAATTCTTGCAAATTTATTTCATGGGCAATTCATCACAAGAAATAGATCCGCGTTGTGCGCTCGCCATCGCGGTCATGGGCTCTTTCATACCACCCGTCTAGATGAGCGTCGAGGTCATCGTGTCACCGTTTTTGGGTCTACGTCGGCGATGACGGTCGTGCTCTGGGACCGCACTCGGTGATCGCTTTGGCCTACCTTTCTGAGCACATTCGGCTCAGGTGACCCGCCCAGGTCCACTTAAGTGTAGCTGTTTTCGCTCCTACATCCGCGATAAGGGTCATGGAACGCAGCTGGGTGTTCCGCACCCTATCAGTGTGTTTAACACCCAAAATGCTGCGCTCTAATGCTCTATGGTAAACCTTCAGTTTGGACTTCTGAGCCTCGATTACTGACCATGTCTGGGCGCCGTAGGTAAGAACGGACAGGATACACATGTCGATGGGTCAGTGGAAGGTTGCCCTTCATGATGGACTCTATTACTAAGCCTACGCTGTCCATCCGTCATCCATGTCTGTTAGCGGGCTGTATCTCACGAACCGTAATAGCTATAGTTGAAATTTTCACCGAACGTATATTTCTGTTGGCGCTACAACAACAAATACTAACAATAAAAAATAAATATAAAATTAAGGGGGAGGAGGGGACTCTATTACTAAGCCTACACTGCCCGTCCGTCTGTCACCGGGCTGTGTGGCGAACCGTAATAGGTAGAGAGTTAAAATGTTCACAGAAAGTGTATTTTTGTTGCCGCTACAACAACAAATACTTACTAAAAATAAAATAAAAATTGAAAACAAACTTGATAATTTTGACGTTTTTATTCTACGGTGGTACGGAACCCTTTATTTGCGGGAAAGGAGAAGAACAGACGACGAACGGGGAAACGGGGGGGGTTAGTTCTTTTTCGGACAACATTAATTCTGAGGCGGTACGAAGTTCGCCGGGACAGCTAGTAATAAAATAATAAATTATTTACCTGATCGTACGTGTTCCAGTAGCGCGTCGTGTACGAACACGTATTGTTCTTCTGTTTGTACGAGGTGGTTGCGTTGCGTGCGGGCGCGGCACAGGAAGCCGAGGGGGGAGAGGGTGCCCGTCAGTTTCAGCTGGTTCAATTGCGCGTCCAGCACTATGTACGTGCCTGTGCGGCCGACGCCGGCGCTATAACAGGGAAGATAAGTCTATACTTAATATTATAAAAAGCAACACTAGGACAGTGCCTTGATCGGACCACTCAAAATGTCAGGGCGCCTACTCCGAAATACGAAACGAAACGTTTCGGCTGACAGTTTTCCTACTCCGAAAGTGTTTCAGGAGTCTCCCGGATTCTTTCGGAGTAGGGTCCACGAAAGAAGAAACGTTAAATCACGGCTATCGAATCCAAACTTCGGATCCGAAATACTTTCGGAGTGAAGGAAAACGTACCATCCGCTAGCCGAAACGTTTCGTTTCGTATTTCGGAGTAGCCCCACAGGTGCGGTCTTAAAAATGTAGTGAGCATGAGCGCACTACACACTGAAGCCGCCGACCCGCCGACGCATGCGTCGGCGGGTTGTGTCGGCGGCTTATTTTGAAGGGCGGCGCTTCGGTATGTAAAACGCCGTCACGTCGACGGCTTCAGTGTGTATTACGCTATAGTGACGAACGGGGGTGCCGTGGGTGGGTTTTTTTTATTAGCCTAATTTTGTCTCCCACTCCTGAGCAGAGGCCTCTCCTTGAATTCTTCATAAAGCACAATTTTGAGCGGTCAAAGACCAAGTATCTCCGGAAAGGTGTCCAAATCATCCCTCCATCTCTTCTTGGGTCTGCGCCGGCTGCGGCGTCCGTAACTTGGTATCCAATTTGTGATGGCGGTTGCCCACCTTTGGTCCATACGTGCCACGTGACCGGCCCACTCCCACTTCAACTCTACGGTAACTTTTTCTTCTTCTAAAGTGGGGAAATCTTCTAAGTGTTTGTGTACCTGCAGTGCACGAGAACAGTGGCGGGGTTGGCGGCAGCGGCCTTGACGAAGGGCAGCACGGCCAGCGGGTGGCGCGGCGTGCCGTGGTCCGGCCACACCGTGTAGTGGTACTGGACTACTGTGCGGCCCGCGCCGTCCGCGCTGTCCGCGCTGTCCGGGCTGTCCGGCTCGCTGCCCTACACATCAACACACACATTAGGGCGTATACTGCGGAATCTCTATCTGCAAAAACTTTTAGATGGCCTTCAGATATTTCACTTTATTTTAAAATTGTTACAGCTGTAAGTTTTCCAACAAAATTAATAATGAGATAGATGCAGCTGCAAAAATGCAATTTAGAAATACCATATTCAGTAGCTTTTCTGGTAGAGCCAAGCTGTAAACAATTGACTGGAGCTGATATATGGGCTGGCTCGGCCGGGGTAGTACCATCCTCTCACAAAAGATCAGCGTAGTTATGACGGCTGCGTTCCGTACGTTGAGTGAGAGAGCCGAAAGCCCAACCACTCTCTTTCCCTGCCTGTCCCGCTCAGCCAGGTCCACAAAGTGTAGGATACAGTAACTCCTTAACATCAGCATGTAGCCTTATGCCTTATGTTCAAATTCAAATTAAAATTTTGTCATTTTACATTTTTTATTCTACCGCCGGATCGGAAACGCGCCCTCGACTGAGAAAATCCGGCGAGAAACTCAGCGGGCTTGTCTTTTTTACATTAATTGTATTTTTTTTTTCAATCGTTAGTGGGTGGTACCGACCTGGTTGTCGGCAGATTGGTTGTGCACTCGCAGATGTCGCACAGTGTACGCTGCTCGCACGTCCTCGTGCAGCAGGCGCACGCGCACGCCGCCGAACTCGGCCGCGCTGCCCGCGCCGCCCGCCGGCCAGTACATGTCGCACTTGCGCTGACAACGGAACACTCAATCACTACAATGTATAAAACGTGCATCACGCACGTGCAACTTGTGAAATGGGGCCATCCATAAATTACGTCACACGAATTTCATGATTTTTAGACCCCTCCCTCCCCTTGTCACATTTGCGATACTCCCCCCCCCTCCCTGTGTGACGTCACATATTTTTTACAATTTTCAGAAATTTTCAAGTATTTTTGTTAACACTTCAAATTTCGGTTTTAATACTTGGATATATTAAATTTTTAAATGTGTCGTCACTTACATTATCACATGTCACATTTCGTCGACCCCCTACCCCCCTTTTACGTGTGTCGTAATTTATGGATGGCCCCAATGATCTCCCTCCCTTAGTCTTGCCTTTGAACTACAACATGGGGTTCTTCAAAGGGCATGTTTACAGGTATCTAAAATGTCGGCGCCGCGTCTGCTCCCCTTAAGTTGTAGATGTCCTGGGCGGCGGCTTCCACTTACCATCAGGTGGACTGTCTGCCAGTGTGCCATCCACGGATGACACTCTCACACCAGACCTTCACATTAGATTGTCTCTAGGACCTGGTATTACGAGCCGGGCACGAACACAAGGCCGCGTTCAGAAGCTACGCTCAGAGCGCTACTATTCACTCTAACGTCGTTGAGCCTCAGTGATTTTTAGCCAGTTTACAAAAGTTTTACCAAGCATTTCTAGGCTCAAAAGTGATCTGTAATGACAGTATAAGTCCATCATAACTGTTTATAAATTTAGGGGATAGTGTTTCATCATTTCAGCCAAAAGACGTCCACTGTTGGACATAGGCCTCCCCCAAGGTATTCCACAACGACCGGTCCTGTGCCACTTGCATCCAGCGGTTTCCCGCGACTTTCACTAGGTCATTAGTCCATCTTGTGGGGGGCCTACCCACGAACATTTCTGCCCCATCGGCCATCAGTTCTTCGGGCTATGTGCCCCGCCCACTGCCACTTCAGCCTGATAATTCGCAGGGCTATGTCGGTGACCTTGGTTTGCCTACGTATCTCCTCATTTCTGATTCGATCTCGTAGAGAAACTCCGAGCATAGCGCTCTCCATAGCTCTCTGAGTGACCTTGAGCCTTCTTATGAGGCCTACGGTCAGTGACCACGTTTCAGTTCCATAAGTCATCACTGGTAACACACATTGGTTGAAGACTTTTTGTCTTTATAGGATTTTGTCTTTAGTGGATAGTGTTTAATAGGTGATAATTTAGGGTATTTTTAGTGGTAAATATGTACATACCCGTCCCCGCTCGACGAGGTTGGTGATCATGACGATGGTGAGCACGCGGTGTTGCCAGATCATGCGCCAGAACGCGTCCACGGTGGCGGGCGTGGGGCCCTGCGTGGCGATGTAGCGCCGCCGCCACACCACCCACTCCAGCTTCACGCGCTGAGACACGCCCTCTGCACCACAACACCATCATAATGGTTAACATGGTGATGATGATTAGCATGGTGCTGGTGATGACTATTAAGTTCCTTACCGCGGCCTGCGGTATTGCCTGATAGAAATCGTCACGTAAGGAAAAAGCGTCACCAGCTCTCGAGACGGTCGGTTCCGTCCGGCGTAGTTCGGATATTATCGGATATCATCGGAATATTTGGCCAGTAATTATAGATCTGTGTCTGTGTGCGCTTGTATCTGGATTTGTCGTGACCTCGCGCGGACCAATGAGCATTCAATACCGTACCCGTAGCATTCAGTACAGTACCCGCGCCCGCGCACCTCAGTTACTAGACTTCAAAGTTTGCATTTCGAATAGGTATTAGACGACTGGTTGTGTCGTCGATAACTTTTGCCCAATTTCCTTTAACATTATGAGTCCAAAAAGCGACTGCAGCCTAGGGGTGCACAGGTTGGGCAATCTGAAGGTCCCAGGTTCGATCCCCGGTGGGGCATGCACCAATGGATGAATTTTCATCTATGTGCATCATTTACAGTTCGCTGTCGGTGAGGGTAAACATCGTGAGGAAACCTACCTATCCCACGGGATTAGGTAATAGTCAGTTCCTGTATACACGGCGACAAGGTTGACCACCTGTCACGTTGGGTTCTGACTATCTGGTGAAACGTGGGCTTTGAGTTGGTTAATACCGCCACAATGTGGTGGTGTATGGCCACTCACGCCTCGGACTACCCCCGAATGGGGATATAAGTCGTGACGTTACATTATGAGTCCCACTCACCGATATCAACATAAACATCGTCCAGTTCCGAGTCGTCATCACTCCTGTCGCTGTCGGAGTCCTCGTTCGCCTCGTCCGACTCCACGATGCCGGAGAACTCGATGTTTAGGAACGCAGACTCGATGCCCTCGGCCAGGTTCGGAGGGGGCTTCGTGGGCTTCACTGACGGTTGCCTGACATATATTTTTTTTTTATTCAGTGGCTCAACAAAGTACGTACGAATAATCAGAATATACTTCCGATTCGGAATGCTGCTCTCGCCGAGAAGAGCCGGCAAGAAACTCAATGGGTTTAAGGTGATACAAATGTTCAACTGGGTGGGTCTAAGTAAATGGTTTGATGAAGCAGCTGGCTTATGTGCAATATAAAGTATACAACATTAAACCTCATATGGTCGGGAATAAAATGGCTTAGCCGATTTACTTTAAATGTTACCAAATTTTGTAGAAATCGATTTCAAAATATGAAATTGTCAACCTTAATCGTAAATGTTCTCCATAGCAACTGAACAGATTTACGTGAAACCTATACCAGAAAAATTGTCAAGACTTGTCTAAGAATCCGTGGATCCAAGATTTAATATTAGTCATTTTATTTAAAAAATAATCAATAATAACCTTAAATATGCTACAAACGTCATGGGTCATCATGACTTGGACTGCAAAATGTTCGTCGCAGATCCGCGATGGCGGCCTCCAAAGCTGGACGTGCGCGCAAATTTTTGCGTGAAATTCGTCAAAAAATTACGTCTTCTTAGCATTTTATGAATTAAATCACGTTTTAAATAGTTTAAATATAATATTGAACATAATTTTTAGGATATTATATGATTACAAATATTTTTAAATTAATATTTATGTCAGTGACGCGTTTTGTTGTCATCATAGATTATGAATAATATAGAATGATGAATAGGTATATGATTAAAAAGCATAATCGTCCTCTAAAAACCGCTTACCTACTTTCTAATCTTATTGTCTTGCCTAACAACAACAACAGGTTGGGCTAACAATCAGAAGGTCCCAGGTTCGATCCCCGGTGGGGCATGCACCAATGGATGAATTTTCATCTATGTGCATAATTTACAGTTCGCTGACGGTGAGGGAAAACATCGTGAGGAAACCTACCTATCCCTCGGGATTAGGTAATAGTCAGTTCCTGTATACACGGCGACACGGTTCACCACCTGTCACGTTGGGTTCTGACTATACAGGGTGAATTTTTCAAGTGAGCGTGGATGGCCAAATCCGAAACTATGAGTGATATCGAAAAGTACTCAAAAGAATCTCGGGGCTGATATTGGTGAAAATTGTAATTACTTCTCAAAATTCGTTTCTTATCAGCGACACTATCGAATGCTGTAATAATACAGTATGTGGTTTTTTATTCTAAATCAACTAGTTCGATTCCTGGCTACGAATATTGTTTTTTAAAAAATCCAATGATGCAGTTTTAGTTTTCTTCAAAATCAGCCCCGAGATTTTTTTGAGTACTTTTCGATATCACTCATAGTATCGGATTTGGCCATCCACGCTCACTTGAAAAATTCACCCTGTATAGTCAGAAACCAACGTGACAGGTGGTGAATCTTGTCGCCGTGTATACAGGAACTGACTATTACCTAATCCCGAGGGATAGGTAGGTTTCCTCACGATGTTTTCTCTCGCCGTCAGCGAACTGTAAATTATGCACATAGATGAAAATTCATCCATTGGTACATGCCCCAACGGGGATCGAGCCTGGGACCTTTTGATTGTTAGCCCAACCTGTTCACCACAGTCGCTTGCAGTGCAGTTGTTATCCCGAGATTCGAGTCTTCATGATTTTCCCTGTTTTCGGAACAATACACACTTAGGTGTTGTAATTATTATGTATTGTTCCGAAAACTAGCAAAGTGGAAGCTCGAAGAACCCCAGCGAGACAGTGGAGCACATCTTGCTTCATTGCCCTGTATTTGCACGCCAAAGATATGATGCACACACAAACATAATAAAATTTGTACGGAACCCTCAGAGCACGAGTCCTACTTGCACTTGTCCGGTTTTAATTTGTAATGAGTAGCCCAAATACAAATTTTCATGTCTCTAGCTTCAGAAAAATTGGGACGCCTATACAAACTTGCACCCCCTATTTTACACCGTTAGAGGTGAAATGATCAAAAACGCTGAAATTACTATTCTTAGTTAATAAGAAGCCTAAATACAAATTTTCTTGTGCCTAGCTTTAGAAAAATTTGAACCCCCATATAAACTTCCACCCCTTATTTATAAATGCTCTAATGAGCTTACATGAATAAAAACCTTTTGACTTTGACTTTGACTTTGACCTTATTTTACCCTCTTGGGGGTAGAATTTTCAAAAGCGCTGAAATTACTATTTTGTATTTGTATTAGTAGCCTAAATAGAAATTTTCATGTTTCTAACTTCGGAAATGAGGGAATTCCATACAAACTTCCACCCCTTATTTTACCCCCTTAGGGTAAGAATTTTCCAAAATCCTTCCTTTGCTCTTCTTTTACGCTATGAAAAGTACTTACTGTCCAAATTTCATGTTTGTATCACCAGCGGTTTGTGCTGTGCACGTTTTGACGGACGGACAGATAGACAGACGGACAAAAAGTGATTCTATAAGGGGTCCGTTTTTTCCTTCTGAGGTACGGAACCCTAAAAACTCACAAAACGAGGCGTTTTGTGGAGCAAGTATTTTAATTATACCATATATTATTATTATCATGGAGCTGCTCCAGACCCATGGCTCTGGCTTGAAAATCTTGACCTTACATGAAAATTAGTATTTCGGCTACTCAGCCTACAAATACAAATATTCATGTCTCTAGCTTCAGAAAAACTGGGACTATCCATAGATACTTTCTCCCCTTAATTGTTGAATTCTCAAAAATCCTTCCTGTGGTCTTCTTCTACGCTATAAAAAGTTAAAATTTCATGTTTCTAACCCAAGCGGTTTAGGCTGTGCACGTTTTGACAGACGGACAGATAGACTGACGGGCAAAACAGTGATCCTATGAGGGTTACATGCATGCCCGGCATGCGTTGCATTGCCACTCCATCCGTCCGTCATCCTCCATCAATCCATCAGTCAAATAAGGGGTAACCTTTTCCAAAAATGTGCGCGTACTAGGTCGCAGGCACAGCTAGTAACTAATAAGGATTAGTACCATTTTTATTTCAGTTATTACCCGATGTTGTCAACAATTTTTCTTGTTTTCAGTTATTTAGAATTTTAAGTTGTTTTAATTTTACTTATTTTGTCCTATAATATTAATATATATTATTACATTTAAATTATGTACTAGTCTTTTTTAAGTAGTACTACCTATTACCCAGTGTTGGGCAAAATTAATATTCAGAACAATTAAAAATTAACAGTTAGTGAGCTTTTATTTACAATATCAACAAAATAACAATAAAAAAGATTACAAAGAAAAAATAACCTACCCACCTACCTATTAATAAAAATGTAGTACTTAAATTGTACTTAAGATTTAGTGAAAATTTTCCTTTACGAAGTTACCCTTATACGACTAAATAAAAGTAGGCAAGATACGAGTTTAGTATATGAGTCACTTCTGTTTTTGATTTATCATGTCGTCTTTTTGATGTGTCGTGGCGTATCGAAAATTCTAAATTCAAAAAATTCAACTCGCGGTCCTACGACATTGTTTGAGCAAAAAGCGGTCAACCTCGAGCTGTCAGTTGCAATGGTTCCAGCCTTAATAAAAAATAATATACATTAGGAACGCAATATGAGCAGGCAACATCATTGTCACCGGGAAACTGATGTATTTGTTACTAATTAATTAGTAATTCAGTTCTGTTGCTTTTGAATAGCGCCGTCGACGAATGGCCTTATTTTGATGGAAATAATGCATAAAGCCGCGTAGGCATTAGGGGACAAAATGGACAAATGTCCGGCAAAACGTGTTGCTATGTCCGGCAACACGGGTTGCTAGAGATGTCGGGCGATGTTGGGCGATGTCGACTGACGTCGCCGGACATCATGTGTCACTCAACTTTTTCGTGCACATTTGTTGCCAGACATGTGAATACACGGCTTAACAAAGCCCCATAGAAATTAATTCCGGAATTCGCCCCAGGCCTATGACCAGACCTTTAGACTAAGTGGAAGGACCAACAGTTCTTGAGGTACTGACTTCAGCGGCCACACACATTTAGTACCAGAGCGTACGCTCTGGCGGCAGGACCTACCAGAGGACCTACCAGGTATAGTGTGCCTCTTTTTTAACCCCCAGGGTTGGTAGGAGTGGCCACTATAGTAAATCTAATATCAGCGATATGGGTACTGACCTCTGCGGCCTGTTCCTCCTCTCGAGTTTCCTCTTGATCCTGGCGAGGTGTTGCGGCTGCAGCGCGGGCAGCATGCCGTCGATGAAGTTGGCGTTCACGTAGTCGCACGGCACGCCGCGCCCCGCGCCCGCGCCCCCGCCCGCGCCCGCGCCCGCGCAGCCCGCCGCGCCGCACCGCGCGCCCGCCGACACGCACACGCGCGAGTGGTCGTCTGCACACACACCGCACACGTCACGACACACGCCCACCACCACACTGTCTAATGCCAATATTATAACGACCGCCTAAGCGCTGGTTTCCTCGGAAAGCCGTGCCGTCATATAGCGGCGAATGACGTCACTAGAACATTGGCTATGTAAACAACGGTGCCCAAGACCGCTCTCGAGGAAACCGCGCCATTTTGTTTACATAGCCAACGTTCTAGTGACGTCATTCGCCGCTATATTACGGCCGGTATATGACGGTACCGCTTTCCGAAGAATCCAGCGCTTTAGCGCAGTAGCAGCGGTACTCCTAATTAAATAGCGTCTACCCTTTTTTTGATATTTGTGTGTATATGTGATTGTGTGCCTGGTCGTAGAAGGATATCGTGGTTGTAGAACTTACGACAGTGGTTCGACAAGACAACACCATAACTATTCCGAGCTGCTGTCTCTAAAGTGGAAATAGCCCTAATGATTGCCAACCTCCGGTAGGAGACGGCACTAGAAGAAAAATAAGTATGTATACTGGGTGAAATCGAAATCGTGGGCAATATTTTAAACGGTGATTCTACACATGATTCAGAATACTTAGGGAATATTAATCAACAAATCAATTGATAAAAATTTATTACCCAGGTAAGGTATAACAGTTAAATGGTATGCTTATTTGTTTACACGGGCAATATTTTTTTTATCAATAGATTTTTTTATTTGTTTTACCAATATTCTGAATCATGTGTTGAGTCATATTTTAAAATATTGGCCACGATTTCGATTTCACCCTGTATAAGGACGCCACACAAAATAAAGTTATTCAATCATTATTGGCTTTTCATTTAACCAAGTCCGCATCAAGTCTGCAAATGGGGAGAATGGTACCTTCAAGTGATACTGGTTACGTGTATACTCACATGCAGTGATATTCAGGTATCTGTTTTTCAGTCTATTCTCAGGTCGGTGGCTATGGTGGCTCGTGTGGCCAAGCGCCGCGGACTTGGCCACGACGATTTCGTACTCTTTGCTGAAAAAAATAAGTATCACGGTGGTATATTTGTATGCCATATGGCAAAACATTGCCAGCTGTAGCCAATTGACTGTAGCTCGTATACGGGCTGGCTCGACCGGGGTAGTACCACCCTCTCACAGAAGATCGGCGTAAAGTAGCTATTGCAGCTGTGTTTCGAACGATAAGTGAGACCAGAAAGCCCAACCTTCCCTTCCCCTCCCTCTGTCCTCCCCCTTCAGGTCGACAAAGTGCGAACGATGCCTTTGGTATTGCACGTATCCATAAGTTACGGTAACTCCTTGTTTTCCACCTTAGTAACAAAAAAATATGCTACTTAGCGATCTCACATCACGCTACATACAATACATTCACGACGCCACCAACAGATGGCACAGAGTGCACGCTCCAGTACAACATAGAAGTCCTGAATCACGATATCAAGATTCACACAAACCTAGGCCTGTATTAATAAATCCATCTCAAGATTGACATCGATAGGATGCTGTTTTTAACAGATGTTATACAGAGTACATAACGACAATAATTGAAACCACATACTGGGCATCACGTGAGTAGTTCGTACATAAAAAAATCACTAAATATATTCCAAGGTGTAGGCCACGGGATGGCTTTTTTACTTCTGTCATTTTAACTTTACGCCTACAAATACACCGACACCGAAGTGATTTTGCCACCCTTGTACCTATAGGTCAGTCGATGAGGTCAGTAGACGATTATAAAGGATGTAGTGTTACGTTTAGATTATTTCCGCATTAAATTTGTGTAAAAATTTTAATTTTTCAATTTTGATGTAAACCTAATTTGACAATTTTAAAGTATTGTGATTGACTAGTAGGGATCGTGTTTACATTTATTGTCGTAATGTCGTCACCACCCTGTATACATTAAACTTCAAAACTGCATCTTAAGATCGATCTCAACTTTGAGATGCATTTATAAACACGAGCCCTACAAAATACACAATAACAAATTAATGACACCACAAATGTATTCAAGTTTGACATTAATTTGGAATTACACTTACCTAAATCCTATATCGCCGTCGGCGTGCAGCGCGGCCACGTGTTTGGGGAAGTCGCGCGCGGGCACCGCGGGGTGCGCGGGGCCGGCCATGCGCGGCGGGCGGGCGCCGCCCCCGCCCCCCGCGCCGCCCCCGCCCCCGCCCGCGCCCGCGTCGCCCGCCCCGCACGCACGCACCGGCGACCTATTCACTACACCTGCGGGGGGAACACAGATAGCTATTTCACTATTACTACTGCTCCAAGCAATGATAGCCGATCAGCTATGTCTTCACCAGTGCGCTTTCATGTTAATCTTGCGTCTTCAACTTTCAATTCATCTCGCGTCAAGCGCGTGCAATATTGATTGCCTCAAGACGCATGCAGCTTAGTGTCTACACCTGTGCGCCCTGGTCGGTCGTCAAGATGAGCAAGTGTAGCTATTTGTGCAGAATATTTAGTATTAACTGCAAGGAAAAAATCTCAAGAAAAAGAGTATCTGGATAAACGATGTTTTTAAGCCACGAAACAAAAGAAAACATTCATCATTTCAATGCTATTCCTTCATCTTCCGCCATTTTGTATGTAAAGCGCACGGAATGACGCACGCGAACCCACCGGTGGCGGATCGGCGTGCGCTACGGGCGTGCGCTACGGGCGTGCGCTGTTTTTGAGCTAGAATAGCGCATGCGTTATTGCATGCGCTATGGTTCTTCATGCATGCGTCAGACGAAAGCGCAAGATGAACGTGAAAGCGCACTGGTGAAGACATAGCTATTGGTTAAGCACGCGTCTTGCGGGCTAAGGTCCAGAGGGCCTACTCTCTTGCAAACAAAAACGAAATTTCGGACGAAATTTTGCGTTACTTACGAACGAAAATTGTTTGATGTTTAGCTTCGACGTCGACGTCAAGCAATTTTTGTTCGTAAGAAATGTCCGAATTAATGAGAAAAATAGTAGGAAATACGGGAAATATCGTCCGAAATTTCGTTTTCGTTTGTAAAAGAGTATGCCCTCTGGGTTCAAACCCTAGCTCACACCTCTGGATTTTTCGAAATTTATGTGTGATTAATATACATCACCTTTATATGATTATCGCTTGCTCATGGTGAAGGAAAACATCGTGAGGAAACCTGCATGTCTTAGACATGTGAAATCCCAACCAACCCGCACTGGGCCAGCGTGGTGGATTATGGCCTGAATCCCCCTCGCATTGGGGGGAGGCCCGTGCCCAGGAGTGGGACGCCTAAGCCTATGCTGTCCGTCTGTCCGTCCGTCTGTCAACGGGCTATATCTCACGAACCGTAATATGTAAAGACATGAAATTTTCACAGAATGTGTTTTTCTGTTACCACTATAACACAAATACTAAAAAATAACGTTTTAAAATAAAGGGGGTCCCCATACAAGAAAATGGATTTTTTGACGTTTTTATTCCACGTTGGTACGGAACCCTTTATGTGCGAGTCCGACACGCACTTGGCCGGTTTTCTTGCCCTGGTCAGGGTGTCACTGGGATCGCCTCCAGTCCACAGTACGGTAGCCATAGATAGTACAAACGTTGCTTAGTTTGGTACCATACAATTGGTGTGTATGTTGTATATTGTATATGATTCCTTTAATATCAGGTTTCCCGCGGGATAGTGGATATAGCTCACCAGGTTTGTAAGGCGCCATGCCTGCCCTCTCGCCGCCCTCCTCCAAGTAATTGTATGCCGCGCTCAGGCATTTACTTAACCGCGATCTGCACCTACACACAAAATATCAAACCTGGAATAACTGATCTCATTTTTGTAATGTACTAGATTTCGGCCGCGACGTCGTCCGCGCAGAATTCGAGATCGAACTTCCATACAAACTCTCATCCCCTATTTAATGCACTTAGGGGTAGAATTTCGAAAAACCCTTTATTAGTGGATACCTATATTTTACAAAGAATACACCCCTCCAAAGTTTATGTCTCTAGGACCAGCGGTTTACGCTGTGCGTTGATATGTCAGTCAGTCAGGACTTTGAATCCCACTATAATATTATAAATGTGAAAGTTTAGATGGATGGATGGATGGATGTTTGTTACTCAATCACGCCAGAACGGCTGAACGGATCCGGATGAAAATTGGCACATAGATAGATTATAGTCTGGAATAGCACATAGGCTTTTTATCCCGGTAAAATGTATGGTTCCCGTGGGATAGATTTGCTTTAATTTTTCATAGAGCAAAGGATCGATATGATTTTTTGCATAGGTATGAAAATTGGCCTTTAGGTGTTTTTATAAAAATATCGGGATACGGGATATTTGATACGGGATATGGGATACGGTATATGGGATCCAGGATACGGTATCCGGGATACGGGATCCGAATTTTTTAATTTATTTTCTGCGCGGACGAAGTCGCGGGCAAACGCTAGTTTTATATAATTAGAAGATGTGTTTTGTGAATTTACAAAAAAAACTCGTATGAAACGGAAAGTGAGAATAAAGCAAAAAGTATATCCCAAACAAATTACCTCCAATAGAGCAGAGCCACGGCGACGGCGGCCAGCAGCGCGAGCGGGCACACGGCCAGCAACGCGGCCCTGCTCAGTCCCGCCGTCATCGGCATGTCGGCTGGAGACATCGCCTCCGAGTGCACCGTACACCCATCGCTCGATATCTCCTGGATATTTAAATAAATAAATAAATAATATAACATATACGTCACGACTCTTATCCTCACTCGGGGGTAGTCAGAGGCTTGAATGGCCATACAATACCACATTGTGGAGGTATTAAGCCAACTCAAAGCCCACGTTTCACCAGATAGTCGGAACCCAACGTGACAGGTGGTGAACCTTGTCGCCGTGTATACAGGAACCTAATCCCGAGGGATAGGTAGGTTACCTCACGATGTTTTCCCTCACCGAGCCTAGCTGTAGCCAATTGACTGCAGCTCACATACGGGCTGGGTCGACTGGGGTAGTACCACCCTCTCACAGAAGATCGGCGTAAAATAACGATTACAGCTGCGTTTCGTACGATGCGAGCGTAGCCTGTTGCATTGCAAGTATCTATAGGCTACGATAACTGCTTCACATCAGGCGGACCGTACACTTGTTTGCCACTTTAGTCATATAAAAAAAATACTAAAAAGTTAAACTCGTTTTGTAATACCACACCGATACCGATGGTGTTCAATAACTTACTTTGGGTGGTGATTCCATCCCGTTGATGCGTCCGTGTTCCTTCGCAACTGACTTCGTGACGGCGTAAATCTTCACTTCGTATCGTGTTTCGTTGGATAACTCCACATCCTAAAAAGTGAGATTCAATTCATTAGGCGCGTCCACATGTGCCGAACGGCGCGCCCGAGCGTGGCCACGTAGTCATAACTTCATGAGCGATTGCTTGAACGCGGCTCCTCGGTACATGTGTATAAACGAAAGTCCATGAACAGATTCAAATTTACTAAGCACTTAAGCTTTCTATAAGTCCTTAAGTATGGTAGAATACAACATCTATTCTAATCTAATCTAGCCTGTACTGTCCCACTGCAGGGCAAAGGCCTCCCCTACCTTTTCCCACTTGCTCCGGTCTATGGCTACCCGGGACCAATCCGTCATGTAGGAGTCCAGCTCATCCCGCCATCTTTTTCTTGGCCTAAGTGGGGCTTAAACATTTAAGTAGCCTTTCGGCCGAATACTCAAAGGCTACTTAAATATTTAAGTCCCACTTAGCAGTTTGAGACGTCGTTAACTGTCATTTTTTGTATGGCGCGTCAAAGTTAAGCAGCTCTCAAATTTAAGTAACGTACGAGTATTCGGCCTTTAGCCTGTCGAAGTACTTACCACACTCATCGTAGTCTCAATATCAGTCTTATTGGTTGGTAGCGTGAGCCTCTTCCGTGGCTGTTGCTCTGGTAACTTCCTCAGGGTCACCACATACTGGTCCAAGGAGTTGTTGTACTCGAGCGGTTGACGCCAGTGGAGGTATAGAGTACCTGTAAACATGATGGACAAAAGTCTTTAACCCATGTGTGACTTATGGCACTGAAACTTGTATCTTAACTATGGGCCTCTTAAGAAGGCTCAAGGTCACTCAGAGCTATGGAGAGGACTATGCTCGGAGTTTCTCTACGAGATCAAATCAGAAATGAGGAGATACGTAGACAAACCAAAGTCACTGATATAGCCCTGCGAAATAGTAGGCTGAAGTGGCAGTGGGCGGGGCACATAGCACGAAGATGTGTGCCCTCCCCCCTCAAATGCCTCACGTAATTAATGGACGCCACCTAAGGTATTAATCAAAACTCACGTTGTGCCTGATCGCAGGTAAGGTTCAGAATGATTGGTGCAGAAGGCGGCTTGACATCCGTCAGCACGTACAGAGGGTCCGACTTGGGTCCCAACCGGTCCAGCAGGTCCGAGGACCTCACGCCCTCCAGCGAGAAGTTATAGAACGCGCGGACCCAGATCTTGTAAGGGGTGAAGGGCTCTGAAACAATCAATAAATAAATAAATATCGCCAGACAAACACCAACTGTATGGTGGTAACAAAAGGTGGTAGAGCCAAGCTGCAGCCAACTGACTGCAGCTCATATACGGGCTGGCTCGACCGGGGTACTACCACCCTCTCACAGAAGATCTGAGTAAAGCAGCTATTACAGCTGCGTTTTGTACGATGAGTGAGAGCCGTAAGCCTAACCACCCCCACCCCCCCTTCCCATCCTTCCATCCCA
The DNA here is from genome assembly GCA_947859195.1 of Drymonia ruficornis. Classification (NCBI taxonomy): domain Eukaryota; kingdom Metazoa; phylum Arthropoda; class Insecta; order Lepidoptera; family Notodontidae; genus Drymonia; species Drymonia ruficornis. Next base: position 3,215,157 of record OX401929.1, on the reverse strand, counting down.
CTCCCCTTCAGGTCGGCAATGTGCGAGTCATGCCTTTGGTATTGCAAGCATCTATAGGCTACGGTAACTGCTTAACATCAGGTGGGCCGTACGCTTTTTTGCCACCGGAGACCTAAAAAAAAACGGTCCCAAACTAAGCAATGCCTGGATACCGTACAATGGACTGGGGGCGATCCCAGTAACAACCAGAACAAGGCAAATTACGAAGAGACCGTTTCCGAAGCTTGCCTCCGGCGGGAATCGAACCCGCCACCACCCGATGCAGTGAGCCGAGCGGCCAACGCCCAAACCATTGCACCAAGCCGGTCGCCAATGGGTTCAAATTCCGGTGTCCGTGAACGCAAGCGATGACGGAGGTCGCTTACGTCAGCGGCAAAAACCGAGAACGATAGCAGTTATGTCATCATCATCATCATCTCAGCCAAAAGACGTCCACGGCTGGACATAGGCCTCCCCCAAGGTTCGCCATGCGCTGCCCGCATCCAGCGGATTCCCGCGACCTTCACCAGGTCGTCGGTCCACCTTGTGGCAGTTATATAAACAAATAAATAGTAGTCATTACATACCAAACACAATAACAAACACTTAGAGACACATTTCAAAATAAATTGGATTCAGCAAGCAACAGATGCTATATTTTAATTTAATTTAATATTTTACTGGAGCGCTTGAATGTACGCTCTATATACACCTCTAAATGACAATGTTCTGATGGCTAGCGAGGAAGGAAAATTTGTATCAATGAACAAAAATATAATTATGTATTTATAAGGAAAATCTAAATTGCCGATGACATTATTGTTTCCAGTTACTTAATAAACACCTGGGAAACAAGCGGTGCAGGTTCGAATCCTTCTTCTTCTTATCGTATGGTTAATGGCCAACCTGGTGTCAGAGTTGTTCAAGCCGCCCGAAGGCCTCTGACAAGGCTTAACGCCTGCTAGATGACGAAAACCGGGACCAACTTTTTACGTGCCGAAAGAAGCACGCGAAGCACGCTCAGTTATAATGCCACTAAACGGTCACCCATCTCTGACTGACCTTGCCAAGCGTTGCTTAACCTCCGATCGTTTAACGATCAGTGATTGCAGCTGGCTCTGAGCGCCTCGAACGGTTCGAACCATGGACCAGTTACTAAGGGGACTGGCCCTAAGCAAGTCGGCCGAGTGGTCGGCCTAGTACTAACATCGACATAATATGAAGCGAGTAGTTCAACTATTTACCGGTAAATAGTAAAATGAAAATGAAAAAACAATGATCACGTTTTGTTTCATACAAATATCTAATAAGGGCACCTCTTTCTTTAGTCTTTACTCTGTGGTTCGAACCCTATCTCGCACACTCACGCAAAATCTTGAGGACATCTGCACATCTTTCAAAAGACGCGTGAAGTTCGCCATCCCACCCCGGGCCATGGTGAAACCATGGGCCGATTCCCCCTCCCAACCCCCATTCCTCCACACACACAGCAGCGCATCTCTGCCTACCCCTTAGACCCGCCACATACACGCAAATACTAGAATATTTCGTCCCATTCACAACACTCAATACGACAATACGACCCGCACACAAGAAATATTATTGACAATATGGAGATTACTGTCAAAAATATTGCATGTGTGTGGCGAACCTTACATAATAAGCCCGCAGTTTAATGATAACGATTAAAAGAGCACTTGTAGCTTGAGGACGAGAGTAAATTAAATTAGTAATGTCTGGATACCACTAATCAAGTTTAATTACCTACATTACCTACTATAGTCATTTTTAGGGTTCCGTACCCAAAGGGTGCCAACGGAACCCTATTACTAAGCCTACGCTGTCCGTCTGTCTGTCTGTATGTCTGTCAGCGGGCTATATCTCACGAACCGTAATAGCTAGAGAATTGAAATTTTCACAGAATGTGTATTTCTGTTGCCGCTACAACAACAAATACTAAAAATAAAAAAAAGTTTAAAAATAAAGGGGGTCCCCATACAATAACTCGATATTTTTGATGTTTTAATTTATAACTCATAAATTAAACTATATATAAAGGGAAAACTAACATTTTAACCATTAGTGATCATTATAATAGCTTTTACATCAATTGTTAATAAAAAAAATTGTTAAACTACATTTTTTTAACAATAATTTAAGTTTTAAAATATATACCAGTGACAGTAGCGCCATCTAGTAGGTGAAAGTTTCAAATGTGTTCGCAGAGTAAAGCTAGATGGCGTTGTAGTAAAATATTTTTTTCACAGAATTAATTTCAACAACTAATCTAAATATATAAGAATCTAAGTCCTGATTGACTGACTGACTGACTGACTGACTGACTGACAGACAACGCACAGCCTAAACCGCTGATCGTAGAGACTTGAAATTTGGAGGGTGGGTTTGTCTTGATGTGTAGAGGTGTACTAAGAAAGGGTTTTTTGAAATTCAACCCCTAAGGGGGTAAAATAAGGGATGAAAGTTTGTATGGAAGTTCGTCATTTTTGAAGTTAGAATTATGAAAATTGCTGATTAGGTGTCTTTTGAAAAATAAATAAATATGGGTTTCAGGGTTTTTGAAAATTCGACCCCTAAGGGGGTAAAATAGGGGATAAAAGTTTGTATGGAAGTTCCGTCATTTTTGAAGTGAGAATTACTTAAATTGGTGATTAGGTGTATTTTCAAAAATAAAAAAGAGTAATTTCAGGGTTTTTGAAAATTCAACCCCTAAGGGGGTAAAATAGGGGAATGAAAGTTTGTGTTTAGATTTCTTTCGTGTTTTTGGAAATTCAACCCCTAAGGGGTGAAATGTGGAGTGAAAGTTTGTATACGGGTGGTCGAGTTTTGTTATTTTGACGGGAAAGGGGAAAACGGGGTCAAGGGATGTTTTAATAAGTCATCCATATCTCGATATTGGTTATGATTGCTTATTTGAATTGATCAGACTGGGGTTTCCGTATTTTTAATCATTTTGACGAGAAAGGGGAGAGCGGGGTCAGCGCATGTTTAGTCATCCATAGCTCAAAATTGGTTATGATTGTTCATTTTAAATAATCAGACTGGGGTTTCAGCGTTTTTAATATTTTGAAGGAAAAGGGGAGAGCGGGGTCAGCGAATGTTTAGTCATCCATATCTCGAGATTGGTTATGATTGTTCATTTTAAATAATCAGACTGGGGTTTCAGCGTTTTTAATATTTTGAAGGAAAAGGGGAGAGCGGGGTCAGCGAATTTTTAGTCATCCATATCTCGAAATTGGTTATGATTGTTAATTTTAAATAATCAGACTGGGGTTTCAGCGTTTTTAATATTTTGAAGGAAAAGGGGAGAGTGGGGTCAGCGAATGTTTAGTCATCCATATCTCGAAATTGGTTATGATTGTTCATTTTAAATAATCAGACTGGGGTTTCAGCGTTTTTAATAGTTTGAAGGAAAAGGGGAGAGCGGGGTCAGCGAATGTTTAGTCATCCATATCTCGAGATTGGTTATGATTGTTCATTTTAAATAATCAGACTGGGGTTTCAGCGTTTTTAATATTTTGAAGGAAAAGGGGAGAGCGGGGTCAGCGAATGTTTAGTCATCCATATCTCGAAATTGGTTATGATTGTTCATTTTAAATAATTGGGGTATAAGCTGAGCTGAATATGGTAGGTACTACTTCAGTTTGATCCCATAAAAAATCATTTCGTAAATCAACACCCAAAAGGGAGAAACTAAAGGTAGAAAAGTACGGCAGAAAAATATGTTTGTACCCGACTGACTTGAAACTTAGTATGCATAGGGTAGGTGAGGGAGGAAGGGGAAGACGTAAGGTAGGGGGAAGTGGAAGGGGGAGGGGAAAGGGAAAGGGAAATGGAGGGGGAGGGAGCAGAAGGAAGAGAGGGGAGGAAAAGGGGTGGAGAAGGGGAGGGGGATTTGGGATTTTGGCTCTATATACCTACCTACCAAAACACGCATTCACCGAATTAGGTACCGTGATAAAGTTTGAATGGCTCCAATAAAAATCGTGAAATAAAATTATTTTAATAAAAAAGCAAATACTGACTTAAAAAACCCTGGCGCACTAAAAAGTACTAAAAAGTCTTAAGTCACTTGCCCGGTTTTTTTTTATTTTGAAGTCTACGCGGACGAAGTCGCGGGCAAAAGCTAGTAATTAAATAAAATGTATACGGTGGTACGGAACCCTCTATGTGCGAGTCGGACACGCACTTGGCCGGTTTTTATTCCTTCGTTAGTCCGCATGAGGGGCCATCCATTAATTACGTCACACGAATTTCATGATTTTTAGACCCCTCCCCCCCCCCCCTTGTCACAGCTGGTCACATTTGCGAGACCCCCCTCCCTGTGTGACGGCACATATTTTTTATAATTTTCCGAAAATTTCAAAATTTTTCGTTAAAAATTCTAATTTTGGTTTCAATACTTAGATATATTAGATTTTTAAATGTGACGTCACAAAACTTAGGACCCCTCCCACCCCCTTGTCACAAAATGTCACATTTCGTCGACCCCCTTTAAGTGTGACGTAATTAATGAATGACCCCTGAGCAGTAGCCGGAGATTTCAGGCCGCCAGACATGTCTGAGCGACTGTAATAACCGGTATGAACAGCTTAACGTGCTCTCAAGGGCACAATGTTTATTATCAAAATTGGACCGACACGTTCGACGTGTTTATGATTTGTTTATCAAAAGAAATTCGCACTAGGTCCTCAGGCCCTCTGGCCGTTTCTACAAACCGCTACGCTTAAATTGCATAAGTGGATCACGTGACTCATGTCATTTCCATACATGAAGCGTAGCGATTTTTAGAAACGCTTGTAGACGAAGACCCTTGGCTAGGGGGGCTGTTGTAATTATCAATTGTCACTAGCGGTCACCCTTCCAGGCCCCAAAGTCGCTTAGGCTTTGCCATTCAGTTGCCATTCGATTGATTCTGACCGACCAATCAGAGGGTCGATCAGTAACAAAACGCCACTGTGGCGCCACAATGGCTAAGCGACTTGGCCCCCAGGTGTTTCTCGCCACGAGCGGTTTTGTTTTGGGCACGTGTTATGTGTGAACAGAGCCATTAGTGCACGCGGGCGACCGACCGGGCTTTGAACACACGATCTTCGGATCGCAAGGTAACCAATGACGAATTTTAATTAAATAGATCGCCTTTATAATACTCAATTCTCCGGCGAAATATTGGTCAAAAGCGAATCACGAAACTAGGCTCATGCCACAAACTTTTCTCATATCGACGGAGATATGCTAGTTGATGTTAATGAAATGTTGATTGCAAAACTGCAAGCCTACAATTTTTTACTATAGAGGTATAGTTTGTAAGTTTGTATGTAAGGGATAACCTCTAAAACTACTGATCTAATTCTGAAAATTCTTTCACTGATAGAAAACTACACTATTCCTGAGGGAGATAGGCTATATGTCGAAGTACCACAGGGACGAAGCCACGACCAAATGGCAGTCAATTTCCGGCTATTTCACTGGAAGTATCCTAGAAGTCAAAAAAAGTGTGCAAAAAGCAACTGGTCCATTCTTATATTGTGTTAAAATATGCGGGTCATGATGAGTCACTTTTATAACTGCCAAACGAGTTTTTAGTTCTGAGAAAGACGTCCGTGATAGACGGACATAAAGTTCCGTTTTACAACGTTAAAAACGGAATGAAACTCTCTAACATTACTTAAATAAGTACATAATATGGCGACTTACTCAGATTCTTCAACCGAAATCCAACCACAGTTGTCACCTTCCCGGATGTGTTTAACAGCGTCAGATTCTTGGTTGCCCTGGAGTACTCCTCCATGCCCAAGTCGCTAGGGAATACATTCTTCTCCTTAACCTTACGAGATTTCTGGACACCATCGACTATGTTGACGTCATATCTCGGCACACCCTGCTCGTAATACAACACATAAGCGACTTGTGTATCCCTATGCTTCGTTTGCGAATACGATTTCTTAACAACTTCTTTTGCCAAATCAAACACGTGATGCGTTTCTAACTCTTCTAGCGATTTCTCAAATTGCGATTTTGGTTCAGTCCCGTTGTCCTGTCTTGTCCTTCTATGTCTAGTGTGTACGTCTCTTTTACTCTTGAAGTCGCTGAGAAATGCGTGAGAAGAGTATTCGTCACTGTACTTCTGTTTGTCGTTTGTGTATCTCTGAGACTCGGGACTTATGAGATCTTGCGCCGGTTCTGGGTTGATGGTCCTGCTTGGTGAGTTAGTTTTCGTCGGCTGACCTTCATTGTCTATGGGGAGGGCCCGTAATGTGAATGTCAAGGGCGGGGCCCATGATAAATGGATCTCTTCGGCGGTGATGTTGTTAACTGTCAGATTTTGCGGCGCGGACGGAACTGGAATGAGATTGAGGTGATTAATATTCAGATTAATTGTTGTTTTGTGTGTTAATTGAGTAAATAATTGGGTCAGATTAGTTTGTAATTGAGGCGAGATTGGGTAGGCACGTTACCGAGTGCGTATGCGTCATCTATCGATATTTTCGAGATGGATGATTGATCAAGTGAGATTGACAGTATAAGGATTTGTATCAACTCGATAGTCTAGTAACTGCAGACTTGTTTGTACCTTTGGGTCCCGGGACGTCTCGTGTCTCGAAGTCCCGGGACTTTTCGTAATTTTAGTTGTCTCGAGTCCCGGGACTTTCGGGTCGAGACTCGAGACGAGACAAGATTGTACTAGAATTACTAGATAATAGTAAAGTTATTAAGAATTGTTTTGTGTATGATTTTTAACTAAGTTCGTTTTATAACTATAAGATTTAACTGCTTAAAAGTGAATCTGTGTGTGATTCAAAGAAATAAATAAAGCAATTATTAAGACTGAAATTAACGTTAAAGTTATTAAGATTTAATTTTCTGTTTAATAAATGTTGATTTTTACAAAATATTGCCTTTTTTTTAACACATTTTACCAGAAATTAACTCAATTAAAATTCTTCAAAAAAGGCTTAGCCTACTTTAAAAAAAACAAAAAAATATCTTTAAAGTCTCGAAGTCCCGGGAATTCTCGGGACTTTAAGTGTAGACTGTCTCGTGTCCCGGGACTTTGAAATTGTCGGGAATTCCCAAACCCTATTTGTACCCAACAGGATGTAGGTAGAGAGTATTTTGATGGGACCCTTACGAAGTACTGGTTTTACCATTTTATCTAATTTATGAAAGTCAGAGACCGTCGCAGGAGACAATTTATCAACATCTAAGTTCCCTAGGACAGTGTGTTGATTGTGACTCAGTGATAACTATTAATAAACTAAAACTGACGTTATCAGAGGCTGAATTATTAACACCTTATCAAGAGGATATTGATAGGAATGGCAACGGAACCATTATAAATCAAAATAAATAAGGTATACGCATTTAGATCTGTAGCAATGCAAATCTAACGTGAGCAACACTCAAATTTGGGTTGCGTACAAGTATCAAATTTGAGAGCTGCTTAACTTTGACGAACCATACAAACATGATAGGTAGATAACGACAACTCAAACTGCTAAATGCGACTTAAAGTAGTACCACCATCTCACAGAAGATCGGCGTAAAGTAGCTATTACAGCTACGTTTCGTACGATGAGTGAGAGCGCCGGAAGAACAAAATCCCCCGTCCTCCCCTTCTTCCCACTCCCCTTCAGATCGACAAAGTGCGAGCAATGCCTTTGGTATTTTGCAAGCATCTATGGCTACGGTAACTACTTAACATCAGGCGGGCCGTACGCTTGTTTGCCACCGTAGTCACATAAAAAAAACAATGCGGTTTTCTTTGTTTGATATTTCTTATCAGCGAGTTGTTTGTCAGCTACTATCGATGGAAATAATAATAATAATAATATCCTGGGACATTTTTTACACACGGCTACCTGATCCCAAACTAAGCAGAGCTTATAATATGGAAACCAGATAACTGATATTACTACATATACTACTTTTTTATTTGTAAATACATAGGGTGGGTGCACCAGTGCCACACCAGGAACCAGTAGTACACCATTTCTAACTTCACATCAAAATATTAACCTTCTGTCGAATTTCCCACCACTTTTTTTACGTTTGGTAGTACTGCCGTACTTCTATCAATCGTTTAATACCAAATAAAAGCGATAAACACGCTATCTACATCAGTAAAAAACGCATAATTCGAAATAACAATCGTTCACTTCGTTTCGGGCGGCCATATTAGTAAGCTCCACGTCGACGGTAAGTTTTTGAATCTTTTTTAAATCTTTGTTTATATCAATCGTTGTAACTTATTTTCCGATGAACTGCGTAATATGATGTGTAAAGCAATAAAATTACGTCCTATTTCATCAGAAAACACTAATTTAAATCAATAGTTGTCATTGGTAAACTAATGGAACACGAATTCAATAATTTTCCAGTAATAGTCCATTTGGTCTACAACTGGTGATTTCGCTTTTTGATAATTTGTATATTTTTTCTTCTACATTTATATTTAGTTAATACACTGCAAACAATTACTGTAAAAAACTCTTAAAATATCCACAATGTTCCTGTTGTAGACCAGTGGTTTATTACTGGTAATATCTATACTACGAGTCTGTACCAGTAATTGACCACCTACATTTTTTACAGACACAATGCCGCCGAAAAGAATCTTTTTCAATTATAAGGAGGAAGATGTTTTAAAAGCGATAGACGAGATAAGCAAAGGCGAGAAGATAAGAGAAGATCGCAGTTCCAACCTTGGCTAATAATAGTCGAGGTTTTTATAAAGTTCCTGAAATGGATGAATTTATGTCAAAAATTTAATTCTTTTTTATTTTTTTTATAAGTTTTGTTTGATTACAAACACAAACACAGTTTAGTAATACTCCACCAAGCTAACTAGACACTGAGGTATACATATCAAACGATAAGTCAATTCCGCGGTCCTTCCAACACGTAGTGAGCCTGGGCCAATGCCTGGTCACTCCTGTGGCAGTAGCTCCCACTAAGTGGCGGAAGGACCGCGGAATCATTGACATATTATCATTTGATATTTATACCCGAGTGTCTAATTGGCTTGGTGGAATAGTATGCGGCCACCGTGCTTATATTCCACAGGCCCATAAATACCATCCATTTCGTTCTGTTCCCATCCTTTTCCAACAACAAACATTTTCGTACGATAGGAAGAGCGCAGTAGAATGAATGAAAACTGCGATTAGTGTGACAATTATATGTTACGTGACCACTAAACAATAGATGTAAAGAGGTCAGTGTCCCATTGTGCCAAACAATAATAATGGCATTTTTAATGCGTCGGCGACTGTATCGGATGCGATAAAACGCGCTGAAGGATTCTAAAGGTCTCGTAAACGGGCTACAAAAACTGCATCTTCCTGACAACGATTTTGTTTAAAATCGTACGAAAATCGTCTAAAGATATAGCCAAATTTATAGCTATGTTACAATGGTTTTACCAATCATTTCTAGGCACAAAAGTGATTTGTAATGCCAGTGTAAATACATCATACATTTCTGTAATTTGTAGGGATATTTGGTTCAGAGCAATAACAAGTAAGTCTTAACATCCGCACCGGGAACATAAGGTTCTTGAGACATGCATTGGTACTTGACTCACAAAATAATGCATTAGGTACCTATAACTAATTCTTAACCGGTTCATAATGGTTATGAATAATTCAATATGATAATAAATCAATATCGCCAGACAAACACACCAGATGTATGGTTCCAAACTGTGCTAATCTTGTAGCTTGTACCATCATGGGCTTCCCAGTATTACAAGCCCCGTTGAAATCGGTGAAGTAGTTTTTACGTGAAGCTCATTCAAACAAACTCTAACCGACAAAAACTTCAAATACTCTATGTGCGCGTTTTAAAATTATATCAACAGCCGCAAAGTCGTAGGACTAGCTGCATCGGGTCTTTTAATTGGGACTAGTCCAGCCACACACTCCCACCACTGTTACTCCTGTAAGCCAGGATCGACAATGGTGTCTAACGATGACGCTAAGGTTTGACCTCGACGAGTCCCACTGCAAAATTGCGGTTTAGAAGTTTTGGTGCAGTTCATGTAACTGTTTCAAAACTGCCAAAGGACTACTAACAGACTGCACACCGACTGCTAGCATTCGGCGTGCAGTCCTCTTGCAGTCGGTATACTTCCCGAGATTTCATGAGTGAGTGCAATCAGGAACATTTCACTTTCATATTTAGATATAGTGACGAGATACAAACAGATAGGGGCATGCGAAAAATAGATCCGACTACTATTGGATATAACTGGGATAACGGAACGGCCCACGCAAATTTAGCATCATTAAAATAAAATTATTTTTATAAAAAAAAAAAACCGACTTCAAAAAAACCTGATGCACTAAAAAGCCTGAAATAATATTTCTATTACCACCTCTGCCTACCCCTTCGGGAAAACCAGACGTGATGGTGTGTTATCGAGTATTTGGGGTCGGTGCCAATCTATCTTCTTACTTTTATAGTAGGTAGACTTGGCATACCAAGATTGGCACCGACTTCAAATACTCGATAACACACCATCACGTCTCGTTTTCCCGAAGGGGTAGGCAGAGGTGGTAATAGAAATATTATTTCAGGCTTTTTAGTGCATCAGGTTTTTTTGAAGTCGGTTTTTTTTTTTATAAAAATAATTTTATTTCACGATTTTTAGTCGCGCCATACCAATGAACATTTTGGCATATTGAACCGTATGAAGTAAGCCCAACAAAAGGTAACTGCTGTAAATCGTTGAAGAATTCCCTCGACTGTCTATGGTCTCCATCATCAGACCTGTAATGGCACTTATAAACGATATGGGTGCAAAGTTCTCATCAATAGAAATGAATTAAGCCCAAACACAAGGTAGCTACTGTAAAACGTTGAGGAGTTCCCTTGACTGTCCTACGTCTTTATCATCAGACCCCTAATGACAGTCACAACCCATCTAGGTGTAAAGTTCTCATCAATACAAATTAATCAAGCCCAAACACAAGGTAATTGCTGTAAATCGTTGAGGAGTTCCCTTGACTGTCCTACGTCTTCATCATCAGACCCTTAATGACAGTCACAACCCATCTAGGTGTAAAGTTCTCATCAATACAAATTAATCAAGCCCAAACACCAGGTAATTGCTGTAAATGGTTGAGGAGTTCCCTCGACTGTCTTTCGGCTCCATCATCAGATCGACTCCAGACCTTCATAAAATAGTAGTGCTTTAAAATAGTTAATGAAAAAAATTACAAACGCACTAGTCGCCCCTACGATTTTCGAAGGTTCCCCTCGATTTCTCTGGGATGCCATCATCAGATCCTGGTTTCCTTATCATGGTACCACCGCTGGAATATCTCCTTTCCAACAAAAAAAGATTCATCAAAATCGGTTCATAAACGACGAAGTTATCCGCGAACAAACATAAAAAAAAAAATATACGGTCGAATTGAGAAACCTCCTCCTTTTTTGAAGTCGGTTTAACAAATACGGGACAACGAATATTTATTCTTGGAATAACAATTATAACTTTTCCTGTTTATCTCGTATGTTCGTTACAACAATGGCATCAGAGTATATACTAAGTACTAACACCGTTCAGTGAAGTGTTAAGTGTGATTCGAGCAGAACCTTTTCTGCTTACGAACAAAACAGTACCCATATTTATAGATTCGAGAAATTACATTGATTGTACAATCAGCTGTAGAGGCTGAACACGAAAAGGTGTTTAATTATTTAAATTTAAACCGCTTCCTCGTCCACGATTAATCTTACCAAAAGTAATTTATGCAATAAAATGGATACACAATCGATTATTTTTTTACGCCTTCAAAAAATACAAAATTAACTACTTTTATTAACCAACTCGGCAAGGTTGAACTTGCGACACTGAATAAGCAATATTACAACAAAATTTTGTATACTAAAAAATTATTTTTGTAAAAAAAAAACAAAGAACGACTTCAGAAAAACCTGGAGCACTAAAAAGCCTGAAATAATATTTCTATTACCACCTCTGCCTAACCCTTCGGGATAATCAGGCGTGATGGTGTGTTAGCGAGTATTTGGAGTCGGTGCCAATCTTAGTATGCCAAATCTACCTACTATAAAAGTAAGAATATAGATTGGCACCGACTCCAAATACTCGCTAACACACCATCACGCCTGATTATCCCGAAGGGTTAGGCAGAGGTGGTAATAGAAATATTATTTCAGGCTTTTTAGTGCTCCAGGTTTTTCTGAAGTCGTTCTTTGTTTTTTTTTTACAAAAATAATTTTATTTCACGGTTTTTAGTGGCGCCATACTTTGTCACCCCAAGCAAGTGCAAAGCTCTCATCAATAGAAATGAATTAAGTCCAAACACAAAGTAGCTACTGTAAAACGTTGAGGAGTTCCCTTGACTGTCCTTCGTTTTCATCATCAGCCCCCTAATGACAGTCACAACCCATCTAGGTGTAAAGTTCTCATCAATACAAGTTAATCAAGCCCAAACACCAGGTAATTGGTGTAAATCGTTGAGGAGTTCCCTCGACTGTCTTTCGGCTCCATCATCAGATCGACTCCAGACCTTCATTAAATAGTAGGTAGTGCTTTAAAATACTTAATGAAAAAAAATTACAAACGCACTAGTCGCCACTACGATTTTCGATGGTTCCCCTCGATTTCTCTGGAATGCCATCATCAGATCCTGGTTATCTTATCATGGTACCACCCTTGGGATATTTTCTTTCCAATAAAAAAAAAATCATCAAAATCGGTTGGCGTGATATTGAGTTATACGTCCATTTGTCGCGCACATACTTAATGCAAATTTAAGATTTATGTGGTTTTCTCATGGATGCCATTGTCAGAACTGGATCAAATTGAAATGGGACCACACGAGAAGCACCAGCTTTCAAATAAAAAAAGAATCATCAAAATCGGTTCACCCAGTCGAAAGTTATGTGGTAACAAACATAAAAAATAAAAATGATAAAAAAAAAAAAAAAAAACATACAGTCGAATTGAGAACCTCCTCCTTTTTTGAAGTCGTTTAAAAACGATAGGCAGGAGATGACCAAGTACCGTAAATCAAGGCATCATTAGCGAGGTAAATGGCCGCAGGAACAAGTTTGTAAAAATCATACGCTACCGTTTATGTGTGCATCATTTCGTTAGAGTGCGATGAACGATAGAGTAGGTGTTATTTTGTTCTAGATCTAACACACAGTTAGGCGAGACCCAGACAGTCAGTAGAGACAATAGAGAGGTTAATTAACACTGGCTGTTTCGAAGGAAAGAGAGGCAGGGGGCGCTCACCGACGCGATGGACACACACCACTCAAGAAGCAACAGTGGCCACCTTGCAACCAACCATACGAATGGCGCAAGATAGTGAGATCTGGAGACAGATGGTGGCTCAGACACACCATAATCACGTCCCTCAGTCATGAGGATACGATAAAGAAGATCTGACCGACGTTTACCTAGAATAGAATATTAATATAAAAACTGTGTTTATTAAAACTGGCCTCCGATACTTGGACAGTAGAACTCCATACGGCGACTCGGCGAACACGTTGGGCTAACAATCAGAAGGTCCCAGGTTCGATCCCCGGTGGGGCATGCACCGATGAATGAATTTACATCTATGTGCATAATTTACAGTTCGTTTACGGTGAGGGAAAACATCGTGAGGAAACCAACCTATCCCTCGGAATGAGGTAATAGTCAGTTCCTGTATACACGGCGACAAGGTTCACCACCTGTCACGTTGGGTTCTGACTATCTGGTGAAACGTGGGCTTTGAGTTGGTTAATACCTCCACAATGTGGTGGTGTATGGCCACTCAAGCCCCTGACTACCCCCGAATGGGGATAAAAGTCGTGACGTTATGTTATTATTATTATTAGAAACACCATGTTTGAGTAGTATATCACTGCTTATAACTACGCATTGCTGGATTATCCCATTTCATTCGCCAATCAACCCTCCCACGCTATCTCGATTTCTTCAGCGAATCTTTTTATATTGTCGATCCCTAAAACCATTGGTAAAATTGGAAGTGATGTCTCCCACACAGTGCTGCCAACTTAGCGCTTTTAGAGCAAGCGTTTTTTTGGTCTTCATCAAGTTTTAATGCAAAATCTATCGCTTTTGAAATCAGATTGTAATTACGTAAAACTGTAAATGATTACTTCTAAGAACTAGAATCACTGAAATAAATTAGAATTTCTTGCGGTAAATCGAAAAGTGATGTAGAGATTTTGGTTTTGCTAACTTCGAAAAAGCCCTTTTCGGCTTTTGCTCTGGTCTGGGTGACACTGGGATCGCCCCCAGTCCATTGTATGGTAGCCATACCACTTCCGTTGCTTAGTTTGGGTCCATGCAATTAGTATGTAAGTCTGGAGATATTTATTTATTTAGCGCGACCTAGCGCTTTTTTGGGACTTAACAGCGCATTTTATCGTTTAGAAGTTGGCAGCACTGCTTCCACCCCTCCACTTCAGGCTCAGTATTGCGAACACACGCCTATTTATCAGGCTGTAAATTACAACCCCGTGATTTGTTCCCGTCTCCCAGTTTTCTATTTGTCAAGCCTCCTTCAATGCGTTCCAAGTCATGTAATACTTTACGGATGACTTGGTTCATCGGATTTGGGTTAATTCGATTGGCACATGAACTTTGGGAGTGACGTCAGATCTGTAGACGACCCACTGTACGACATATTTTTGTCTTTCTTCTATTAATAAAAGGGTAACCATAAACAGTAAGGAGTGGAGGAATGAAAGGGAGACCTTTGCCCAGCAGTGGGACGACACAGGTTGCCAAAAAAAGACCATTGAGTTTCTTGCCGCTTCTCAGCATTTTGTAGCCGTGGTAAACGCGTTTTTGGCCTACATTGTATAAAGATATTTTGACTTTGACTTTTCTACTTTTAATTAAGAAAGAGATAGTCTTCTGGCGTTGATGTCTAATAGCGTTAATAATGATTTAATCTGAACTTGTACGTTAGTTTGTGATAATACCGTGTCTGCCTGGTGACTCGAATGGACAATGCCACTAATATTATAAATGTGAAAGTTTGGATGGATGGATGTTTGTTACTCAATCACGCTAGAACGGCTGAACGGAACTGGATGAAATTTGGTACAGAGATAGATTATAGTCTGGAATAGCACATAGGCTACTTATTTTTTTTTAATTATGCGCGGACGATGTCGCGGGCGGAAGCTAGTATTATAAATGTTAAAGTTTAGATGGATGGTTTAATGGATGTATGGATGGATGTTTGTTACTCAATCACGCCAGAACGGCTGAACGGAACTGGATGAAATTTGGTACAGAGATAGATTATAGTCTGGAATAGCACATAAGCTACTTTTTTTTAATTATGCGCGGACGAAGTCGCGGGGAAAAGCTATTTTATATAAAGATAAGCGAGATATTAAACAGCCGATAATTTACAGCCATGAGTACCGGCCCCTTGTCTCTGATAGGAAGGAGGAAGGTCACATCCATTACCCGATGAGTCAGTCCACTCGGCGCGAGCGCGGACATGCATGTGCATATGTTAAACAAAAGAGCCGCATAAGGTTCTCACAATACTTCGATATACAATTTTATTTATATCGATATACCTGTGTACGCCGTGTTTTACGAAAAATCGCGCGAATTATCCGCACTCAAAACACAATAATTAGATAAATTACGTGAAGCGATTTCGGTGATCTTTTTTACCCCCCTCCCCCTTGAAGAGATGTCGTGAGATTTGGCTCGACCCCCTCCCTCCCCCTCTTATCTCACGTGAGATTTTACAAAAGCCATAGGTATTCTAGTGAAGAAACATGTTTTACTTAATTTAACCCAGTTTACTTGCAATTTTAGACTGTTTCTTGCGGTAAAAAAAATACGTGATATTTGGCTCGACCCCCCCCCCCCCCCCCTAAATGCCTCCCGTAATTTATGGACGCCCCCTTAATGAAAACACTCTTGTGTGTAAAAAGAATAAAGATAAACCCCGAAATTTATAGAAAGTTATGATGGACTGGCATGATGGAGAAATCACTTTTGTTCCTAGAAATGCTTTTTAAAACCATTGTAAACTGGCTAACAATTTCTGTAAATTTGGCGGTCAGTTTCTGCGGTCATCATCTGCGGTTTTCCCGCGGCAGTGCGTTGGAAAATAACGCGATGTTTTTAGTTTTTTTTAATATGCCTGGTGCAGAAATCAATAACTGTTTTTAGTTTGGCATAGAGTCTAGAGCATTGTACGTCTGCTTGAGACCGTGCTTCCAGGCATACTGATACCCTTTCGTTTCGCCGTCGCACCAACAAAGCGTTTATATATGTTTCATCGTTATCAGCTTATTGCTGTCCACTGCTGGACATAGGCCTCCCCCAATGCGCGCCACTGAGCTCGGTCTTCAGCTCTTTGCATCCAGTTTTTACCAGTCACCTTCCCCAGGCGCCTACACTACGATTGCCAACTCGTGGTCTCTACTCGAGAACTCGTCTGCTCCAACGGTGACGGTTCTTTGGGAAAGGTGACCAGTAGCCCAATACGAAAAGGCTATCAACGACTATATCGCTGATATATCGTTACGGTTTTGGTTACGTGAATCGGGCCACAGTCCAGTGCTACTGCAGTTTGCTAATGCTTGGAGCTATGTCGACTAATCGGGTTGCCTGACGAATTTTATCCTTCAGAGAAATGCCGAGCATACCTGTCGCCACAGCGACTAGTTTTACCACATGTTAAGGAGTTCGTTTAAACGAAATCGCCGACGCATCGCAATCGCCTTACTAATGCCGTTTCGTTTTTTTTTTTTAATAGAAGGGACACAGACAGCCGAAAAAAAAGACTGGTCTAAGAAAAAAGGTAAGAGATTATAACAGAACTCCCATGCAGTTAATGTATTTAAACAATTAGATGACTCACTTTTAAAAGCTTGCTGCACAAGATTTAAAATAGACGATGATTATTTTAACTGACCAAGTAACTTTCTTGCTTGGTAGCTTTTGGTATTTTCAGGTTGATTGGAAATCTTTTTTGATGAGTTATGCACATAGACATGAAGAAAAAAAAGCATTTTAGGGTTCCTTGCCCAAAGGGTACCAACGGGACCCTATTACTAAGCCTACGCTGTCCGTCTGTCTGTCCGATTATTATTTTTACGAGATATTTTTAAAATCTGCATAACTAAGCAAAAAAAATCTATAACAACAGCATCATATTTGTAGATATAGCTATTTTAGGCTGATGGTTAATTTATGGCTTAAAATAAATGAATTCACAACGCAATGCAAGGTGCTAACACCAAGCTGTATCTCACGAACCATAATAGGTAGAGAGTTGAAATTTTCACAAAATGTGCAATTCTATCGCTGCTACAACTACAAATATTAAAATATAATAAAATTTAAAAATAAGGCGGTCCCCATACAAGATACTTGATATTTTTGATGTTTTTATTCTACGGTGGTACGAAACCCTTTATGTGCGAGTCCAACACGCACTTGGATGGTTTTTTAATGAAGCGCGGGGTACATTTTGATAATGTGAATAATCTGGTTTGCCCGCTAGCCTTCCCAATCACCCTGCAGTAACTTAAAATGTTTCCATATATCGTGATAACAAATTCTTATTAGATATTTTTTTGCAATTGTCCATAACTAAGAACATAAATCTATAATAACAGCATCAGAATTTTAAGATACTTATAGCTATTTTGGGCTGATGGTTAAATTACGGCTTAAAATAACAACACAATGCACCTAATCATCACAATATCTCAGAAAACCATAGATTTTAGATACTGCCGCTTTTAGATACTGCCCTACCTAAGAAACATAGTTCACTGAACACGGCAATTTAATATTGTCACAGCTCATCAATTTCATGCATTGGTTGCTGTCAGATATACTGAAGTACGCCATCTTCAGCATAGTATTTGTTGACATATTTTACTAGTACCCCAGCAGTATCTAGTTGGAACATTCTAACAGATACCAGTTAATAATATAAGCATTAGACCTAAGGACTTGTTTAGGTATGTTCCTATCCACTTACTCGTGTTTTTTAAGAAAGGATTTAGCCCTGGGCGTACGCAATCACGGGGAACAGCTAGTCATTGATAGGCTAGTAAGTAGGTGCCATTACTGAACATAGTAATAAAGAGATGACTAACTTAGATTTTATCTACAACACCAGCATTAAATCCGTAATAACACTAGATTGTATGGCGAAGAGATCAGCCTCAGAAAAACTCAGAAATATCTTGAAAATGATAGCACAGACAACATCGCAGACCAGCAATACAACGGCCCATGGATAAAGCCGTGGGCGGCCTGTCAAAGATAATAATCATTATACCGTGCCATCCTCTAGTCCTCCTCAATTACAACGTATTCTAACTCAAGAGCAATAAATATACTATGAAACTCACCGTAAATCTCCTTGATTTCGTTGTCGTTAGCAATATTATCACAATGAACGCACAAAATAAATACAACAAAAATGGCTCCAAACGTGCAATGAATATACATCTTAGAACACACAATACGCACGTAAATAACGTGCGTAAATAACTCAAACAGTATTTATGAAACACATTTTCCCTTCGCTATCGGATAACAGCGGAAATAATCTCAGTAACAAGTCATTTAATTCGTCTTAATTGTTCCAATCAAGCTGCCATCGAGCAAGACCCCGCCGCCGTCTGTCAATTCTCTTTGGTCTGTCATTTATTTTCGTCGCTGTCATCAGTCAATATTTTTTTTTTTTATAAGATTAGTTTTACGGCCCCTGGGAACTAGCCCTTTGGAGCCTAACATCAGTATACTTTTATTACATTTTTTTCTTAATTCTACCTTATAACTACCTTAAATCTACCTTATAACTACCTTATTTCTACCCCCCCAAACCCTATCAGTAAAGTGGCGGATACTTTACTGACAAATTACTAGACTTCTTGTGAGAAGCCGAAAATCATGTTTCATCACTTTTGTTCCAATTGCCCACACTCACGCACATTTATGTCCATATAATGGTTAATATTCCACCAATATTACACACTATAATACACGAAAACACAAGTTTTGGAAATTAAAACAAAAATGACAACATGACTTTTCCACTTCCCGCCAAAAACCCTCATCAGTCAATAAACAAATAATGTTACCATCTTTATATTTCAATAACTACTCAAAAACACTTTAAAAATTAAAAATCGTTGTACTGTAAAAATATCAAAATATAAAGGTAAATAAATAATTTGTCCATTATAAATCATTCGTGTTCTTTTTTATTATTTGCACCTAACTTGTACGATAAGTTACTCATTATTAATGCTCTAAAGGCGCAGATAAATGCTCTTACACCAAGGCCGCGTTCAGAGGTCACGCTCCGGTTGCAACTTTTCACTCTGAGACGCCATGGTTCCGTACCTCAGCCTCAGAGTGATACGTTCGGTTCGGTTGTCGCAACTCTGGCGTTTAACTGACGTATCTCACTTGTCTCAGTCCAGTTTATTTTTGAAGTGCAAAAGTGAACTATTTTCGAACTTATTTTATCTCCTTAATTAGTAATTTCAAAACCGATTCGATGTCCTAGGGAGTAGCGTGGACGATTGTAACGACGGGTTCGTGGAAACTGTCCATACGATCGGGTCAAAGTACTGCAAGGCCCGCCGTACAAACAGAACCAAAAAAATCTCGGATCACACCTCTAAGCTCATGGAGGAAAGGAGTGAGGTACTGCAGTCTTCGGATGACGCGTCTAAATACCGGCAGCTCAATAGACAGATCTCGAAGTCCTTGACACGTGACTTCCGCCAATTTAATACCGAGCGTATTAAAGAAGCTATCGAGCGGAACAGAGGCTCCAAAGTGTTCGCTAGAGATCTGTCTATTGGGCAAAGCCAGCTAACGAAACTGAAAACCGATGGCGGCAGTATCGTTTCATCCAAACCAGAGCTTTTGAGAGAGATCGAGAAGTTCTATGGACAGTTATACACGTCAATACGGACACCCGTTACAAACCTGGCGAACGACCCAAGAGCTAGGTTAACCCGACACTATACCGAAGACATCCCGGACGTCAGCTTGTACGAGATTAGTATGGCTCTTAAACAGCTTAAAAATAACAAGGCACCGGGTGATGATGGAATAACGGCTGAGCTCCTGAAGGCGGGTGGAAAACCGGTCCTTAAGGCCCTTCAGAAGCTGTTCGGTTCCGTCATACTCGAGGGCAAAACGCCGCAGGCATGGAACAGAGGTGTGGTGGTTCTTTTCTTCAAAAAGGGCGATAACGCTCTGCTGAAGAATTATAGACCGATCTCACTTCTGAGCCATGTCTACAAGCTGTTTTCGAGGGTCATAACGAACCGTCTCGCACGCAAGTTTGACGACTTCCAGCCTCCCGAACAAGCCGGTTTCCGTAAAGGCTTTAGTACCGTAGACCACATACATACGCTGCGACAGGTTATACAGAAGACCGAGGAGTATAACCTCCCCCTTTGCTTAGCGTTTGTGGATTACGAGAAAGCCTTTGATTCGGTCGAGACCTGGGCTGTATTGCGGTCTCTCCAGCGATGCCAAGTCGACTACCGGTACATCGAAGTGCTGAAGTGTTTGTACGAAAACGCCACTATGTCAGTCCGTTTACAGGACCAGAACTCGAAACCTATTCGGTTGCAGCGAGGTGTGAGACAGGGAGACGTTATCTCTCCGAAACTGTTCACCGCTGCACTGGAAGACGTTTTCAAGGTTCTGGACTGGAATGGGCTGGGCATAAACATAAACGGCGAGTACATCATTCACCTTCGGTTTGCCGACGACATAGTGGTCATGGCTGAGACTATAGAAGACCTTAATACGATGCTTGATGGCCTCAGTAGAGCCTCCGAACGAGTTGGTCTTAAAATGAACATGGGCAAAACGAAGATCATGTCGAATTGCCGTGTTGTACCTGCTCCCGTGAAGATCGGAGACTCTACACTCGAAGTTGTCGACGATTATGTCTACCTGGGACAAACCATCCAGTTAGGTAGGTCCAACTTCGAGAAAGAGGTCAATCGACGAATCCGACTCGGCTGGGCAGCGTTCGGGAAGCTACGCAATATCTTCTCGTCCCAAATACCGCAGTGTCTCAAGACGAAAGTCTTCGACCAGTGTGTGTTGCCAGTGATGACCTATGGCACTGAGACATGGCCGCTTACAATGGGCCTCATAAGAAGGCTCAAGGTCACCCAAAGGGCAATGGAGAGGGCTATGCTCGGAGTTTCCCTGCGAGATCAAATCAGGAATGAGGAGATACGCAGAAGGACCAAGGTAACTGACATAGCCCGTAGGATTGCAAAACTTAAGTGGCAGTGGGCAGGGCACATTGCTCGTAGAACGGATGGCCGATGGGGCCGAAAAGTTCTCGAGTGGCGGCCGCGCACCGGAAAGCGTAGCGTGGGTAGGCCTCCCACAAGGTGGACCGACGACCTGGTGAAGGTCGCGGGAATCCGCTGGATGCGGGCAGCGCAAGACCGGTCATTGTGGCGAACCTTGGGGGAGGCCTATGTCCAGCAGTGGACGTCTTTCGGCTGAGATGATGATGAATTAGTAATTTTATTAATTATATGTATCAACATGGCAGAAGATTTTATATTTTCGAAAAACCAAAGAAGTTTTGAGGTTATAAAACAACAGGGTAGTCGTACCGTACCTTAGAGCGAATGAAAAAACAACCAACAACTGCATCCTGAGTCCCTGAATGCGGCCCTACTCTGACTACCTATGATGCGTTCCATTCACTGTTAATTTTGTAAATTTCGTTATTTTCGTTCACAAATCTCGTTCCACTCGCACCAACTTGTACTGAAAGTGATCAAAATTATCGTTTTTAACACTTTTTGTGGACAAAAATAACAAAATTAACAGTGAATGGAACGCACCACTAACCGTACGTTTGTACTGGCACAGTATAAATCTGGGCAAAGATATGTTGATCTGCGATGTTGATTGTTGACCGTAGGTATCTACTGCACAAGGACATAATATATAATATATCAAATAATATGATCTACTGTACTGATATTTTAAACCAAACCTGGCAACACTGTACTTTATTTGTTTTTTTATGAGGCTTTTTGGCGGGAAGTGGAGAATATTCATGTTCTCATTTTTTATTTATTTTACAAAACTTGTGTTTTCTTGTAAATGTTGGTGGAATATTAACCATTATATGTTCATAAATGTGCGTGAGTATGGGTAATCGGAACAAAAGTTGTGAAACATTATTTTCGGGTTCCCTAAGAAATCTGGTAATTTATCAGTAAAGTTTAGATAGATGGTTTATTTTACACCATTGGAAACAAGTACCTAGATAAACAAAAGGACAAAAGTACAGTGGGCGGTCCGCCACTATTTATTCGCGAGGCAGCCAGGCATGGATGTAGCCAGGCTCTAAAACAAATTTTAAAAAAAAGTTTTAGTCTCCAAAGGGCTTATACCCAGGCAGGGCTGTAAAACAAACTTAAAAAAAATGGTTTTAAAATTCTCTTTGGTTTACAAAGTATTTTTAACAGTGTTGCCAACATAGGGCTTTTAGCCCTAAATTTAGGACAAAAACATGCATGTTGGGCTTTTTTAGGGTCCAAAAAGTTTAGGGCTATTTTTAGGGCCATAAATAATATTTTATGCACCACTAATTTGACTGACTAAAACAAGTAAAAAAGGCAAAACCTCTATGGTATTGCGAGTTGTCCTCCTTGTACAGTGTATTATTAAAATGTTACAGTTGTATAAGAATTCCGAAAGCTCAAATGCAACGCCAAGTCGGGACTTAAACGATTTACTAACGATTATCGATAATTTAAATCTTCAATAAGTTCTAATAAAACGTCATGAAAACTAAGTTATATTTTATTTCGCTTTATAAAACAGGAAACTCATTTAAAAATTACCCTTGAATAGGTACACAATTTAACCTTTCACGTCCCGCTGACCCACACGTAAGCCAACCGAAATGCTCCTCTGCATCCCGCCGACCTATTGGTATGTCGGCATACCGCATTTGAATTTTTGATTTATTTCGATGGCATAAGGTCTAAAACGGAATGTACGTTAAAACAGAAAGAAGGAGCAACAACACAGGCTCCTGATTGGTGCGTTAGAAGTGTTCATTTTTGGCTTACTCATTCAAAATTGTAACTTTTCTGACTCGACTCGCGAGTGTGTATCAAAAGTTTGTGCTCAGAATTACTGGATTTTTTCGTGATTTGATAAGTAAATTTTATTTTATATCAATTCTAAATTACATTGAGATTCAAATTACACATAAATAATAATATAAAAGTAAGTAGGTTCAAAGAAATAAATTGTACAAAAAAGGACAGTGCGTGAATGTATGAACACAGTTTTTTAAATTGTTTTTTTCGTTGATTCTCAAGAAAGATGTTGGATGAAGTATTTTTGTTTCATTGTAAATGTTATCAATAATCTATTTTCTTATTTTCTTTTCAAAAATAATAATACATTGACTTAGAAAATAATTTTCTAATTAGAACCGACATTTTTGCGAAGTCACCATTTTGCATATTTGACATTTGTTTCATGTACAGGTGTTTATTTCATTTTCCCGCTTGAGTGATTTTTGTTACTTTTATTACCTACGCAATAATAATGTTTTACCACTAGGTACTATAGTTATGGTAAAATAAAAACAAAACAAAAAAAGCACAAAATATTGTACATATGTACCTTTTATTTGTCCGACGCTAAAAATGATCATGCTGTATATTGAAATAATTTGTACACTAACTGCCGCCGACCCACTCGTAGGTACATACATTTTTAAGTCTGAAATGCTGCCGGGATTTGACGGTTTCGCGGCATTTTACAGCCGGGACGTGAAAGGTTAAGGAAATGAAAATGAAATGAAAAATATTTATTCAGCACAGCAGTACACACATTATAGGAAAAGAACAGCACGTATAAAAGAAGTAAAATAGATGGACATAAAGTTTAAGAAAGCTAGGCTTTAAGTTTAAGGCTTTTTTTGGGGCTTTTCATTATTGTATTTAGGGCTATTTCATCTTGATTTTAGGGCTCTTTTATTTTAGGAGTAGGCAACACTAATTTTTAACTACCCTGGTGCTACCCTGGTTAGGCTGGTTAGGTAGGTACCAGTTTTTTACCGAGTTAAAGTAGCAAGTAGTGTTAAAGAAATCGAACTAAAATAAGAATCGAAAAGCTGGCTGCTTGTCGTATTTGTTTTTGTTTAAGTGTGGACCTGCAGCGCGTCGTCGAGGATGCACAGCTACAGGAAGTTTATGAGAGACTAACTACAGTGCCGGTAAGTCATAGCGAGTGTTCGTTCTGTTCCAACTTGGTTAACTAATCGGTAAATTATTCTGATGATAATGAGGCTCAGGCCTTCCAATTGCACTACGTAGGTACAGTCCAGTGAGTCCAGTCCCGTAGTGTCGCCGCTGGTTCCTTTTAGGATTAGCGTACATACCTACATAGGTACCATTTAATTATTATTTTTTAACCTACTGTGACCATCGTCCATAAAGTACTCTTTGAGTGCTGGGCAAAGGTCTTCCCCATCTTCCATTCATCGCGGTCTTGGGCTCTCACACACCACCCAACTATAGTCGAATTGCTAATCAGACTGAGTAAATTGACAGGTGCTAATGTCACTCTTCGATATAAATAGAACAAAAAAAGATTGAAATGAAGTTTTCAGCTGTCAGTTTACTATGTCTGATTAGCAATTGGACTATAAATGAGCGTCAAGGTCATTGCACCACCGTTTTTTGAGTCTACCTTGGTGACAACGTTTTTGATGACAACCCACTTTTCCATATGTAGCCGTTTTTGCTCCTACATCCCTGATAAGGCTCATGGAACGTAACAGGGTGTTCCGCACCCCATCAATGCATTAGCATTTACAAACAGAATGCTGCAGTCCATTGCTCTTTGACAAACCTTCAGTTTGGACTTTTGAGCCTCAATTAGTGACCAGTTCTGGGCACCGTAGGTAAAAACGGAAAAGGATACACATGTCAATGAGCTTCCTCTTAAGTGTCAGTAGATGGTTGCCCTTCATCAGGTCTGAGGATGGTATGGGGCCTACCTTGTGTGTAACTATTCATCTTTTGATACATGGGAGACCAAGAAGGGCAACGAAACAAAAATTGTTACACACAAGCCCCTCTAGACAAGTGGCTGATGTCTACAAGTGTTTCTTCAACATGCTACGCTGCATGTATGGAAATGACATCAGTCACGTGATCTACATAGCGACTTGTAATGTCATTTCTATACATTGTGAAGTCTGGGGGCTGGTAGGCCCCATACCATAGTTACGTAGTAAAATATATTTTATTTTAATAAATATTTTATCTTGTGTTGAGATCACCATATTTTTTAGCGTGCTGTGTAACCACTGAATGTACCAGTGTGATTCGAAGACTGAAAGAGTAATTACTTACCGTAAACAGTAATGACCTCTTACGTACAGTAATTCTAAAAGTAGCCAGTGGCAACTTTGACAAGAGCTGGTACATTAGCATCAATCTTAAGACTATATCAGCTGATAACGGTTTCAAAACTAGTTTTCAGTTTGATTTATTAATACGGGCCTTAAACACAAGTGCTGTTAGTTCCAGACAGATGACATGCGTCCGCTGACGCTGTGCTACATATGCCACGCGCAGCTAAGCGCCGCCCGCAGACTCACGCTCAAGTGCCTGAAGGCCGAGGAGATACTCACGGAGATTTTATTACGGATATCCTATGAAGATGAGGTGAGCTCTCTCTGATATTTACCATTGTACATATTAGTTGACGGGCCCTTTGGCGAGGTTGGCTAAGATTCGGCCTTTCATGCTGCAGGTCGTAGGTTCGATTCCTACCCGACACATGCATTTGTGTGCATGAACATGTGTGTATGTCCCGAGTCTGGGTGTAATTATGTATATTAAGTATGTATTTACAAACAAAAAGTATACATAGTAATATCAGTTATCTGGTTTCCATAGTACAAGCTTTACTTAGTTTTGGATCAGGTAGCCGTGTGTAAAAAGAATGTACCAAGTTATATCTTTTACCACCCGCTTGGCACAGTAGTTCGAGCGTAGGCCACCACCGGGTGGTTTTTTTTTAGGACAGGTGGCAAACGAGCGTACGGCCCGCCTGATGTTAAGCAGTTATCGTAGCCTATATGCTTGCATTTCCAAAGGCATTGCTCGCACTTTGCCGTACTGAAAAGGAGTGGGACAGAGGGAGGGGAGGGAGGGGGGTTGCGCTTCCGGCTCTCTCACCCATCATACGAAACGCAGCTGTAATAGCTGCTTTACGCCGATCTTCTGAGAGAGGGTGGTACTATCCCGGTCGAGCCAGCCTGTATAATGAGCTGCTGTCAATTGGCTACAGCTTGGCCCTAATTGCAGGTTCGATTCCCACCAGTGGCTTTCACAACCGGCCTTTGGCCATAATGTCATAGCTTGTCCCTAATCCGTTATTTCACAATCCAGGATCGAAAACCGATGCTAATCAAGCGTTCATCTCTTAAACAACTGTCCATCAGCTCAGTTGAGCGGTTGAGTTTTGATGGTGTTCCTGAAAACGAAGACATTGATATCAAAAGAGAATTAATTGATCTTCAGGAAGACGTCAACATTGATGCCACGGAAGAATTAATTGATCATCAGGAAGATGTCAACATTGATGCCACGGAAGAATTAATTGATCATCAGGAAGATGTCAACATTGATGCCACGGAAGAATTAATTGATCATCAGGAAGACGTCGCCATTGATGCTGAGGAAGAATTAATTGATCATCAGGAAGACGTCACCATTGATGCCAAGGAAGAATTAATTGATTATCAGGAAGATGTCAACATTGATGCCACAGAAGAATTAATTGATCATCAGGAAGACGTCACCAATGATGCCAAGGAAGAATTAATTGATCATCAGGAAGACGTCAACATTGATGCCACAGAAGAATTAATTGATCATCAGGAAGACAATTATCTAGATACACAGATCGCGCAAGGTATTATATTATTCTCTTAAGATCTTAATTCTCAACTCCTTATTGTCGTGGAGTTTTTTTTTGTTTATAGGACTGACGTGATAAACAAGCCTACGGCCCGCCTGATGTTAAGCAGTTACCGTAGCCTATAGATGCTTGCAATACCAAAGGCATTGCTCGCACTTTGGTGGCCTGGGGGGAGTGGGACGGAAGGAAGGGAAAAGGGGGGTGTTGGGCTTCCGGCTCTCACACTCATCGTACGAAACGCAGCTGTAATAGCTGCTTTACGCCGATCTTCTGTGAGAGGGTGGTACTACCTTTCGAGCCAGCCCGTATATGAGCTGCAATCACAGACGTAGATCTAAATGGATGCCGCAAGTGTATGTACTGAGCGTGCCAAAATGTGCATAAAAGTGCAGTGCATTGTACTGACCTTGTCTGCGCTCCACCGCTGTCGGTTCCGGAAAAAACTAAGCAACGCTTATTTATTTTTAAGAAAGACTAACAGCTAAGCAGATACAATAGGTAGAGAAGAATAACAATAAAAAGCCATTTAGAAGTCTCCACAGATAGTTTGGAAGTCTCCACAGAAGCTTGTACTATTGGTACTGTAAAATAGACTGCGGGCGATCCCAGTGACACCCAGAGGGCAAATTAAGAAAAGGCCGCTTCCGAGATTTTCCTCTGGCGGGAATCAAACCCGCAACCAGCCGGTGTAGTGAGCCGAGCGGATGCTCGAACTACTGCGCCAAACGAAGTTTTACCATTAATTCCCGCTAACTAACGTCCGAATCTAACTATTAATTATATTTGGTTTTCAGTTACTCCTATTGCAAAGAAGCAGAAACATAAACGTAAAACGAGAACAAAACACATGAAAATGGCTGAAAATTTTAGCACTGAAGCAACTAAGAGTACCAAAAAGTCTGTTGTAGACAAAAATCTTCAAGGCAATGTAAAAAACAATATTAGAAATACACCTAATAATAATTTACTCGTTACGAATGATGACAAAGACTCTTTAAACAGTGACGAAATTAATAAGTGTAAGAAACCGTTCATATGTGATGTATGTAATAAATGTTTATATACAAAGCCAAAATTAATCAAACATTTTCGCACACACACAGGTAACAAGCCCTATGTGTGTGCTGTGTGTATGAAGACTTTTAGCACAAAACATCATTTACTGAATCATTCAATTGTACACTCTGGAGAAAAGCCCTACGTATGCAATATTTGTAATAAACGTTTCAATAAAAAATCTTATTTATTACAACATTCACTCATACACTCTGATGAAAAACCTTACGTATGCAATATTTGTAATAAAACTTTCAGTAAAAAATCTACTTTATTAAGCCATTCACTCATACACACCGGAGAAAAGCCTTACGTATGCAATATTTGTAATAAACGTTTCAATACAAAATCTAATTTATTACGTCATTCACGCATGCACTCCGGAGAAAAGCCTTACGTATGCAATATCTGTAATAAACGTTTCAATACAAAATCTAATTTATTAAGCCATTCACTCATACACACTGGAGAAAAGCCTTACGTATGTGAAATATGTAATAAGCGTGTCAATACAAAATCTAACTTATTAAGTCATTCACTCATACACACTGGAGAAAAGCCTTACGTATGCAATATTTGTGATAAACGTTTCAATACAAAATCTAATTTATTACGTCATTCACTCATACACTCCGGAGAAAAGCCTTACGTATGCAATATCTGTAATAAACGTTTCAATACAAAATCTAATTTATTAAGCCATTCACTCATACACACTGGAGAAAAGCCTTACGTATGCGAAATATGTAATAAACGTTTCAATCAAAAAACTTATTTATTAAGGCATTCTCGCACGCACACGGATGAGAGGCCGTATGTGTTAGACGCATCTGAGAACAGTTTTAGCACAAAACATCATTTAATTACTGAATCATTCAACTACAGCGTGTAACGGAAAGGAATATCTATCCGAAAGGGGTGAAAAGCAAGGATTTTTTTAGGTTCATGGTGAAAAGTGTATCAGGTATAGAAACGATGTATGATTTCAGCTCAAGATATTTAAAAAAAAAAAAACGCAAATTTATCGCCGGTTCGCAAATGGATCACCCCTTATAACGATAAACTTGTTGATCGTCTCAAGCATGGAACCATCCATAGAATAGAAAGTACAAAGTCATCTAATCTAAGGGCGAGGAGCGATGACGCGACATAACGAGGTAATAGGTACATATATTTATATATTTGCCAAAATTAAAAAAAATGATTTTTCATTGCTGCTGTGTTACGTTCTTTAAAAAAATACGCTGTGCCTACTTGCCGTTCCCAGTTGTCTTACCGGCTAGTCCTATCCTATGCAGTACCAATAGGACTAGTGGGAATTTTGTTGCCACCCCATTAGTTTTACTAAGTTTGTTTTAACTTTTGGCAAAATAAGTTACTCAAGTACTTTAAGTTGTAATAAATATTTATTTTCAAGCAAACAAATATAAATGATAATGGGTGGACAATTTGTGGATAACTTGTAACTATATTTAAATAATAAATAAACATTGTTTCAATCATACAGCTATTTTCTTTTTTCTAACTCTGACTTTTGGTCCACCTTTATTGCTGAGGGATAATAAATAATACTGTAAGATATACGAAAATCAACGAGTGCTTTATTGACATCACATTATCATCGGCATCAGCATCCATTTCTTCAATTCCTGACATTTCGTCGTACATTGACATATCGTTATATAAATCTACGTATATTTTCAGAGTAGGAATCGTGTTGACCAACATTATAAATTCCTCAAATGTTCCCCTCTGTAATTCCTCAAGTCTCTTTTTCCCAATCAATTTGTCAATCTATCGATTTTTGTCCGTACCGAGTTCGTTATTTTCTATAATCGCCGTAAGTAGGTAACGAGCTCGCCACGAAGCTATCCTATGGTTTTTCTAATAAGAGATACCTATCTATCTTTTCTTCAGTGGCGGAACAGGTAGGCTGGAGCCTGGGGCGGCAAATTTGGGGTCAATATTTTTTTTAAATGTCTTACAGAATATAAAAAGATTCAGATTTATGTAACTAAAATGTTATTAGGTCCACACAAACAATTCAAAGTGTACGTTTCAACAATTCGTAAAGTTACATTTTCATTGACAAAAAAATAATATGATTGTCAACTATTTTTTTAGGACATCGAATTCGGCAAAGGATTCGGATTTCGGTAAAGGTCGGTAGGGGCGGCAAATTCTGAATACCCTACTGGCGGCAAACTCTTTGTCGGCAATTGTGTATGTCCGCCACTACTTTTCTTCGAGCATTTTTTAAAAGTGTAACCCAATTTTTCAGTTAGAATTTTCCTTAGGGTCTCTCTTTGTCCCGGAAAATTTAAGTTCGTCTTTGCAACGTCCAAAATGTTTTTTAATGAAGGCATCTTCTTTTTTTCCGTATATAAACTGTTTATTATATTTTTTATGGCACAAATTGTGAAGTCGTCGATTTCGAGTTTGTTATGAGGTGGCTGGCGGCGTTTCTTTCCTGGAGTTGGTAGTATCACTTCAGAACTTGTTGCAGTAGGCGAAGATTGTGCTGCCTATAAAAAAAAACATAATTGGCAAGACTGAATGACTTAGGGGGCCATCCATAAATTACGTCACACGTAAAGGGGGAAGGGTCGACGAAGTGTGACTGGGAGGGGTCCCAAGTTTTATGACGTCACATTTCAAAATCTAATAGGTAACTAGAACTGAGTATTAAACGCGAAACTGTTTACGTAACATTTCGGACATATCGAAACTGCTGTTTTAATTTAATAATTTCAAAGTGTAAAAAAGCAAAATTGATGCGACGCGTCACACTAGAGAAGGGGAGTCTCACTAATGTGACCAGCTGTGACATGGACGGGAGGGTCGAAAATGGATGGCCGCTCACCCCCAAAGCCGTAAAATGTAGTTACTATAGACAGTCCAACTGCTAATCAAACTGAGTAAACTGACAGGTGCTTATGTCACTTTTCGATAGACCAAATAGCTGTCAGTTTACTCAGTCTGATTAGCAATTCGACTATACTCCACCAAGCCAACTAGGCACCTGTCAAATGTGAGGTGGGGGTAGCTGTAGGCGGTGGCGGGTGTGCGGGCGGGGAAGCCGCATTCCAGCCGAGTGCCTAGTTGGCTTGGCGGAGTAGTTATATACATTATAACCTAATTTTACCTGAAGAATATTTTTTTCTTCCTTTTTTATACGTACGATTGTACGTTTGCTGACACCAGTAGCAGCACACGTCCTTTTTATTGCTTGATCTACAGGAATCACGAAAAACCCAACCCGCTTTTCTTGTTCAAAAAATTTTAAAACTCTTAATATCATTGATCTCTCTCCACCATGAATAGTCTTATTTTTCCCCATTTCAAGTGCTGTCTAGACACAACAACACACTACAACTTAAAATGATAACAAAAAAACATCTAACAAAAACTGAATTTTCAACAACAAGATTTAACAATAACAAAAAAAATATAAGTACAGTAGGTAACGATTAGCGTTACACATACGAATGTGTCGATACTGCGAACCGTACTAAACTGTGGTACTAAACTCAGTGGTCTCGAAGTCAAAACGAGAAATCGGTAGAATTGTCCTTAACAAATCGGTAGATATAGACTCAAAATCGGTAGACAAAAAAAACAATATTTTTATATTCTTTGAAGATACTGTAATAATAAGCATTTGGCTTCGGCCCTTGCAACTTTCTACCTCTTCGGAGAGAAGATAAAATCTTACACCAATATAATAATAATATTTATTAGGTACCCAAGAGGAGATGGCGGGATGATTTGGTCACCTTTGCGGGGGGTACTTGGTCTGTGACCGCTCAAGATCGTGCTTTGTGGAGAAGTCAAGGAGAGGCCTTTGCTCAGGAGTGGGACACAAAAATAGGCTAATAAAAAAATAAAAAATTAGGTACCAAAACATATTATTACCTACAATTTACCTGTGTGTGAACAATTATTTTCTTGTGGGTGTGTGTCCTTTTCTGAAGCAATTAAAAATCTATCTGGATCAAAACTTCAAATTGGTTTAAGGTGGGTTATTTTATTCTTTTTACACCGACTTAATTCTTTTGTTAACTACACTTAGAATTATTCTGAACTAAAAATTTACATACAAATTCAAAATAAAATTTGAACTCCAACTATGGATTGAAGTAGGTACGACAAGGTATTTTCAGAAAGATAAATTGAATTATAAAGAACGCAAAACAAGCATCATTGAGACATTTCCACACAAACAACCTATAAAAAGGGCTGCTAGCACTTGAAAATGTTTAATCGGTAAAATTTAGCTCTATTCTCAATAAAAATCGAGGAATAATCACTCTGTTTCGGTATATCGGTAGAACAGCCCCCAAATCGGTAGAGATATCGAAAAATCGGTAGGTTCGTGACCACACTATACTACTAAACCACAGTGAACGACGCGGTACCAGTGTGTGACCATCTTTAAATTACAAATCCTGCCTTACTTTGGTTAAAATCCTGCCAAACTCTAGTGAAAAATGCCTAAATATTGCCAACTTTATTTACCGTTGTATTAAACCAAGAAAAGTAAAAATTCCGACTGCTCCTACAGTCAAACCGAATGCTCGGTTTTTTAAGACTATGTACTAAGATACCAATTTTAATTGTATTTTTTATGAAATAAATAATAAACATATGCTATATTTTAAATATAGCAATAATAATAACATTTTTTATTATATTCAAATTAATATTTTGAGTAAGCATCATATTCTTCATTTTCTTGTAACGAGAATGCGGAAATACAAGCTTTACCAGCAAATTATTATTTTTAAGTTTTTTAACTTGAAAAGAAATTCCCGAGTAGGTACTCTAGGTACATATTGTTTTGTGCGAAGAACGACAAATTATATGGTTGGTTTATGTTTATTTTTGACGGTTGGATGTTATTGTGATCGAAACATATGTTTTTGGTATAAAATCCGTAAAATAAAGGAGTTTTAAGTTGCCATAATGATGTTTATTTTCAATACCCCAATACTGCCAAAAACTGCTTGTTTTGTAAAACGTCAACCGATCATGTTATAGACATGGATGTATTAACTCAGGATGCGCATCGCATGATCTTCCCCTCTAGCTTTTTTTTATAGGTACTAGACCAAAAATCTCTGACACGTATATAAAAACTGTTTTCGAAATCGATTTGATCAGAGTAAGTATCGTTTTCGCGGTGTAAGGTGCTCCGTGAAAAATGCCGAATTGTCCCATTAAACATGTGCAAAGAAATTACAAAAAATAGTAATATACAAAAAGATGGGGTAACATTTCATATGTAAGTATTTTTGATGTAATTAATGCAATTTTTCTATTAAATTCATTAAAATATTAAATGTCATAAGAATCGAAAACATTATCGATACAATTAATCGAGTACGCATTAATCGAATAGTCTACTGTGACCATAGACGAATCATTTCTACCCTGGCAACTGTATTTTTTATTTGTCAAATAATTGTCAAGTATTTGAACTTTGTAAACAAACGGATAAATACTGAATTACGCGGTGATAAACCAGTCGCAGGACGTTAAAAACGATTTACAATGAATAAATCATTAGTAATTCAACAAGAGAGGTGATTCACAAAGTTTACAGGCGGTGTCTCGCGGAATTTGAGGTGCAAAATATTTTGTCAGAACTCGACCATGTTTACCAAAGAACCGCTGATATTATAGGTATATAAGCAGTTTATTTTACAGTTTTTAAGTTAAATAATGTGTTTATTGTATACAAAGGCAGGCTCAAAGCTTCAGTTTACAGGTTTTTCAGTAAATATACATTGATCGCTTAGAGGTACATTCGATTGAACACACTTGATACTTGGTATTATTTTTATGTGTTGCTTTCATCTCGACCAATACATAAACTAAGGTTGCTTTATTTTTCTATGTTTGCTTGTCAGTTAACATCGTTACTTAATTACTAAATAAACAAATAATCTTAAAGCATTAAAGAAATTATCTTTTATTGAATTATTTTATTTTTCAGGTACCGTTAGAAGAATAGTCGAAACCCACTATCGAAACAATTCAGATAAATACGATCTCGATAAATTCTTGATCTTGATAAACGGAATCGAACCTGACACTGCTCCGGGTCCATATGACCCAGAAGCAGGCAGCGTCTGCTACTGAGGCGATGAATCACATATGGCATAAATATATGTATAACAAATATTATCTTATTGACCAACATCAAAGAAAACTTAAAAGTGCTTGCGCTTGCATTATGAATAATAAATAATATGGAAAATAATAAATCAAGTATCAAAATTATTCAGTCGTATTAGTCAGTGTTGCAAGAATTAATCTCGACATATATACTTTTTGATTTGAACAGTGTTGTAGTAGTGTTTATTTATGATTGCAGACCGGTATCGATAAAAATATAATATATATAGTGTATAATAAACCTTGGGAGAGGCCTATGTCCAACAGTGGACGTCTTTTGGCTGAAATGATGATGATGATGACATTTGTATAATAATACCTATTACGTTTATACGTACCTACCTAACAAAAGATATCAGCCAGGCCAGTGGCAGCAGATGGCGCTGGTCGAGTGGGAGTGGGGGGGGGATGAAACAGCTTATTTGGGAACATTAGGTACTTATTTTTTAGATAATCTCATTTTCAAGGAACTGAATTGGGATGTACCCGGAATCATCTTGTTTCCGTTGAATATTTACGCCTCGTGAGTTACTCATTATTTCTTGTTCAGCTGTTTCAGTAGAGATAATTCAGTATAATTCAGTAGATTATAATGACAGCTATAAATGTAATAATGAGTATATGAAACTATCGATATAGCTAATTAGAAATATCGATAGTGGTATTCACCCTATTACACCGATGGTCCTACGGTAGTAAAATTTTGTATGTTGACGTATTAAATCTTTTAGTGTGCGTAAAATATACTAGTGTTGCACATTTCTTTACGTGTGCGTTTATAATGACACAAAATGTTTTGAGTAAGTGTGCGTCAATTTTAATGTAGTGGTTACCTCCCCTCCCCCAAGAATTGACAGAACATTTTGTTCGTTGAATTATGCGTGTTGCGAGTCCATTTTGTTACTTTGTTCAAGGTTATAGATAGGCTAAAATAAGAAGCTAATAAATACTCTTTGAAGCTAATCCTGCCAAAATGGTAGGGACCTGCCACATATGGTCACCTTGCGCGGTACCTGAGGCGGTGTGCGGGCGGGGAAGCCGTATTCCATTAGAGGTGAGGCACATATATTGAATTAGGTACAGGGATTAGGTATTTCACGAGATTATAGGCCGCACCTAATCCAAAAATATCACATAATCGTTCCACGGATTTCATATAATCCCGTTCCCACAAACTACAAATACTAAAATACAATAAAAGTATACCAGGAACGTCAAACGCGTTTTTCAAAGTTTTTTTATCTTTACCGTCCTAAATCTGTAGGTACCAAAGTATGAAGGAAAGATATATTTCCAAGAGAAACACCAATTTATGTGTAAGATCAACTAGAAAAGAGCTGATGATCTTCAAACGGCTGAGCAGATTTTCTTGAAGCTAAGAACACTCTTGATTAACCCACCTTGCAAACAAAAAAACTAAATCCAAATGAGTCCATCCGTTAAGGAGCTATGATGCCACATACAGATACACACTTCAAACTTATAACACCTCTCGTTTATCGTCGGGGGTTAAAAATAAAAATGGGTGGACAATTTGTATACTTAAATAATAAACGAGTTTTTCACTCATACAGCTATTTAATTTTTATTAACCATTTCAAATGTTCACGGATCACGGACTTTTGGTCCACCCTTTATTTCTGAGGGATAATAAGTTATACGAAAATCCACGAGTGCTTTATCACAGTTCTGTGGCTTTATTCACATCACATTATCATCGTCATCAGGGTAGTTATTCTGTAACTACGAACTCATACCTCACGCGTGAATTTCCTGGTGAAATGTCAAATTGCAATACAAAATTAGACATTTCACCAGCAGGTCGATTCTCCGACTCTGAAAATATAGATATGTCATTGTACGACGAAATATCAGGACTTCTGTGTTATTCTGTATTTTTTCTGTTTTTTTCTGAGGCGTGTATCTGCTAGCTGCAGGTCGATTGCGTAACTGTAACGACAATGTTTCAATTGGTTACGTTCATCCCGTGTTGCTTTATCAATTGAAATTGATTGAAATCGGGACGGTTCTGGACTTCACTCTTCCCGATTTCAATCAATTTTAAGCGACAAAGCAACGTGAGATGAACGAAACCAATTGAAACATTGCCGTTACAGTTACGCAATCGACCTGCAGCTAGCAGATACACCCCTCCGAAAAAACCAGAAAAAATACAGAATAACACAGAAGTCCTGATATTTCGTCGTACAATGACATATCTATATTTTCAGAGTCGGAATCGCTGTGTTCACCAACATTTATAAACTAATGGTCTTTCTTGTAATTCCTTAAGTCTCTTTTTCCCAATACTGATTTGTCAATCTGTCGATTTTTGTCTGCACCGAGTCCGTTATTTTCTATTAATCGCCGTAAGTAACGAGCTCGCCATGGTCGCTACCTATGGTCTTTCTAATAAGAGTTCTCTTTTCTTCGAGCATTTTTTAAAAGTGTAACCCAATTTTTCAGTAAGAATTTTCCTTAGGGTCTCTCTTTGTCCTGGAAAATTGAAGTCCGTCTTTGCAACTTCCAAAATTTTTTTTAAAGACGGCATCTCCTGTTTTTCCGTATAAAAACCGTCTATTATATTTTTTATGGCACAAATTGTCAAGTCGTCGATATCGAGTTTGTTATGAGCTGGCTTGCGGCGTTTCTTTCCTGGAGTTGGTAGTATCACTCCAGAACTTGTTGTTTCAGTAGACGAAGATTGTGCTTCCTATAAAAAAAAATACATGATTGGCAAGACTGAAGACCAAATGACTTAGGGGCCATCGATAAATTACGTCACACGTAAAGGGGGAGGGGGTCGACGAAGTGTGACATTGTGTGACAAGGGGTGGAAGGGGTCCTAAGTTACGTAACGTCTCATTTCAAAATCTAATACATATATCTAAGTACCTATTAAAAAAACGCGGAATTTGAACTGTTTACGAAACATTTCGGAAATGTCGAAATTGCCGTTTAAATTTAATAATAATAATTCCAAGGTGTAAAATAAAACCGGCCAAGTGCGTGTCGGACTCGCACATAAAGGGTTCCGTACCACCGTAAAATAAAAACGAAAAAAATATCAAGTATCGTGTATGGGGACCCCCTTTATTTTTAGTATTTGTTGTTGTAGCGGCAACAGAAATACACATTCTGTGAAATTTCAACTCTCTTTCTAGGTATTACCCAGCCAAACGGACGGACGGACAGCGGAGGCTTAGTAATAGGGTCCCGTTGGCAACCTTTCTAGGAACCCTAAAGATGATGTGACGTCACACTAGGGAGGGGGTGTCTCACAAAAGTGACCAGCTGTGACAAGGACGGGGGGCTCAAGTCATGAAATTCGTGTAAAGCGCGCTCCACATTCACGCCGTGAACCCCCGCGAACGCATTGTTCACGCTGCGTAAACAATGGGTTCGCGGGTGTTTACGGCGTGAATGTGGAGCGCCCTTAACGTAATTTATGGATGGCCCCTTATCTCAAGCCAACTTGGAGCTCGGATGGAATGCGGCTTCACCGCCCGCACACCCGCCACCGCTTGCGGCTTCCCGCCCGCACACCGCCTCCGCCTTTTTGTGCGGGTGACGTCACATTTGACAGGCTCCTATAATAGTTGGCTTGGATTTTGTAGTAATTTGGGCCACACAACTTCAAGTATACTTGTAATTATATCGTAAGGTGTGTGGCCGGCATTAAGATATTACTCCACCAAGCCAACTAGGCGCCTGTCAAATGTGACGTCACCCGCACAATAAGGCGGTGGCGGTGTGCGGGCGGGAAAACGTAGGCGTTGGCATGGCGGGTGTGGGGGCGGGGAAGCCGCATTCCATGCGTGCGCCTAGTTGGCTTGGCGGAGTATTATATACTTGTAAGTAACCTAATTTTACCTGAAGAATCTTTTTTTCTTCATTTTTTAAACGTACGATTGTACTTTTGCTGACACCAGTAGCAGCACACGTCCTTTTTATTGCTTGATCTACAGGAATCACGAAAAAACCAACCCGCTTTTCTTGTTTAAAAAATTTTAAAACTCGTAATATCATTGATCTCTCTCTACTTTCAATAGTCTTATTTTTCCCCATTCCAAGTGCTGTTTTATGCACAACAACACACTAAAAACTTAAAAATATAATAAAAAAATAACTAACAACAAACTTAACTGTCAACAACAAGATTTAGTAATAACAATACAGTAATGATTTGCGTTACACATGTGTATGTGTCGATGCTGCGAACCGTACCAAAGAGTATAGTAAGTAGTAAAGAGTGACATCTTGCGGCGTTTAGGCGCAGGACAATGAAAGCGCGAGCGCCTCTGTACTTCTTAACAAAAAACTAATGCTGTAGCTACCTACCTATATATAGGTAGGTATATATATATATTACGTATACTTTTATTGATGCTGAACTACCTACAGTTTCTCAATTATTGAGCTATTTTTTTTCCAATTAAGCATATTGTGACAATGTAAGAATAATCTGACATTGAAACAATAACTCAACTAGAAAAAAAAATAGCTCTATAATGAGAAACATTGTTAGTACAATGAAACAAAATATGGATGGATTGATGCGTACAACTCTTTATTAAATCATTTCAAAACATAACATTCAACAACACCAATTTCTACAACCAAAAGCACAGCGATGCGGTATGGTACCCAAATTCCACACCGAACACAACACAAAGTAGCGACTTTTTCGCAATATAACTACTGTCACTGGGAAGTTATCACAACAAAAGGACGAAGCAACGACGACGACGACGTCTGCAGCAGAGAAGGCACTCAAAAATCAACAATTCTCACAATTAATAACAACCAAACAAAAGTTTCTACGCTGCGGGAAAAAAATAACCTAATCAGCCGACCGAACGTTTTTCTTGTAGTTGTAGGGATGCCCGCTCTTAATCGATTTTCCGGAAGATCGATTCACGGCCATACGATCCCCGATTTTTTAAATCAATTCAAGGGAATGCGATCGTCCCTAAGATCTAATCATATGCCTATAAGATCGTTTGAAAAAAAAAAACGTTTCAACTAAAACTTAAACATCAACCGAAACGTATCATAAGAACGTACGAACTTTGCATACCTATCGTATTGCCGGGAAGGGGACAAAATAACTACGACAAAGCAAGATTACCTACCTACACATTAAATGAGATTATACACTGATTTTTAATTTCATGGACTAAAATGACAGCTATAATTAATGTCAATTTATATTTAAATTAAATAATATTTTTATGAGTGATCTTGTTTATTTTATTCTTTGGTAAATAAAATTTAAATTTGAACCAGAATCATAAAAATAACATAATGATGAACAGATAAAACACTATTTTACGTTTGACATAAAAAGCTGTCATTTTAGTCCACGAAATTAAAAATCAAGAGTATAGTTTCGAGTTACATCAAAAGCGATAATGTATGAAATATGAAGGTAGGTATGAGAATATTTTGTTTATTTTAGAAGGTAATTTTAGTTTTCTCTGATCTTTCGTTCTTTGATACCGTAATAGGCATAGGTAATATAATGTAAAAAAAAATAGTTTTGCACGCATACTGTGCTTTTATTTATTTTAATGAAATTACGATACGATCTTCCCAGATCTTCAAGGCAATACGATTAAATCGTGAATCGATTTAGGTTACGATCTAGAAGACCGATCAAAGCAAAAAATCGGGCATCCCTATTTTCTTCTCACAAGCTGTCATTGGTACTTGTCAACATAAGGTCATAACTGTCACTTAGTGAGAATTTAAAAATAATATTAAATATAATTTACAAGAGCAATTATAAATGATTATTAATTAATTATGGAGTAATTTATCTATACAATAAAATAAATATTTTAAAAATAATATAATATATTACGACTATTGAGTATAGAGACATCTACCGTACATTTTAGCAGTTTGGTTTCATGTTAAGTAGTTTAGGTGGCGTAACTGTATTTTCCAATGAGCCTAATAAGTCTATCTTTCACCCCCCTGAACCGTACTAAATAAAACGACGAACGCGGCAGTGTTGCCAACT
The DNA here is from genome assembly GCA_947859195.1 of Drymonia ruficornis. Lineage (NCBI taxonomy): Eukaryota > Metazoa > Arthropoda > Insecta > Lepidoptera > Notodontidae > Drymonia > Drymonia ruficornis. Next base: position 3,174,880 of record OX401929.1, on the reverse strand, counting down.
CCTAAAATAAAAGAGCCCTAAAATCAAGATGAAATAGCCCTAATTCAAATGCCCCAAAAAAATGCCCTAAATTGTGTACCTATTTAAGCGTATTGTTTAAATGAGTTTCCTGTTTTATTAAGCTAAATAAAATATAACTTAGTTTTAATGATTTTTTATTATAACTAAGAGGCCATCCATTAATTACGTCATACGAATTTCATGATTTTTAGACCCCTCCCCCCCTTGTCACAGCTGGTCACATTTGCGAGACTCCCCCCCCCCTGTGTGACGTCACATATTTTTTATAATTTTTAGAAATTTTCATAATGTTCATTAAAAATTCAAATTTCGGTTTAAATACTTAGATATATGTGACGTCACAAAACTTAGGACCCCTCCCACCCCCTTGTCACACAATGTCACATTTCGTCGACCCCCTCCCCCCCTTTACGTGTGACGTAATTAATGGATGGCCCCTAATTAATCGTTAGTAAATCGTTTATGTCCCGACTTGGCGTTGCATTTGAGCTTTCGGAATACTCATACAACTTCAACATTTTAATAATACACTGTACAAGGAGGACACCTCCCATAGTACCATAGATGTTTTGCCTTTTTTTACTTGATTTGTTCAATCAAATTAGTGGTGTATGAAATATTATTTATAGCCCTAAAAATAGCCCTAAATTTTTCTTGGTCCTAAAAAAAGCCCAACATGCATGTTTTGGCCCTAAATTTAGGGCTAAAAGCCCTAAGTTGGCAACACTGGAACGCGGTACGTGAGGCGGTGTGCGGGCGGGGATGCCGCATTCACCCTCCCCCGCCCGAATGCCTACTTGACTCTAATTTGGAGTTAAAACGAGATGGTACGGAACCATCAAAACAAAAAATAACGTAAATAGGTAAATTTTTTAATGCTTACGTACCTATTTGTTTTATTACGACATTTACGATGGAGGAAAAGATGGAATATTTAGGTACCTATTGTGATAAGTGCTACTTGTATCTATATGATTCTCTGTCAACGAGTATTTTCTATCTTACCATAGACAAAAAGTATCTTTAGTGTTTACAGCTTGAATGTATAGAAAAGGCAACTGTACAATTTTGTAGATGACATTAAGCGCCTGTTGCAGAATCAGAGAACGAATAACTAGGTATGGAGTTTTGACAGGTATTGTTTGGAAAAACTATCAAAATGCCGTATTTAATTGGTAGATAAAAGTTATCTGACGATTCTGAAACAGGCAGTTAATATATCATGGGGTGAAGATCGAAGATTGAAATTATTCGAAGTTCTGAAAGACAAACCCTAAAAAGTGCTTACCTTCAGTCTTTTAGTGGAGATCATTTTAATAATCCTCCTAGTACCTACGTATACAGGGTTAATGGAAGAAACAACCTTGCAGGACTGTATTACTGACATCATAAACAACAACTTTTGTTCTATGACTTTTTACAAAACTTAAAACATTTAAGAAAAATGTATGAAACAAGAAAATATTCGCATCTAGAGGATAGCCGTGGTACGTGGTTATATTCCACTTTGCCTTAAAGTACCTACCTAAACGGACCACAGCTATCCTCTAGCTTGTTTCATACATATTAGGCTGATTTATTGTTAATGTATTATTGTTTTGTAAAAAAACATAGAGGAGAACACTGGAGTCATCATAATCATCATCACTGACTAGAATACCCATAATGGATTGTTATCCTTTTTATCGGGGCTTGCTTGTTACTAGCGTAGAATGTAGATCTTTAAACTATGTTTATTTATTTATTTATAATAATTGGTACGGTACGTGACCAGTTACACCAAATTATGTCATTGTCATTTTGTTGTGTCAACATGTTTTTGCGCAGAGAAATCGCAGGACGTCATTATTTATTCTCTTTGATTTTATTTTGGTATGGATTTGATATTGTACACTGGTCTATTTAGTTTGTGTACACTGGCAACACAGTTTCAGGAAAATTGTTTGTTCGGTTCGGCGTTGGGTGTCAGCCGCTTTGTAATTTTATGTGATAATTATAGAAATAATCAGTGCTATCATTGTACGGTGTGACTAGAAAATGGTCTAATAATCGTGCGATGACTTTGATATCGCGTTATTGCGCGTATTGTGTGTAAAAACGAGGTGCTTCCGCCATGACAATGGGTCGTACTGTTGGAAAGTATGAAGCGGCGCTCACTCTGTTTCTGTGTATGGGATTATTGTATCCAATTTTAGGTGAGTTTTGGACTATGATTAATTATTGAAAACTAACATGCAGTGTTATTGACTCCCTTAGTGGTATCTAATATGTTAGTTGTTGTGAAAAGAACATGATATATTTTTTGTCGCTATACGCGCAATTTTTTTTCCAATTGAAGTGTTTCCTTAAATTTTGCGGTCAGCGGATATGATTATGCATAGTAATGAAACTATTCCTGTTTATCATGCTATGTCCACACAATTGCTGATATAATTTATCCTGTTAGGAGTGTGGTGTTAGGTCTTATTAGTTTTTAGTGTTCATGCTTGTACAATATTGCTGGATAGCCTCCATTTATGACACCAATAATAATAGGAATCTGTGTAAGAACCTATAAAACAAACAGATGGATTGAGACACCTTGCATAGACTTTGTTTATAACTTTTACATAAAATTTTTAAACACAAGTTATCAGCAGATATTTCAAGACTTGCAGAACTTAATGAATCTGAAAATGTTTTGCTATTAATTCAGTTTGAGGGCTTAACAGCTGGCTATAAGAGGATACAATCTGGAATATATTGATTTATTGGAGTATAAATAAGGCCTGGACCAAGTTGGTACAAATTAGATTTGTTTAGAGTTCATATGAGTTTGTATGAGCGAAGTCAGTTAGGATAAGGTCTAAGTAAGAGATTGACTTGGTGTAACATAATATATGACGTAAAGTTGTTTCTTGAAAGCCTTACTGGTATTACAAGTCGAGAATATTTTGTCTTGTTCTGACTGAAGAGTTATGGGAGAGATACAGCAACTTATTGTGACGAAATCTATAAAATAATATTCATGTGCTAAACATACAAGGAATACAGCTGAATTTATAGGAACCTTAATCTATTTATTACCTATACTTTCTAGACCATTGCCTGACATAGACACCAACTATATGCTCCTAAACTACGTAAAAGTAGTGCTTGTATTATGGGAATTGAATTGATGATCTCAGTAATATAGACCATTGGTTAGTTTGAGGCCATACAGTGTGGTGTGGTGATATCAAGCTTGTGGATTTAATCCTGTGGTAGTATTTCTATAGGTAAAATAAAAAATAAATATTTGTTTACTTTTTAATATCTTATCTCCTACGACTGTATCTGTAATATAATCTTATAGTCTAAAACAACTCATATCAATATTATAATGTCAATGATTTGCACTATCACCGACATAATAACAACAGTTTCATGATTGAGACATTAAAATTAACCAATCAGTGTCCATCGTGATTTTCCCACTATGTCGTCATTGGCAGAATCACATTGGGCCTGATTCAATGGAAAGAGGCCATGCAAAGAAAATGTGCGTGAAGGAAATCAGCCTCCTCTAAGGTCCGGCGCAAACGTGCCACCGACCACAGCCACCGGTGGCCAGCGTCAAGCAGTTCACACGTTTTTTAGTAAATCGCCGCACACGTGTGACCAGTGGCTACCACTTGCTAGACAGTGTCCACAACTGAGAACTGCTTGTCGCTGACCATCAGTGGCTGTGCATCGGTAGCCCATTTGTGCCAAGCCTAAGGTGTGATAAGAGGTGTACCTCCTCTAGTGGACCTTATGAGATGGAGGCATTGGAAAGGGTAGAAAATACATTAATTTGGTATTTGTTTTTGGTATGTGCAGCTCAAGATGATCTAAAGTTTGTGTACATTCCCCCTGTCGGCGATTTGGGGGGGATGGCCAACATCACTTGCATCGTCGTCGGCCAAAACGCGAGCATCGAATGGAAATTTTTAGACAAAGCTCTTAATGGTAGCGATCGGTAAGTAATCTTCTTATCGTATGGTTAGTGGCCAACCTGGTGTCAGAGTTGTTCAAGCCGCACGAAGGACTCTGACAAGGCTTAACAACTGGTGCTTGGAAGACTACAACCGGGACCGACTTTTTACGTGCCCTCCGAAGCACAGAGATGCTCAGTTTTTGAACTGCCTAGAGCAGGGGTCGGCAAGTAGTTTTAGGTGGGGTCCGGATACTGTGGGAATTTTTTTACGAGGTCCAAAAAAAACAACTGATAATAATTCAGTGTTACCTATTTATTGTATGGTTTCAAATAAAATTCTGAATTATAAAACACAAAACCTAAAATTAATGTGAGAAACTGCACCGACGGTCTTGAACCAGTTTTTTTATAGTTTGGTTCTCGAGAAGAACAGCAAATTCGAAGCGTGTCTTCTAAGTGGCTGTCCGTTCATAACGAACGACATTTGTTTTTCAAAAAAATCATCTTTGAGAAAGATGATTCACATATGCATGTCGAGCCAAACATAGTGGCCAAATTGATAGCTAGTTTTTTGCAATTTTCATATTTTTCTGGGACATGTTTGGCGGTCCGAAGTTCGACCTTTCGCGGTCCGAAAACGGACCGTGGTCCGCCTGTTGCCGACCGTTGGCCTAGAGTGTTCAAATCTAATATTACCAGTCCACAATCGTTTGTAAACTAAAGTTCTATTGACAAAGATAACAGTAGTAATACTTCACCAAGCCAACTAGACACTTAGGTATAAATATCAAATGATAATAAGGCAATAATTCCGCGGTCCACCCATCACATATTGCCACAGGAGTGCCCAGGCTCACTACGTTGTGGACGGGCCGCGGAATCATTGACATAATTATCATTTGATATTTATACCCGTGCGCCTAGTTGGCCTGGTGGAGTAGTAGACCCCGCCATTAGAGCATACCAGGGGGCTTACCACAAGCTCCCATTGCGACTCAATTACAGGAACGTATTAACGTTTCAGCGACTTTTTGTGCAATGACGTACCTTATTGTCATGAAAATAAGAAACGTCACTAAAACGTCGTTAAAACGTTCCTATAATTGAATCGCAATAAGAGCTTGTGGTAAGCCCCCTGAGCAGTGATCATTTTCTAGGATAAATATAACAAGCAGCGAAGGACAACAATCACAACCTGACAAAGATGGCGGTTTCGAAAAAACTAGTATATCCACAGTAATAATATCCAATGTGACCAGAGAAGACGCTGGGAACTATACGTGTGTGGCCAGCTTAAATAAAACTGGTACTGAAGTTCTACCTCTTGACCTGAGGTTTCCCACCACCTTGGTGGGTAACAAAACCGAGGAGTACTCTGCGAGAGTTGATGATCAACGTAATATCACTCTGGAATGTGTTTTTCAAGGTTTGTGTTTTCTTAATATATATATATACTAGCTGTGCCCGCGGCTTCGCCCGCGTGGAAATTGATGTTTATGATTAGTCTGTCTTATTCCAGAGCCTATACTATATGCGTTTCACATTAAAATCAGTTTAGTAGTTATGGAGATACCGACGTGGTAACAAACATTCACACATACAGACACATACATTTATTTAGCTTTTGCACGCGACTTCGTCGGCGCAAAATTTAAATTAAAAAAAAACGGACTCGATCCCGTTTCCCGGGTCCCGGATCCGGTTTGCTGGATCCCAGATCCGGTTTGCCGGATCCCATATCCCAGATCCCGTATCCTGGATCCCGTTTCCTGGATTCCGTTTCCTGGATCTCGTTTCCCGGTTTCCGTATCTCTGATCCCGGATCCCGGACATCGTATCTCGGATCTCGTTTCCCGGATCCCGTATCCCGAATCCCGCATCCCTCATCCCATAATCCTTGATTCCGGATACCAGACCCAATATCCCGGATACCAGACCCAATATCCCGGATATCACGTATCCTGGATATCCCGTATCCCGGATATCCCGTATCCCGGATATCCCGTATCCCTGATACCGGATCCCATTTACCGTATATATCACGTATCCCAAAATCGATTTGTATTTTTAAGAAGACATCTAAACACCAATTTTCATACTTAATTCGTACTTCAAAAATGACGAACTCCCATACAAACTTTCATCCCCTATTCTACCACCTTAGGGGTTGAATTTTCATACACCCTGTAATTATTATTACTTTTATTTAAAGAAACCAAAACAATTATTAACTATCAAAAATAACTTACTTTCATCCCCCATTTAAACCCCTAAGGGGTTGAATTTTCAAAAACCCTGATTTTAACATTTTTCATTTTATAAAAGACACCTAATCACCAATTTTCATACTTCTAACTTGAAAAATGACGAACTTGCATACACACTTTCATCCCTTATTTAACCCCCTTAGGGGATGAATTTTCAAAAACCCTGAAATTATTTTTTTCCATATATAAAAAGAAACCTAAACACCAATTTTCACAATTCTAACTTCAAAACTGACAAACATCCATGCAAAATAACATAAAAACATTCATCCCCTATTTTACCCCCATAGAGGCTGAATTTTCAAAAACCCAGAAATTACTATTTTTAATTTTTTTAAAGATACCTAATTACAAATTTTCATAATTCTATCTTGAAAAATTACGAACTTGCATACAAACTTTCATCCCTTATTTAACCCTCTTAGGGGATGAATTTTCAAAAACCCTGATTTTATTTTTTTGCATATATAAAAAGAAACCTAAACACCAATTTTCACAATTCTAACTTCAAAACTGACAAACATCCATGCAAAATAACATAAAAACTTTCATCCCCTATTTTACACCCATAGAGGCTGAATTTTCAAAAACCCTGGAATTACTATTTTTAGTTTTTTTAATGGCACCTAATTACAAATTTTCATAATTCTAACTTGAAAAATGACGAACTTGCATACAAACTTTCATCCCTTATTTAACCCCCTTAGGGGATGAATTTTCAAAAACCCTGAAATTATTTTTTTACATATATAAAAAAAAAACCTAACCACCAATTTTCACAATTCTAACTTCAAAACTGACAAACATCCAAGCAAAATAACATTCAAAACTTTCATCCCCTATTATACCCCCTTAGGGGTTGAATTTTCAAAAACGCTGAAATTACTAAGTTTTATTTTTAAAAGACACCTAATCACAAATTTTCATAATTCTAACTTCAAAAATGACGAACCTACATACAAACTTTCATCCCCTATTTAACCATCTTAGGGGTTGAAATTTATAGGTATGATTAGCCTATGTCTCCTTCCAGAGTTTACACTATCTACGTTTCAAATTTCATTAAAATCGGTGCAGTAATTATGGAGATACGTGGTAACAAACATTCACACACACACACACACACACACACAGTTACTTTCGCATTTATAATATTAGTAGGATATACAATACATATTATACTCACGCCTGTATCCCACGGGGGTAGGCAGAGGCTATTGATTGCCACATGCTATGATTTTGACACACCTCTTTTGCTTCATCCACATTCATAAATCTTCTCATGCACTACCGTTTTCTTAATATACAAAACACATATAAAAAACATAACAACATATAAAAAATTACAAAATGGTTAAAAAATATAAACTCTACGGACTCCTCCAAAACATAATAAAAATAGCCATAGCCTGAAGAACTGATGGCCGATGGGGCAGAAAAGTTCTTGAGTGGCGACCACGTACCGGAAGACGCAGCGTGGGTAGGCCCCCGACAAGGTGGAGCGACGACCTACTGAAGGTCGCGGGAAACCGCTGGATGCAAGTGGCACAGGACCGGTCGTTGTGGAATACCTTGGGGGGAGGCCTATGTCCAACAGTGGACGTCTTTTGGCTGAAATTATGATGATGATGATAGCTACTGTGTGTTGTATTCTAATTCCTTTTAATTTCAGTCTACGACAACAGCTCGGTAAAATGGTGGAAAAAGCACGACACAGGAAATGAACTACTCTACGAAGACCAGAACTTAACACGAATTAATGAAAAGCAAGTCAAGAGTACACATATCCTTCGCATCCACAGATCCGAAGACAACGGAACGTACTACTGCGAGATAGAGAACTTTACCGCTAGCCGCACTATATACGTCACAGTGTACGCGCCCGCGCAGGTCATGATCGATCGCGTTATACCCGTCGACACGACCCAAATATACCTGAATTGGACAATAAACACATTTAATTGTGCAATAAACAGTTACTCGATCGTGTTTAAAAATTCATCGAGTCTGAACTCTACTGGACAGGACTTACAGTACTACAGGAATCCAATCGAAATTAATGCAACATCGTTCCTCATGAGTGAACTCCAGAAGTCCACGGAATACGTATTACGATTAACAGTGAACACAACATATGGTGTGAGTCATTCCAGATTCGTCGGACCAGTGAAGACGTTGGATGAGGATCCTATATTTGTGCCGAACATCACTATAAACGGTTTCTCTGCTACGTCTGTGACGATCGGATGGGCAGCGCCGCCTGAGCAGATTGCCAATTTGACGCACTTTTATCTATTGAAAGCGAAGATGAAAGGGGCTGAGAATGAATCCAGGACTGCATACCACTCAAGGGACGGCCGGGATCTGCCCTACATGTTTGACAATTTGGAGCCGCACAGCACCTATATTTTTCAGGTCAGTTAATCTTACGGCCCGGCCACGACTTTTCGCTATCAGCGACAGCTTAGCGTGGGGGTACTAAAATGTTGCATCACGCCACGAGCTGCCGCTCTCGGTGGTAACGCGCGCGATGCAACATTTTGTTACATTCGCGCTAAGCTGTCGCTGATAGCGACAAGGTCGTGGCCGGGCCGTTAGTGTTTATATTAGAACCTTTGCGCGTTTTACGACTGAATACTGACCCGCAAGTCGCTTAGCCTTTGCCTTTGAGCTGCTATAGTGATCGACCCTAAGATTGGTAAGCCGACCGGCCGATCGGCCTCTGATTGGTCTGTCAGAATCAACCGACCAATCAGGGTCGATCACTATAGCAAAACGCCACAGTGGCGCCATAATGGCTAAGCGAATTGGCCCCCTGAGATGCTACGGTTTAAGGCCGTACGCTTGTTTGCCATCTTAGTAACATAAAAAAAACAACCTGATTCAAGATGTTGTATAATTTTTTTTGTGTAATCAGGTTCAAGCATGTTCAGAATACACAAAGACCTGCGGGCCCTGGTCCAAGGAGATGGAGGCGGCGACCCTGGACGGTACTCCGGGGATGCCCACCAAGTTGCAGGCTTCCTGCAGCACCAGCTATTTGAACGTCACGTGGGGGCCGCCGGCAAAGGCCAATGCAGAAATCAAGGGTTACACTGTAAGTTGTCCTTGTGCTAAGGATACACGATGATACTACACACTGAAACATGTAACGTCACCACTTTTATCCGCATTCGGGGGTAGTCAGAAGCTTGAGTGGCCATACACCACCATATTGTGGAGGTATTGACCAACTCAAAGCCCACGTTTCACCAGATAGTCAGAACCCAACGTGACAGGTGGTGAACCTTGTCGCCGTGTATATGTCGCAGGCAAATCGTATGATTCCGCATTTTACATACGGCGTCGTCCTTTTACTAACGCTCGCTGTTATGCAATATGCCGAAGGCAAATTGTTAACACGTTCAATCGTTATATTTTCGTACAGGAACTGACTATTACCTAATCCCGTCAGCGAACTGTAAATTATGCACATAAATGAAAATTCATCCATTGGTGCATGCCGGGGATCGAGGCTGGGACCTTCTGATTGCTAGCCTAACCTGTTCACCCCTAAGCTACAGACGCTTTTTTTTTTGACACTAAAACGCTCACAGAAAGTAATGATGGACTTACATCGTCATTACAAATCACTTTTGCTCCTAGAAATGCTTTTTAAAACCAATGTAATCTGGCTAAAAATCTCAATAAAGACGGTCAGTGTATACATCGAGTGTCTACGTGTGTCCACCAGCGCGACACCTTATTACTTTTGTAGTGAATTGAAAAAAAAAAACACTGTTGGCGATGACTGCGCGCTATTTTAAACCCCCGACGAAAAACGAGGGCTGTTATAAGTTTTATTGGCTGTGTCATCAGGCGCATGCATCGCCCGAGCACTCAGTTTTGACGTCAAATGCGTAGACAAGGTCATAATATAAGTGCTCGGGCGAGTCATGCGGCGCGGCATATGGATAAGCCTATGCTCTATTTTTAGGCTTAGTTTATATTTTTACTCAAAAAAGTTTATAATATTGTCATTATTTCGCAAACCTTCTTCGAGCAAAATTGGATTTGTCGTATTGCAAGAGCTACATGACATACAATGTATTATTATCGAGTATGACCATCATTATATTGCTGTTATTTGACCGTTGCGATGGAAACGTAACAAACAGGTATGTTTATGGTTCGTTAAAAATCTGATTGACGGTTAAAACGAGTAGGTCGTGTCGTTGCCATGGAAACGTAAACAGAGAAAATACACAACTATAGATATACCTAGTTCGTAAAAATATAAATATAATTGTATTAATTTGTATACCCACTTAGCTTATTTTGTTTAAACTAATAGTCGCATTTTTGAGTAAAGCACTATACAAGCCTTGGTCTCTAATGAGTGTACTGCTGACCACGCTATACTGGCCTCAAGCTAAGCTTCGCTACGCTCACGGCCTCCAAGCTTGGTCATTATAGCTACCCTTGCTGGCCGCGCTATAAAGGCCTCGACCTTTGGTCTCGGCCTTTATTTTAGCTTGTCCATCAAGGGTTGCAATGCTGACCGCGCTGTGGAGGCCTGGAGCTGCGCTGCGCCGCGCTTTCGGCCATCAACAACGCGGTCAACAACACACTCATTAGAGACCGCAGCAGTAATGTACTATTGAGCATTCCTATTCGTTGATTAATGTTTTAAAATAGTCTGAATCATATTTGGAGTCATAGTTTAAAGTATTGTTACCGTTTTCATAGCCCTGTTGTTATGTATGATAATGGGTAATACCACACAGTGCTTGTCATTTTAATTTAATATTATAAAATAGCATTTTCCTCGTCTTCTTCCCTACCAGAAGTATATTATTCATTTCGTTAATTCATATCAACCCACTTATGGTGAGGCCCCATCTGGCGTTGCGTCGTCGCAACGGATCAACGCATTGTAAATTCATATCAACCCACTTAGGGTGAGGCCCCATCTGGCGTTGCGTCGTCGCAACGGATCAACGCATTATAAATTCATATCAACCCACTTATGGTGAGGCCCCATCTGGCGTTGCGTCGTCGCAACGGATCAACGCATTGTAAATTCATATCAACCCACTTAGGGTGAGGCCCCATCTGGCGTTGCGTCGTCGCAACGGATCAACGCTTTGTATCACCAGCGCGTCACCCTCCCCCGCTTCGTCTCTCGCTAGCTATGTAAGCTATGGTTTCCTCGACAAGCGGTACTGTCATATAGCGGCCGTAATACAGCGGTGAATGACGTCACTAGAACATTGGCTTTGAGTTGGCTTAATACCTCTACAATGTGGTGGTGTAAGGCCACTCAAGCCTCTGACTACCCACGAATGGGGATAAAAGTCGTGACGTTATATATATTATTATTTTTTCAATCAGCGGGTCAGTCGGAATAGCAAAATGCTACAGTGGCAATTCAATGGCTAAGCGACTCTGCACCCAGATAAGTTGGCCCTGGAGCTGTTTGAGTCATCCTTACCTGTAACTTTTTGTTTGCGACTCAAAATTGAGCAGCACTCAAATTATTTAATTCGCATTTGACCCTGTTGGCGACGCTCTCCTAGCTATTTGCATTTGGACAATATAGTTAATTAATTCATTAGTTATTAATATTTTGCAATGATTATCCTCCATATTGCAATGGACACTTTCATTGTAATATTTCCTCTTGGCAATTTTCCTTCAACGTTATTGCTGTAACAAAGAATCGAATGGTTTAAATATAATAAATGGAGTCCAATATACTATAATTTATCACAGCCTTTGACTGTTATCATATGTTTGCCGCATCTCCATTTATTTCCCTTGGGCTAGTAATTAAACGCCCGAAAAATATAAAGAGGAATTGGTCCGCTTCAAAACACGAATATTACCGAAAACTTTTGTGCGAATAAAAATACTGAGCTACCGATAGTATTGACGAATGTTGCGAAAAAGAAATATACTAGTCTGCTTGGGTAGGATTTCTGGGTTCTCTTGATTTTTGTCTGGCGACCCTATCTTTGGCGATCTTATCTAGATGTCTGTGGTATAGAATGTTGTCATTGGAAACTTATGAGTTTTTTTTTTTTTTTAATAGGACTGCGGTGGCAAAAAAGCTTACGGCCCGCCTGATGTTAAGCAGTTACCGTAGCCTATAGATGCTTACAATACCAAAGGCATTGCTCGCACATTGCCGACCTGAAGGGGAGTGGGATGGAGGGAGGGGGAGGGGGGGATGGGCTTTCGGCTCTCTCACTCATCGTACGAAACGCATCTGTAATAGCTGCTTTATGCCGATCTTGTGTGAGAGGGTGGAACTACCCCGGTCGAGCCAGCCCGTTTATGAGCTGCAGTCACTTGGCTACAGCTTGGCTTTACCACCTTGAAAAGAGGTTATAAAATAAAAATAACTCTGACTTAAACTTCCAAGGTTATTCTGCTTGGGTAGGATTTCTGGGAGGAGTTGAGTAGGTATTTCTTTCGGAAGTTTAGTTTTTCTTTCGAGGCTTCAGTATTTCTGTAGATCCGACAGCCGAGTCGGACATCGGAGTCACGTGCAAGCAGAATTGTGCAGATGCGTTTTCGATTTTATGGCCGTTAAACAAATATGGTCATGGTTTTTAATACAGCCGGTCAATAAAATCGGATGGCTGTGAAGTGCATCAGATCCGATAGTCATCCGACAATCGGAAGCAAAATCGGGCTTCTATCGACACCGTTAAATGGTATAGCGTGAGGGAATCGAGTCAATGTAAGAATGTTTGTTCGCAGATGGAAATCGTCGGGAGCGCTAAGTACAGAGACCGCAACGGCCAGCCGAATGTGGCCACGTGGGGTCCCTTCTCCAAGTTCATGACCAACAATTCCTTCAGCGTCAGGTATAACACTGATAGCCAAGTCGAACGTACCCCACACGATACTCTGTTTAAGGCTATCATAGGCTATGCATATCAAAGTTGAGATCGATTTTAAGATGCTGTTTTTGACGGATGTTCCATACATTAAACGTCAAAACTGCATCTTAAGATCGATCTCAACTTTGAGATGCTTTGATTAATACGAGCCTAAAACTGTATGTTAATAAAGTGTGTTACGAGGAAAACAATGTGACTGTTGGGCATCCAACTCTTTCATACATCAAACAAAACGCTGTTAAAATAGCTACTTTACGCCGATCACGGTATTTTACAAATAGTTTTTATTGCACAATTTCACGATTCACAACAGTAGTGGTATAATTGCAAAATTTGCAAAAATGCATACGCTTAAAGTTTCGAATACTATAGTAGTGAATACTACTGCGGTATGACATCATAACGCAATAGTTTTAGTAAATGTTCATTGAGAAATCTTTTCATAATTTCAAACTAAGTTTAGCCTAGCAAAAACTTTCAGAAGTTGACTCCCGCAAGCAATGCCTACCTCGTAAACAATCACGGCAAGCTCACTTTTAGGAGGAATTGCTTGCGGAAGTCATCAATATTGATGGCTGTAGTCAATTTTTGCAAGTTTTGTTGCATATACAGGATGAATTTTAAATCATGGGCATCCTTTTAAACGGCGATTCTACACATGATTCAGAATATTAGGGAGTATTAATCAACAAATCAATTGATAAAATTGTATTGCCCAGGTAAGGTATAACAGTTAACTGATTCGCTTATGGCCGGCGCAGACTGAGGACGGCAAGGGAGGGCATTTTAATTTTTATCAATCGAATTTAATACTTATCCAATCGAAATAAGGTGCTCCAGCGTGCTCTTCGGTGCACCGAGAAAACTGCTCCGAGATGCTCCAGTGTCGATCACCGAGCGTTGAAATATACAGAATGAATTTTTCAAGTTTGCGTGGATGGCCAAATCCGAAACTATGAGAAATAGCGAAAAGTACTCAAAGGAGTCTCGGGGCCGATTTTGATGAAAACTAAAACTGCATTATTGGACTTTTGAAAAAACAAAACAGTGTATAATGTACGCGTTGCGTTGTTGTCGTTGCCAGCACGCCGGTGCAGCCGCACACGACGTACACGGTGCGTGTGAGCGCGATGACGCGCACGCGGCGGCGCGGGCTGGAGGCCAACACCAGCTGCGACACGCCGCCCGCGCCGCCCGACGCGCCGCCAAGACCGCGCTGGCGGAAGGTGAAGGTAAAAGAAAGAAAGAAAGAAAAAACATTTGACGGGCCCGTTAGCGTGGTTGGCGCGGAGGCGCCTTTTACGCTGCAGGTCGTAGGTTCGATTCCTACCCGGGGACATGCATTTGTGTGCATGAACATGTCTGTATGTCCGGAGTCTGGGTGTATATGTATATTAAGTATGTATTTACAAATAAAAAAGTAGTATATGTAGTAATATCAGTTATCTGGTTTCCATAGTACAGGCTCTGCTTAGTTTGGGATCAGGTAACCTTGTGTACAAAAATGTCCCAGGATATTTATTTATTATTTATTTATTTATAAACATAGGAAACAGAAAGAAAAGGGTCAGCGCGAACTGTGCCGCAAAGGTATTGGCTCAGCATGTGCTGGAGAGGAACGAGACTCCCCAGCGCTGATTTTCAGCCAAACCCTCCTCAGTGGGTCATACGTGTCACTGACTACCCAATAGTAAATAAATAACAAAATACCTATATACAGGGTTACTGGTAATTCGACGTATATCCGAAAGGAGCTGATAAAGGGGCTCAAAAGCAACAATTTGAACACCCCATATGTATGGCCAAAATTCTGTAGTTTTCGAAATATTTGAATTTCAAAGGTTTTTTGATATTTCACCAGAATTTGACACTTAATCCCAATTTATTTAAAAAGTACGCATCGAATGGGCTCCAATCATATTATTATTATTAATGAAGCGGGGCTCTATGCGCTGTCTGTGAAGCATCTCACGCTACAATCAAACATTTCAATTACAGATCTTGGATACGGAGAATGATCGATACGCGTTCAAGTTGTACTTGCCGCGGATATCCGAGAGAAATGGACCCATCTGTTGCTACAGGTATGAATTGAAGTCCACTATTATTGCAGCCACCGGCAGCGGAGCATTTTATAGTTTATTTGTCGTTTAACAAGCTGCGTGTTACCAGTGATGACTTATGGCACTGAAACGTGGTCGTTGACTATGGGCATAGTATAACGAGTGGGAAGTAGGTTGTCTTCATACAAACGCGCCGCACGCGGCTTGTATGTGTGCGCCATAGTGTCTATGCGTCGCCGCGCGCACACTCAAACAAAATCTCATTGTTTCGCCTGCTTAAGCGGGTCGAGATTTTGTTTGAGTGTGCGTGCGGCGGCGTATGGATGCTATGGCGTACACATACGGGCCGCGCGCGGTGCGTTGTATGAAGATGGCCTATTTCCCACTCCTTCTACTGTGCTATGGGCCAATTAAGAAGGGTCAAGGTCACTCAGAGAACTATGGAAGCGGGCTATCGGAGTTTCTCTACGAGATCGAATCAGAAATGAGGAGATACGTAGACAAACCAAAGTCACATAACTAGGCGTTAGTGGCAGTGGGCGGGGCCGTAGTCCGAAGAAACGAAGGCCGATGGGGTGGCGACCACGTATCAGAAGACGCAACGTGGGTAGGCCCCCCACAAGGTGGAGCGACGACCTACTGAAGGTCGCGGGAAACCGCTGGATGCAAGTGGCACAGGACCGGTCGCTGGGGAATACCTTGAGGGAGGCCTATGTCCAACAGTGGACGTCTTTTGGCTGACATGATGATGATGAAGGTGGTAAACAAGTGTACGGCCCGCCTATAGATACTGAGGGCCTACTCTTTTACAAACAAAAACGAAATGTCGGACGAAATTCCCATATTTCCTACTACGTTTCTCATTGATTCCGACATTTCTTACGAGCGAAAATTGTTTGACGTTTAGATTCGACGACAACGAAGAGATCAAACAATTTTCGTTCATAAGAAATGTCGGAATCAATGAGAAACGTAGTAGGAAATACTCGAATTTCGTCCGAAATTTCGTTTTCGTTTGTAAAAGAGTAGGCCCTCTGTTGCCTATAGATGCTTGCAATACCAAAGGCGTCGCTCGCACGTTGCCGAGTGGGACAGAGGACTGGCCGGATTAAATAAATAATAAATAAAATTGTATTTGCAGGGTGAACGTGGTCCGTCTGCCGGCGCACGCGAGCCTACAATCGCTACAGCCCAACAACGTGCCCGTGTTGGACTACCAGGCCGTCCACGCGGACTCGTCCGTCATAAGGGCGTATGTCACTGATGTGTTCTCCAAGTGAGTACCGACTGGGGACGCCCCCCTTTAGGGGGGGGGGGGGTCGTTGTAAAAACGGATGACGAAAATATTGCTTCCGGCGTGATTTATAGGGTGGGCAATTCCACCAATTATGGCGCCGATTTAGTGGCAAAAATAAAAAATAACAGTATGGCCATATCGGTCACTGGAGGCTAGTACAAGCGTTGCTTAATTTGGGACCATACAGTTGGTATGTTAGTCTGGCTATATTTACTAGGCTCTTTCAGCTCGTGCTGAGCCAAACTTGTAAGTTGTCTTGGAACCCACATGAGATAAACTCATGTGGGTTAAAGAGGATAGGAACTTTATATAAGCAGGAGTTTTAAGAAGATTATCTACTTCCCTCCGTTGCAAAGCCGGAGACAAAAATAACTGTATAAGCTGATTGCAACAGAATCCAGACTGTTACAATTGATGGAAAACCAGTTGTAAAGCACCACGGACGTCTTACATAATGAACATGTGTGTCACGACTTTTATCCCCATTCGGGGGTAGTCAGAGGCTTGAGTAGCCATACACCACCACATTGTGGAGGTATTAACCAACTCAAAGCCCACTTTTCACCAGATAGTCAGAACCTAACGTGACAGGTGGTGAACCTTGTCGCAAAATGAACAATACCAACGAAATTAAAAATTAAAACGATATTACTTGCAGCGACAATTTCCCACCGTCGGATCTGCTGATCGGGGACGGCAATCCCTGGATTAATAAGAGTGATACCATATTGAACTCGGAGAGCTGCCGGCGTTGTCTCATGAACCCGAGCCACCGCCGCGAGCCGCCCCCGACGCCGCCGCCCACCACCACGGAGGCGGATAACTTGGGGCCCGATGACATTTCTACTGATGACCCGACCATGGTCGACGATGCACCGGAGAGGGACAGGCGGAATATAGATGGGTATGAATTTTATATCTTTGTTATATCTAGAAAGGTATGGAAACTCCGAAACTACTGGGTGAAATCGAAATCGTGGGCAATATTTTAAACGGTGATTCTACACATGATTCAGAATATTTAGGGAATATTAATCAACAAATCAATTGATTTAAAAATTTATTATCCAGGTAAGGTATAACAGTTAACTGGTTTGCTTATTTGCTTACCTGAGCAATATTTTTTTATCAATAGATTTTTTTATTTGTTTTCCCAATATATTCTGAATTATGTGTTGAGTCATATTTTAAAATATTGCCCACGATTTCGTTTTCACCCTGTATAAGTGATAGAAAATATGTTCTAAGTAATCATGTCGTCGATTTAGAGATACTACTGCATTCATAGATTTACAATAATAAATTCAATTCAATTCAATTCAAGTAGTTTATTTTGTTTAGGCCTACGGGGGCACTTACAAATTTCACTTACGTTCCTTA
This sequence comes from Drymonia ruficornis, assembly GCA_947859195.1. Taxonomy (NCBI): domain Eukaryota; kingdom Metazoa; phylum Arthropoda; class Insecta; order Lepidoptera; family Notodontidae; genus Drymonia; species Drymonia ruficornis. The sequence continues at coordinate 3,157,025 of OX401929.1, read as the reverse complement.
TCAGCGACACTATCGAATGGTGTAATAATACATTATGTGGTTTTTTTTTCAAAATCAATTATTTCGAATCCTGGCTAAGAATTTTGTTTTTTCAAAAATCCAATGATGCAGTTTTAGTTTTCATCAAAATCGGCCCCGAGACTCCTTTGAGTACTTTTCGATATTCCTCATAGTTTCGGAATTGGCCATCCACGCACACTTGAAAAATTCACCCTGTATACACTTCTTTTTTTGGGCAGTCGTGTAAAAAGGGGTTTGAATTGTACTCTGGATTTTGATCAAACTTATTTCTACATTTGCGTCAGTTGAATGACACGTTGTGTATGTTATTATTTATGTACAGCGACTACAGTAAGGACCCAACGATGAGGGACAAACAGACCGAGGACTCGAAGCTACTAATCGAGGACGGACGTCTGGACCCCAACTCCAACTACACGCTTTTCGTCGAACTTATCCGTAAGTAAACACCCGTAGCCACGAACGAACCAACCTTATGATTGTGCACATTCCGTTCGTCAGTTAGTCGTTAGAATTTTAAACAGATTACAATGGAGATCCGTAATGAATTTAGTTGAGAATGCAGATTTATAGAGCTAAGAAATCCATAACATACAGTGCAAAAAAAATTGTTGTACCAATAAAATTTACGAAGTTATGACCAAATTACTAGCGAAGTTCACGCGCGGTTTCTATGACGTCACGAGGCCCACCTGCTCTTTGTAGTTAAGGTGATACAAATGTTCAACTGGGTGGGTCTAAGTAAATGGTTTGATGAAGCAGCTGGCTTATGTGCAATATAAAGTATACAACATTAAGGTGATACAAATGTTCAACTGGGTGGGTCTAAGTAAATGGTTTGATGAAGCAGCTGGCTTATGTGCAATATAAAGTATACAACCTCATATGGTCGGGAATAAAATGGCTTAGCCGATTTACTTTAAATGTTACCAAATTTTGTAGAAATCGATTTCAAAATATGAAATTGTCAACCTTAATCGTAAATGTTCTCCATAGCAACTGAACAGATTTACGTGAAACCTATACCAGAAAAATTGTCAAGACTTGTCTAGGAATCCGTGGATCCAAGATTTAATATTAGTCATTTTATTTAAAAAATAATCAATAATAACCTTAAATATGCGACAAACGTCATGGGTCATCATGACTTGGCCGGCAAAATGTTCCTGGCAGTAGCGCAATGGCGCCGTTGAAAGCTGGACGTGCGCGCAAATTTTTGCGTGAAATTCGTAAAAATGTTACGTCTTCTTAGCTTTTTATGAATTAAATCACGTTTTAAATAGTTTAAATATAATATTGAACATATTTTTTAGAATATTATATGCTTACAAATATTTTTAAATTAATATTTATGTCAGTGACGCGTTTTGTTGTCATCATAGATTATGAATAATATAGAATGATGAATAGGTATATGATTAAAAAGCATAATCCTCTAAAAACCGCTTACCTACTTTCTAATCTTATTGTCTTGCCTAACAACAACAACAGGTTGGGCTAACAATCAGAAGGTCCCAGGTTCGATCACCGGTGGGGCATGCACCAATGGATGAATTTTCATCTATGTGCATAATTTACAGTTCGCTGACGGTGAGGGAAAACATCGTGAGGAAACCTACCTATCCCTCGGGATTAGGTAATAGTCAGTTCCTGTATACACGGCGACAAGGTTCACCACCTGTCACGTTGGGTTCTGACTATCTGGTGAAGCGTGGGCTTTGAGTTGGTTAATCCCTCCACAATGTGGTGGTGTATGGCCACTCACGCCTCTGACTACCCCCGAATGGGGATAAAAGTCGTGACGTTACATTTAATTTTTTCATAGTTTTTGTCTTGCCTATGATATCTTTTTATACCACTGAGTTGCTACACAAACTTGTTTTTTTTTGGCGGGAAGTGGCGAAGTGCAACATTGAAAATCTATATTATTATAGGTAGGTACTTGACATTGGCTATATGCGACAAGAAAAGCCAAGACAAAAAAACATGCGTACGGCCCGCCTGATGTTAAGCGTGTTTCAGTTGATGTTATTCATACTACTTAATATTAGTGATACGAAATTATTTTTGTTTGCTTATTTTTAAGCTGGACTAACCACCGTTTGGTGGGGTAGTACCACCCTCTCATAGAAGATCGGCGTAAAGCAGCTATTACAGCTGCGTTTCGTACGATGAGTGAGAGAGCCGTAAGCCCAAACCCCCCGCCCCCTTCTCCCTACCCCTTCCCTTCAGGTCGGCAATGTTTACTATATGTTTAGTTTTATTGAGCATCAGGATTAAGTTGGGAGACCGGAGTTCAATGCTCGACATTACTAAACCATACATCAAATAAACATCACAGCTTCTTAGGGATGGGTCCAAATTTAATAAGCAGCTAAATTTGCAGTGCTAAATTTATTTAGTGTCATCACCTGTTAAATATTTTTTTAGAAATGTAACGTCACACTTTTTATCCCCATTCGGGGGTAGTCAGAGGCTTGAGTGGATATACACCACCCCATTGTAGAGGTATTAACCAACTCAAAGCCCACGTTTATACAGGGTGAATTTTTCAAGTGTGCGTGGATGGCCAATTCCGAAACTATAAGGAATATCGAAAGGTACTCAAAGAAGTCTCGGGGCCGATTTTGGTGAAAACTAAAACTGCATCATTGGATTTTGGAAAAAAACTAAATTCGTAGCCAGGAATCGAACTAGTTGATTTCGAACTAGTTAAAAAAACCACTTACTGTATTATTACACCATTCGATAGTGTCGCTGATAAGGAACTAATTCTGGGAAGTAATGACATACGGCAAACTTAATAAAAACTGTGTTTTTTAATAAACTGCTGCATATTTTCAAGTTGACTGTAATAAGTCATACGTACATTACCTTTACCTTGTTCGAAATTATGCTCAATATTTTTATTTATTTACCTTCGCAGCGCAGTCATCTTCACAACATTATGTTCTAATTACAAATTTTCAATCATTTTTGAACAATTAATCAGTTTAGGTTTAATAGTTAGGTAACTTAAGAGAAATAAAATAGTATTTTGTTTAAAATTAGCTCTTTCCTTAAGTTTACCGTAAAAACAATATTCGTAGCCAGGAATCAAACTAGTTGATTTAGAATAAAAAACCAAATACTGTATTATTACAGCATGCGATAGTGTCGCTGATAAGAAACGAATTTTGAGAAGTAATTACAATTTTCATCAAAATCAGCCCCGAGATTCTTTTGAGTACTTTTCGATATCACTCATAGTTTCGGATTTGGCCATCCACGCACACTTGAAAAATTCATCCTGTATAGTCAGAACCCAACGTGACAGGTGGTGAATCTTGTCGCCGTGAATACAGGAACTGACTATTACCTAATCCCGAGGGATAGGTAGGTTTCCTCACGATGTTTTCTCTCGCCGTCAGCGAACTGTAAATTATGCACAATGATGAAAATTCATCCATTGGTGCATGCCCCAACGGGGATCGAGCCTGGGACCTTTTGATTGTTAGCCCAACCTGTTCACCACAGTCGCTTGCAGTGCAGTTGTTATCCCGAGATTCGAGTCTCCATGATTTTCCCTGTTTTCGGAACAATACCCACTTAGGTGTTGTAATTATTATGCATTGTTCCGAAAACTGGCAAAGTGGAAGCTCGAAGAACCCCAGCGAGACAGTGGAGCACATCTTGCTTCATTGCCCTGTATTTGCACGCCAAAGATATGATGCACACACAAACATAATAAAATTTGTACGGAACCCTCAGAGCACGAGTCCTACTTGCACTTGTCCGGTTTTAATTTGTAATGAGTAGCCCAAATACAAATTTTCATGTCTCTAGCTTCAGAAAAATTGGGACGCCTATACAAACTTGCACCCCCTATTTTACACCGTTAGAGGTGAAATGATCAAAAACGCTGAAATTACTATTCTTAGTTAATAAGAAGCCTAAATACAAATTTTCTTGTGCCTAGCTTTAGACAAATTGGAACCCCCATTTAAACTTCCACCCCTTATTTTACCCTCTTGGGGGTAGAATTTTCAAAAGCGCTGAATTTACTATTTTGTATTTGTATTAGTAGCCTAAATAGAAATTTTCATGTTTCTAACTTCAGAAATGAGGGAATTCCATACAAACTTCCACCCCTTATTTTACGCCCCTTAGGGTAAAAATTTTCCAAAATCCTTCCTTAGCTCTTCTTTTACGCTATGAAAGGTACCTACTGTCCCAATTTCATATTTGTATCACCAGCGGTTTGGGCTGTGCACGTTTTGACGGACGGACAGATAGACAGACGGACAAAAAAGTGATTCTATAAGGGTTCCGTTTTTTCCTTCGGAGGTACGGAACCCTAAAAACTCACAAAACGAGGCGTTTTGTGGAGCAAGTATTTTATTTTTAATTATACCATATATTATTATTATCATGGAGCTGCTCCAGACCCATGGCTCTGGCTTGAAAATCTTGACCTTACATGAAAATTAGTACCTATTTCGGCTACTCAGCCTACAAATACAAATATTCATGTCTCTAGCTTCAGAAAAACTGGGACTATCCATAGATACTTTCTCCTGTTAATTGTTGAATTCTCAAAAATCCTTCCTGTGGTCTTCTTCTACGCTATAAAAAGTTAAAATTTCATGTTTCTAACCCAAGCGGTTTAGGCTGTGCACGTTTTGACAGACGGACAGATAGACTGACGGGCGAAACAGTGATCCTATGAGGGTTGCATGCATGCCCGGCATGCGTTGCATTGCCACTCCATCCGTCCGTCATCCTCCATCAATACATCAGTCAAATAAGGGGTAACCTTTTCCAAAAATTTGCGCGTACTAGGTCGCAGGCACAGCTAGTAACTAATAAGGATTAGTACTACTTTTATTTCGGTTATTACCCGATGTTGTCAACAATTTTTCTTGTTTTCAGTTATTTAGAATTTTAAGTTGTTTTAATTTTACTTATTTTGTCCTATAATATTAAACATTTAAATTATGTACTAGTCTTTTTTTAAGTAGTACTACCTATTACCCAGTGTTGGGCAAAATTAAATTTCAGAACAATTAAAAATTAACAGTTAGTGAGCTTTTATTTACAATATCAACAAAATAACAATAAAAAAGATTACAAAGAAAAAATAACCTACCCACCTACCTATTAATAAAAATGTAGTACTTAAATTGTACTTAAGATTTAGTGAAAATTTTCCTTTACGAAGTTACCCTTATACGACTAAATAAAAGTAGGTAAGATACGAATTTAGTATATGAGTCACTTCTGTTTTTGATTTATCATGTCGTCTTTTTGATGTATCGTGGCGTATCGAAAATTCTAAATTCAAAAAATTCAACTCGCTGTCCTACGACATTGTTTGAGCAAAAAGCGGTCAACCTCGAGCTGTCAGTTGCAATGGTTCCAGCCTTAAACCTCATATGGTCGGGAATAAAATGGCTTAGCCGATTTACTTTAAATGTTACCAAATTTTGTGGAAATCGATTTCAAAATATGAAATTGTCAACCTTAATCGTAAATGTTCTCCATAGCAACTGAACAGATTTACGTGAAACCTATACCAGAAAAATTGTCAAGACTTGTCTAAGAATCCGTGGATCCAAGATTTAATATTAGTCATTTTATTTAAAAAATAATCAATAATAACCTTAAATATGCGACAAACGTCATGGGTCATCATGACTTGGCCGGCAAAATGTTCCTGGCAGTAGCGCAATGGTGCCGTTGAAAGCTGGACGTGCGCGCAAATTTTTGCGTGAAATTCGTAAAAATGTTACGTCTTCTTAGCTTTTTATGAATTAAATCACGTTTTAAATAGTTTAAATATAATATTGAACATATTTTTTAGAATATTATATGCTTACAAATATTTTTAAATTAATATTTATGTCAGTGACGCGTTTTGTTGTCATCATAGATTATGAATAATATAGAATGATGAATAGGTATATGATTAAAAAGCATAATCCTCTAAAAACCGCTTACCTACTTTCTAATCTTATTGTCTTGCCTAACAACAACAACAGGTTGGGCTAACAATCAGAAGGTCCCAGGTTCGATCACCGGTGGGGCATGCACCAATGGATGAATTTTCATCTATGTGCATAATTTACAGTTCGCTGACGGTGAGGGAAAACATCGTGAGGAAACCTACCTATCCCTCGGGATTAGGTAATAGTCAGTTCCTGTATACACGGCGACAAGGTTCACCACCTGTCACGTTGGGTTCCGACTATCTGGTGAAACGTGGGCTTTGAGTTGGTTAATCCCTCCACAATGTGGTGGTGTATGGCCAATCACGCCTCTGACTACCCCCGAATGGGGATAAAAGTCGTGACGTTACATTTAATTTTTTCATAGTTTTTGTCTTGCCTATGATATCTTTTTATACCACTGAGTTGCTACACAAACTTGTTTTTTTTTGGCGGGAAGTGGCGAAGTGCAACATTGAAAATCTATATTATTATAGGTAGGTACTTGACACTGGCTATATGCGACAAGAAAAGCCAAGACAAAAAAACATGCGTACGGCCCGCCTGATGTTAAGCGTGTTTCAGTTGATGTTATTCATACTACTTAATATTAGTGATACGAAATTATTTTTGTTTGCTTATTTTTAAGCTGGACTAACCACCGGTTGGTGGGGTAGTACCACCCTCTCATAGAAGATCGGCGTAAAGCAGCTATTACAGCTGCGTTTCGTACGATGAGTGAGAGAGCCGTAAGCCCAAACCCCCCCCCCCTTCTCCCTACCCCTTCCCTTCAGGTCGGCAATGTTTACTATATGTTTAGTTTTATTGAGCATCAGGATTAAGTTGGGAGACCGGAGTTCAATGCTCGACATTACTAAACCATACATCAAATAAACATCACAGCTTCTTAGGGATGGGTCCAAATTTAATAAGCAGCTAAATTTGCAGTGCAAAATTTATTTAGTGTCATCACCTGTTAAATATTTTTTTAGAAATGTAACGTCACACTTTTTATCCCCATTCGGGGGTAGTCAGAGGCTTGAGTGGATATACACCACCCCATTGTAGAGGTATTAACCAACTCAAAGCCCACGTTTATACAGGGTGAATTTTTCAAGTGTGCGTGGATGGCCAATTCCGAAACTATAAGGAATATCGAAAGGTACTCAAAGAAGTCTCGGGGCCGATTTTGGTGAAAACTAAAACTGCATCATTGGATTTTGGAAAAAAACTAAATTCGTAGCCAGGAATCGAACTAGTTGATTTCGAACTAGTTGAAAAAACCACTTACTGTATTATTACACCATTCGATAGTGTCGCTGATAAGGAACGAATTCTGGGAAGTAATGACATACGGCAAACTTAATAAAAACTGTGTTTTTTAATAAACTGCTGCATATTTTCAAGTTGACTGTAATAAGTCATACGTACATTACCTTTACCTTGTTCGAAATTATGCTCAATATTTTTATTTATTTACCTTCGCAGCGCAGTCATCTTCACAACATTATGTTCTAATTACAAATTTTCAATCATTTTTGAACAATTAATCAGTTTAGGTTTAATAGTTAGGTAACTTAAGAGAAATAAAATAGTATTTTGTTTAAAATTAGCTCTTTCCTTAAGTTTACCGTAAAAACAATATTCGTAGCCAGGAATCAAACTAGTTGATTTAGAATAAAAAACCAAATACTGTATTATTACAGCATGCGATAGTGTCGCTGATAAGAAACGAATTTTGAGAAGTAATTACAATTTTCATCAAAATCAGCCCCGAGATTCTTTTGAGTACTTTTCGATATCACTCATAGTTTCGGATTTGGCCATCCACGCACACTTGAAAAATTCATCCTGTATAGTCAGAACCCAACGTGACAGGTGGTGAATCGTCGCCGTGTATACAGGAACTGACTATTACCTAATCCCGAGGGATAGGTAGGTTTCCTCACGATGTTTTCTCTCGCCGTCAGCGAACTGTAAATTATGCACAATGATGAAAATTCATCCATTGGTGCATGCCCCAACGGGGATCGAGCCTGGGACCTTTTGATTGTTAGCCCAACCTGTTCACCACAGTCGCTTGCAGTGCAGTTGTTATCCCGAGATTCGAGTCTCCATGATTTTCCCTGTTTTCGGAACAATACCCACTTAGGTGTTGTATTTATTATGCATTGTTCCGAAAACTGGCAAAGTGGAAGCTCGAAGAACCCCAGCGAGACAGTGGAGCACATCTTGCTTCATTGCCCTGTATTTGCACGCCAAAGATATGATGCACACACAAACATAATAAAATTTGTACGGAACCCTCAGAGCACGAGTCCTACTTGCACTTGTCCGGTTTTAATTTGTAATGAGTAGCCCAAATACAAATTTTCATGTCTCTAGCTTCAAAAAAATTGGGACGCCTATACAAACTTGCACCCCCTATTTTACACCGTTAGAGGTGAAATGATCAAAAACGCTGAAATTACTATTCTTAGTTAATAAGAAGCCTAAATACAAATTTTCTTGTGCCTAGTTTTAGACAAATTGGAACCCCCATATAAACTTCCACTCCTTATTTTACCCTCTTGGGGGTAGAATTTTCAAAAGCGCTGAATTTACTATTTTGTATTTGTATTAGTAGCCTAAATATAAATTTTCATGTTTCTAACTTCAGAAATGAGGGAATTCCATACAAACTTCCACCCCTTATTTTACCCCCTTAGGGTAAGAATTTTCCAAAATCCTTCCTTAGCTCTTCTTTTACGCTATGGAAGGTACCTACTGTCCCAATTTCATATTTGTATCATCAGCAGTTTGGGCTGTGCACGTTTTGACGGACGGACAGATAGACAGACGGACAAAAAAGTGATTCTATAAGGGTTCCGTTTTTTCCTTCTGAGGTACGGAACCCTAAAAACTCACAAAACGAGGCGTTTTGTGGAGCAAGTATTTTATTTTTAATTATACCATATATTATTATTATCATGGAGCTGCTCCAGACCCATGGCTCTGGCTTGAAAATCTTGACCTTACATGAAAATTAGTACCTATTTCGGCTACTCAGCCTACAAATACAAATATTCATGTCTCTAGCTTCAGAAAAACTGGGACTATCCATAGATACTTTCTCCTGTTAATTGTTGAATTCTCAAAAATCCTTCCTGTGGTCTTCTTCTACGCTATAAAAAGTAAAAATTTCATGTTTCTAACCCAAGCGGTTTAGGCTGTGCACGTTTTGACAGACGGACAGATAGACTGACGGGCGAAACAGTGATCCTATGAGGGTTGCATGCATGCCCGGCATGCGTTGCATTGCCACTCCATCCGTCCGTCATCCTCCATCAATACATCAGTCAAATAAGGGGTAACCTTTTCCAAAAATTTGCGCGTACTAGGTCGCAGGCACAGCTATTAACTAATAAGGATTAGTACTACTTTTATTTCAGTTATTACCCGATGTTGTCAACAATTTTTCTTGTTTTCAGTTATTTAGAATTTTAAGTTGTTTTAATTTTACTTATTTTACTTATATTATAATATTAAACATTTAAATTATGTACTAGTCTTTTTTTAAGTAGTACTTACTACCTATTACCCAGTGTTGGGCAAAATTAAATTTCAGAACAATTAAAAATTAACAGTTAGTGAGCTTTTATTTACAATATCAACAAAATAACAATAAAAAAGATTACAAAGAAAAAATAACCTACCCACCTACCTATTAATAAAAATGTAGTACTTAAATTGTACTTAAGATTCAGTGAAAATTTTCCTTTACGAAGTTACCCTTATACGACTAAATAAAAGTAGGCAAGATACGAATTTAGTATATGAGTCACTTCTGTTTTTGATTTATCATGTCGTCTTTTTGATGTATCGTGGCGTATCGAAAATTCTAAATTCAAAAAATTCAAATCGCTGTCCTACGACATTGTTTGAGCAAAAAGCGGTCAACCTCGAGCTGTCAGTTGCAATGGTTCCAGCCTTAATGGCGGCGCGGGCACAGCGCGCCTTAAAACCGATCCGGCCGTGTGACGTCACACGTGCCGGCCGCACATAATATACTATAATATGTTATAAAATCGCAACGGATGGACCGATTTCGATGATTTCAAAATTATATTGATGAGAAAGCTTAGTGTTAACTATAGTGTTGGTTTTGAGTTGATTTGTGGACCTCAAAATGATCTCCATTACTTCGTGTCATCACGTATTGATGTGAAAAGGTGTTTAAATATAATCGTACCCCGAAAACAAAACAATTATTCTTTGCATCTCGCAAAAACAATGAGGAAATTACATCCTTTATCAAGTTCATTCAAATCGGCCCAGCCGTGTTTGTGCAATGATTTTATTCACATTTATTATTATTATTATTTATTATCAGGCAGGCAGTTGATTCAACTGATAGGTGCCTGTATCCTGTTGTTCTCTTCTAGCTTTTCTCTTTCAGGTGTTTATCGAGTCGGTTCTTAAACTGGTTCACATTTTGAGCTGATACAACGTCTACTGGGAGCTTATTCCATTTTGTATTAATTAGATTAATATTTGTAGCCGGCCTAGAGAATGAAGACGTGATATACAGCGACTACACGTCGGTGCTGATGCCGGCGCCGAGTCCCGCCGTGCCGGTGCCCTCGTCTATGATGGAGATAGCACTGCAGGTACCTAAATATAATAAGGCCATTCGTCCGCGGCAATACTCAAAAGAAACAGAAATGCGGGGCTAATAGCGACGCTATGCAATTTTGCCAATGTGATTCGTTTTTCTGATTTTCTAGCAGAATTCATAGCAATACCGCTAAATATCTGTAAAAAAAATAGTCACACACTCGTAACCATTTCACGGAAATTATGCGGATTCTGCTAGAAAATCAGAAAAATTGGCTGAATTGCTGCAATGTTACATAGCGTCGCTGTTAGCCCCCGTGGTTAGTCATTAAAGTAACAAACTAATTAGTAAGGGTAATGTCTGATTATGAATGTAGTGGAGTAAAATGACGGATATAAATGTGAATTTATATTTTAATTGAATCTATTTTTTATGAGTGATCATGTTTTTGTTATTCTTTAATAAATGAAATTTCATTAATTTGAACTAGAATCATAAAAACAACATTATTCATGATGAACGGATCAAATTAATTTTACGTTTGACATAAAAAGCTGTCATTTTACTCCACTGAATTATTAATCACACTTTAGACGCGCGTCGTCTAGCTAACAATACGTCGACTGCCAAGAATTTACGATGTACAATACAGAATTCACGAAGATATTATTCGAAAGTCCTATGATTACCACTTACTTAAAGTGAGCATATTTATAATTGTCGCATGTCTATATCCGTCCTCCAGATAACATGCGCGGTGGCAGCGGTTATACTGCTACTGATGATCATATTCTGCATCATGCAAACGCGTCGATCGCGCAAGATGCCGCCGCACGCGCACCTCGAGATGGGCACCATACCGGCGATTATAAGGTGATTACGATTTAATTTCATATATTTTATAATTACATATACTTTAAATTACATTATCAATGGACTTGGCTTCCAGTTCCTGTATATACGGCGACAACGTTTACCACCTGCGTTGGGTTCTGACTATCTGGTGAAACGTGGGCTTTGAGTTGGCTTAATACCTCCACAATGTGGTGTTGTATGGCCGCTCAAGCCTCTGATTACCCCCGAATGGGGATAAAAGTCGTATATGTGTATGTTGGCTACTAGTTCACCCTGATTTGGCTGAATTCTGATATTTCTTTAGAGCTGTTTCTGAGCTACCCTTCATAAAGAATTTTAAAGTATATCTTTAAGTTTAGTACCCATAGTGTAGTGTATATAAGTGTATCCCCATCGCATTGAGGGGAGGCCTGTGCCCAGGAGTGGGGCATATTTTTTTTATATCTTAAAGTATATTCTCGGTCACCAGGCACGTAGTGGGTGGGTTCTGCGGCAGACAGCAGCTAGCCACGATGGCACCGCCCGACAAACCGCCCATCGCTAAAGAGGACCTGCCCGAAGCCTACGCGGAGAGACAGGCCGACTCCGACTATGAGTTCCAGAAGGAATTTGAAGTAAGTATCAAATCCATTTAGTATTCGTTAGTTCTAAACATGGACCAATTACTAAGGGGACTGGGTCTAAGCAACTCGGCCGAGAGTAGTTCAGCTATTTACCGGTAGATAGATGCCACGCATTTCTTAACCCCCAACACTCGCGCCATCCCGGGAAAATGACCACGCGTTGTTTCATAGAGATATCTTCTAAGAACGTCTCTTCTAATTAAAATCTCTATGTTTCTAAAGGCAACATTAATAATATTTTTTTTACCAAAGTTCCTACTTCTTGTAATAAAATATCAAAATTGGTGATTTAAAAAGAAAGATGTAAAAAAAAACTAGCCTACCCAGTGTCTTGCCAAATCTTCTCACTGGAGATGTCCGATTCAGTTGTAAAGTTAAGGAATAAATTTAAAAGTATCCATTGCTGATCAGTGAATGAAAACATTGGGAAAAAATCTGCACTATTTTGGAAAAGAGACTGAATAGGAGACTGCCTGATAAAATGGCAGTAGTGTCGCCGTAGTGCGAAACATGATTTTCGGGTTTCCCAAGTAGTCTGATAATTTGGCGGTAAAGTATCCGCCATTTTACTACCAATTTATACTGGTGGCACGGTATTTTCACGGTATTTTAGGCATAGCCAAAGAATTTTTTAAACTTAGTTTTAAACTTATTTTTTAAACTTGAAAGTCTCCCTGTATATTTTCAATGTGTTATTACCGGATTTTCTCACCCACACGGCGCACAAAACGTAGTTGTTACAGATGCTCCCCGAATATTTCCCGGACCGCACCACGCACGCGTCTGAAGCCCGCGAGAACCAGCCCAAGAACAGGTACCCAGACATCAAGGCATACGACCAGACCAGGGTCAAGCTGGCCCAGATCGACGGCATCGCCGGCTCGGACTACATCAACGCTAACTACGTGTGGGGATACCAGGTCAGTGACACAAAGGTCAAGGTCATTTAAAAAGTTTGCGGTGCGGTTTATTTCTTGCTTAGAGGTTTTTTCTTCGAGGTCAAAGGTCAATTGAGTTTTCAAGGTTTTGATAATACACACAATAACCGTTTATTTGCGTAGTTAGTGTCAATGAAAACGTCAAGTTAGTAGCTTAAAGGTCAAAGGTCAATCGAGATTGATTATTTTTTATAGCTTAAATGATAGGGAACTACATACATAGGTAGTAAAATGAGAAGTTCAAAGCTTCGAGCTTAAGGTTACCTATAAGGAATGACCTTGAATGTTAAAGATTATTAGATTAGTGGATATGCTGCATAATTTTTTCAAAGATCGGACACCAGAAAGTATATTTTTTAATAGCTAAAGGTCAAGGTCGCATGTCACACTAAATGCTCACAGTAGTTCTCCAGAATTTATTTTTACAAACAGCTTTTTCCTCTTGTGTTTCGTGGAGGTCCTAAAGTTTGTCTGTCTGTCCCTACGCTTACTAAGGACCCTTCGGAGCCTAACCAGGTACTTGCTTGCTTGCATGTTCAGATTTAAGTGGACTCCTAAATTTAGTAAGCGATTCCTCACCTCACTACACTAATTAGTTACAACTAATTACTTACTATTACTAACTAATTAAAGTTTAGTTCGTCTCCAGCAAATCACTGAAATACGTAGTGCAGAAAAGTTTATCGAAGTCCACTTATTTTTTTCGCTTTTATTGTCTGTGTTTATTGTTGTATGTTGTCAAATTTATTTTATGACCAGTATTGCAAGAATAACTATCGCTTTATGTATGTTTTTATAGGTTTTTAATACTACATTTTATGTGGTTTTATAGCTTCATTCAAAACACTAAAATCCCATTTCTAAAGGGAGATGAACAAGATGCATTTCAAAAATGAGATCTTTCCCACACTACACCCATGCAATACCGGGATATACTTCATCTAATTATGACATAATTAAAATATCTCAAGAGTAGAATAACTATTGAAGAAGTCAAACTGCCAGTTACTTTTTGATACTTTTAAAACTACAAAAATCATTTCTCTTAAATTTCTCACCACTTTTTATTACTTATTTTTATCCTATTTTTCGTTATAGTTATAACGTTAGAAAAATGTACGGAATAATCAAAATCCATAAGTCAGTGTCGAGAACAGTGGTACTTTTGTCCGACAAAATAATTGTACTTCAAGGGCCAATGCGCACGGGCAACTTTTGCGGCAACTGGCAACTAGCAACTAGCTGTTTTCATATAAAACAATCGTGGCAACTGTTGCTGCAACTAGCAGCTGTTGCTGCAACTGGCAACATTTAACAAAAAACCCATAAAAAAGTTGATAGTTTCTTCAACTAAAGTTCCTCGGTGTGCAAAGCCCCTTATAGTCTTTCTTGACTAACTATAGATTCGAGTAAGGTAGAGAAAACGGATGTCTTATTTTTAGGCTCATATTAATAAATGCATCTCAAAGTTGATATCGATCTTAAGAGCTGGTTTTGACAGATGCTCCATACATTAAACGTCAAAACTGCATCTTAATATCGATCTCAACTTTGAGATGCATTTATTAATATGAGCCTTAAGGTGCGATTTCGATGGACGCGGTAGACTGCAGACGTCAGTCGGTCTCATAAAAATTGTGGCGATGACATGTGCCGCGACGGCAGACGGCATTACAATTTCTATGAGACCGACTGACGGCCGTCTGCCGCGTCCATCGAACTCCTACCTTCAGATAACACCAGTGACGTGATGTGCATAGGAGCGGAAGCAGTTCATCTGCGCGCAAGGCCCCACAGACACGACGGTGAGCGACTTCTGGCGCATGGTGTGGGAGCACGGGCTCGAGCTGGTCGTCATGCTCACCAACCTGGAGGAGTACTCCAAGGTCAAGTGCTCCAAGTACTGGCCCGAGGAGCGCGCCAGCCGCGCCTTCGGGAACATCACCGTGCAACACGTTGGAGAGAAAAGGTACACACTCAATACCACCATAGCTGCAGCTGTGAGCGTGTCCTACTGGGGAACTTCCTGGTGGAGCGGGGATGGCTGGAGTAACCGGCCCACCCATGGACCACACATAGAAAGGATATGGTCTAAGCAACTCGGCCACATGGCTCAACTAGGCCACTGACAACACAGTAGGCGTGGCTTAAGTCAGTGTGCTGTTGGCGTACGTCCTGTGCAGACGTCTTGTCAACGTTCGCATCCCAAATATAATTCTGTTCGACACTAAATGGCGACCCTCTATACGTCTCTTTTATCACCCTACACTTAGTGACATCTAGTGTGAAAAAGTTAAACCACGTACTAACATTGACATAGAACGAAGCGAGTGGTTTTGCTATTGATCGGAAGATTGGAATGGCAAAGTAGGCGTTATCTACACCCCTTCACCCGTGCCTTCACCCGCGCAAATTGTCAAGCGTCGTTTCATAGGGAAATCTAATAAGACATCTCTACTGTCTATGTTCTCTGTAGCCCACGAACGTAAATACATACTGGACTGTTCACTACTGCACAAAAAACGAGCCGAGCGAGAGGCCCCAGTTGGGACCGTGTCCCTCTCACTCCGAGTTGCCATGCCAAAATAATATTATCGTTGGGTAGTGATTGTTAGTGTTTATATGATAAAACAATAGTCACGATAAATAATAAATTAATTTATTTGCTTGATTTAAAAACTAACAATCACTACTCAACCATAATATTATTTTGGCATGGCAACCCGTTGGGACCGTGTCCCTCTCGGACACGGTCCCAACGGGTGCCTCTCGCTCGGCTCGTTTTTCTGTCTAAGAATTGTCAAGGTATAATAGACATTAAGGCAGCAGAATAAAGATGAATTTCTTCTTAACCAAAAACTCAAGTGATAAATCCTCATTCGTGCTGTAGCCCCACCACCCTCCAACTCACAAAACAGGCGCACTTAAGTCGTCGATTTGTGGACATCGCCCGTTGAAGAAGAAGAATATGGGCGTGTCCAACGGGTCTACTCCGAAACTTCCGATCGCTCGACTCTGTAACGTTACATTACAGGCGAATGCTCCCGTTGAGGGAGCACCTTAAAGTATTGATAAATCCGATAGCGATATTATACTATTTCAGGTATTCTGATTACATTGTGAGGGAGCTGAAGATAACCAAACAAGCCACTAACTCTGATGGGCAGCCGATCGTGGAGAACAATGGCGTCGCAAAAAGGAATGGAGGTATGCACCCAAAGCAAAGCTTATTTTTTTATTAGTTTGTATTGTAGGGAAAACGTTTGGTATAAATGACGTAAAAAAAAAATCGGTCTATTTTTTTAAAGAATTTATTATTATACAATTAATAAATAGGCTACAAACAAAGACATTACCAAGAAAGAGGAACACATGTAACTGTCCAAAATTGTATATCCTACTAAACTGAGTCCAAGGACACAGTACGACTGTCGTTCGCGGAAAATGATGTTCAAAACATGTAATTGCCGATTCGGCTCATCTGCTGGTAAACAATTCGTAACAAAATCGAATTGCGAGTGCGGTAACAGATGTGTGAATTTCGCTGCATGTAGTGGTGTGCTGAGCACAAGTCTAGATAATGCAATGTCCTACTAACATACCATGAAATAAAAAAATCTAATATACGTCACGACTGTTATCCTTATTCGGGGGTAATCAGTGGCTTGAGTGGCCATACAGCACCACATTGTGGAGGTATTAAGCCAACTCAAAGCCCACGTTTCACCAGATAGTCAGAACCCAACGTGACAGGTGGTGAACCTTGTACCCGTGTATACAGGAACTGACTATTACCTAATCCCGAGGGATAGGTAGGTTTCCTCACGATGTGTTCCCTGACCGTCAGCGAACTGTAAATTTTACTAATTTTATTTTATTAGGTACCATATCTGCTAAAATACATGAATTGCGACAACTCAATTTTGAACTGTGTGTCTAGATATAAAGGATCCGGATTCGAGTGCGCCGACGTCGCCGCGCGAGTCAGTGCAGGGTGCGTCGCGGCTCGTGCGCCAGTACCACTTCCTCATGTGGAAGGACTTCGCCGCGCCCGAGCAGCCGCACTCCATACTCAAGTTCATCAAGGTCTTTAACATTACACTATTCTAACTAGGGCTTTGGATTACAATGACACGCAGACCAAGGGAAATTACGAAAAGACGGATTCCGAAATAAGCCTTTAGCGGGAATCGAACCCGTAACCATCCGGTGCGGGGGTCGCATAAAAAAGTCCTGCGTATAATGTGTAATGCTGGTGGAATATTAACCATTATATGTTCATATGTGCGTGAGTGTGGGCAATTGGAACAAAGTGGTGAAACATGATTGTCGGGTTCCCCAAGAAGTCTGGTAATTTGTTAGCAAAGTATCCGTCACTTGACTGATAGGGTTTGGGGCGGGGTATTTTAGGCCTAGCCAAAGGTCTTCCTGTTCTTGAAACAGCCAAAAACTTGAAACATTTATTTTACTTGACACTGACTATATGCGAAAAGCGAAGCCATAGCGAAAAAACTAAGTAAATAAATAAATATCATGGGTCATTATTTTCCACACGGCTACCTGATCCCAAACTAAGCAGAGTTTGTACTATGGAAACCAGATAACTGATATTACTACATATACTACTTTTTGTTTGTAAATACATACTTAATCATCATCATCATCATAGTGAGGAGAGTGAAATTAGGCATAGTAAAAGTTTACATACCGATTGAGTGCGGAGACGTTATATTTTAATAAAAAGTGCATTATAAGTGCACAAAATTATTAAAAGAAAACGTTACTCACACTATATACAATTTCAAGGTAATTCGTTAGTTTGACGTTTCACCTATTCACATATATATCTGAGATTACTTTTATTTATAAACTCAAGGCTAAATACTAATTTTCATGTAAAATAATAAAAAGAAAAAAATACAAAGAAAAAATAACCTCACTATCTACTAATAAAAATCACCCAACAATCCCCCTCCGATGTCGGGCGGCAGGGTGCCCAGAACGCTGGCAGCATTGCCGCGTTGGATTGCAATGCTGATATGTTGGCCTAAATAGTTGCCAGCGCTCTGGTCGCCCACAGTCTCCGCTAGACGTTTGGAGATCTCTTTATAGATCCGGTGGGCCCCAGGCCCCCACGGACCCAACGTTTCTACCCCAAACGCCTCAAATATGTAGCCTGCGCTCAGGGAACTATATTTGCGGCGTTTGAGGCACTCTGCAGAGAGAGCAGCCCCGCCAGCCTCAGCGGCTGTCGCCGGAAGATGCGACGGCGCCAGAGTATCGACACAAGTTGCGTCCCAAACAAGTGGCCGTCCCATCTTCCAAGGAACAAGGGTCATGCCGTCGGGCCTCTTACCATCATCCCGTAGGAGGCCATTGGGTTCCAGGATGGCCGCCATGTTCACAGAGGCGAGGGCCCGGCGGATGATATCGTTGAGGCTGGCGTGGCGCGCTATCCTGCCCGCGCTCCTATTGCAGGAGAGTCCGTGGTGACCGAGCTGATCAACATTACTGCCACACCGACAAACGTGGGGCACAAAGCAGGGCGATCCTATACGGAGGCATACTGCGGCTCGGAACGTAGCGGGATCTAGCAGCGTCCCGAGATTCCCGGATGGAAGAGCCTGGAGCCACAGACCCGACTCCCATTTAGAGACAGCTAGGAGACGAGCACGATCCGCAGAACTTGGAGATGTATCTAATAATTGGTTCCTAACAAGTTCGCAGATCGGTCGGTCCCACTGCCTCTGGGAAGTGGGGTCTGAGGGTGGATCGATGTTTGGGCAGGTTGTTAACCATGCGCTCCTAGCCTCGGTAAGGAACGGAATCTCGGAATTAATGAGATTCTGTGGGAATATTTTCATGGAAAGGTCGCGTGTGCTATACACCGAGGACAGGAACGCTGGCAATGCGACGCTGGAAATTTTTCTGACTCCCAGGCCTCCTTGCCTGACGGGAAGTGAAGCCTGCGACCAGGCCCGTTCGTCCAGATTCACATTTAATATGGCGGTGATAGTATCTCTTACGATGTTGTCAAGTCTTTGTAAAATGTTTATATGCTTCCAAAGATGGCAACACCGAAGAGAGTAGGTAAATTTTGGTACGAAAAGGCAGTGTCTTATAATAAAAAAAGCCATGTGGGAATTTATTTTATGAAGGCGCTCAGAAGTAGAATTAAAATTTTGAATTTTATCCTCTACGAAGTCCTCGAAGGCATCGTCGAAAATGGGGCTACCTAGGAGACGGAGGGTTTGGTTGCTAACTAATTTTATGTTGGGGGCGAGTTCGTTAAATCTATCAAAAATGGGACCTGTGTTTTAAATATTTTTCGAAACATAAAGTTCACATTTTGTTGAGTTTAGTTCCAATCCTATGGATTTAAGATTGTCTATTAAAAAATTAAGGTCGCGTAATAAAACCTCAGCGTCGCCACCTAGGGTCCCATCATCGAGGTACCAGACGTTAAATTTGGACTCTAGACGTTTAATGATGGGGTGAATAGCTAAACTAAAAATGGCCGGCCCAAGAGGGTCGCCCTGTTGACAGCCAACTGCAGATGATAACAGATTGCCTTTATAAATTAATTTAGAAGGAGTGCTGTATGATTGCCAAAGAAAATTATAGATATCGGGGATTTGGTCCTTTATCTGGGTCAAAAGCGCGCACCTGTCCACTGAGTTGAAAGCATTCCGGATATCTACCTTCAGGAGCACCTCACCAACTTCACTGGAAAGATAAGACTTTTTGATATTTTGACACTGTCACTTTGTTTTATTTATTAATACGTGAAGCAAAAAGTTTGCTACCTTTTTAATGAAAAGAGGCCATTAGCAAAAATATAACCATGGAAAAATGAGGGAGAGAGAGGAAAGAGATTCTGAGGAGTAACGATTTGTGATTGATGTAGGTGTAGGGAAGAGGTTTTAAATATAAAAATAGTATTTGACAATAGAAACTTAGTAACGTTCAAACTTAGTATTTAAATGAATTTTGGTCGTATTTCGACCACTCGGCGACCCCTAGTCTACATAATTACACCCAGACTCGGCACATGCAGACATGTTCATGCACACAAATGCATGTCCCGGGTAGGAATCGAACCTACGACCTGCAGCGTGATAAGCGTAATCTAAACCAACCACACCAACGGGCCCGTCAAGTCCTGCGCAGTGAGTTGAGTATTAGGCCCGCCACATACACACGGAATTTTCGTACGGAATTTAGTTTCGAAATATCGAATCGGGGTTACCGAACGCGATACGGCCATACATTTGGATGGATTTTCTGCGTTCGGAATCCCCGATTCGGTATTTCGAAACGGAATTCCACATGTATGTGGCGGGCCTTGAACAAGGTTCGTGTATTGTCGTAGCGCGTGAATGAGGCATGGTCCGGCGTGGTGGGTCGTCCGCTAGTAGTTCACTGCTCGGCGGGCGTGGGCCGCACCGGCACGCTGGTGGCGCTGGACTGCCTGCTGGACGAGCTGCGGGCCACGGGACACGTGTCCGTCTTCAACACCGTGGCCGAGCTGCGGCGACAGAGGAACTTCCTCGTGCAGTCACTGGTCAGTGCCCAACTAGTCTCTTCCCCTCTATTTTTAATATTATTCTATATTATTCTTGTACTCTCAACAAACCATATCTAATTAATATGACTTGTGGTAAACGGTGTTGGTATCACAATTAGCACTATTATTTTAATATAATACTAGCTTTTGCCCGCGACTTCGTCCGCGTAGACTTCAAAATAAAAAAAAACCGGGCAAATGACTTAAGACTTTTTAGTACTTTTTAGTGCGCCAGGGTTTTTTAAGTCAGTATTTGCTTTTTTATAAAAATAATTTTATTTCACGATTTTTATTGAAGCCATACAAACTTAATCACGGTACCTAATTCGGTGAATGCGTGTTTTGGTAGGTAGGTATATAGAGCCAAAATCCCAAATCCCCCTCCCCTTCTCCACCCCTTTTCCTCCCCTCTCTTCCTTCTGCTCCCTCCCCCTCCCTCCCCCTCCCTCCCCCTCCATTTCCCTTTCCCTTTCCCCTCCCCCTACCACTTCCCCCTACCTTACGTCTTCCCCTTCCTCCCTCACCTACCCTATGCATACTAAGTTTCAAGTCAATCGGGTACAAACATATTTTTCTGCCGTACTTTTCTACCTTTAGTTTACCCCTTTTGGGTGTTGATTTACGAAATGATTTTTATGGGATCAAACTGAAGTAGCCTACTACCTACCATATTCAGCTCAGCTTATACCCCATTTATTTAAAATGAATAATCATAACCAATCTCGAGATATGGATGACTAAACATTCGCTGACCCCGCTCTCCCCTTTTCCTTCAAAATATTAAAAACGCTGAAACCCCAGTCTGATTATTTAAAATGAACAATCATAACCAATTTCGAGATATGGATGACTAAACATTCGCTGACCCCGCTCTCCCCTTTTCCTTCAAAATATTGAAAACGCCGAAACCCAGTTTGATTATTTAAAATGAACAATCATAACCAATTTCGAGATATGGATGACTAAACATTCGCTGACCCCGCTCTCCCCTTTTCCTTCAAAATATTAAAAACGCTGAAACCCCAGTCTGATTATTTAAAATGAACAATCATAACCAATTTCGAGATATGGATGACTAAAAATTCGCTGACCCCGCTCTCCCCTTTTCCTTCAAAATATTAAAAACGCTGAAACCCCAGTCTGATTATTTAAAATGAACAATCATAACCAATCTCGAGATATGGATGACTAAACATTCGCTGACCCCGCTCTCCCCTTTTCCTTCAAAATATTAAAAACCTGAAACCCCAGTCTGATTATTTAAAATGAACAATCATAACCAAACTTGAGATATGGATGACTAAACATGCGCTGACCCCGCTCTCCCCTTTCTCGTCAAAATGATTAAAAATACGGAAACCCCAGTCTGATCAATTCAAATAAGCAATCATAACCAATATCGAGATATGGATGACTTATTAAAACATCCCTTGACCCCGTTTTCCCCTTTCCCGTCAAAATAACAAAACTCGACCACCCCTATACAAACTTTCACTCCACATTTCACCCCTTAGGGGTTGAATTTCCAAAAACACGAAAGAAATCTAAACACAAACTTTCATTCCCCTATTTCACCCCCTTAGGGGTTGAATTTTCAAAAACCCTGAAATTACTCTTTTTATTTTTGAAAATACACCTAATCACCAATTTAAGTAATTCTAACTTCAAAAATGACGGAACTTCCATACAAACTTTTATCCCCTATTTTACCCCTTAGGGGTCGAATTTTCAAAAAACCCTGAAACCCATATTTATTTATTTTTCAAAAGACACCTAATCAGCAATTTTCATAATTCTAACTTCAAAAATGACGAACTTCCATACAAACTTTCATCCCTTATTTTACCCCCTTAGGGGTTGAATTTCAAAAAACCCTTTCTTAGTACACCTCTACACATCAAGACAAACCCACCCTCCAAATTTCAAGTCTCTACGATCAGCGGTTTAGGCTGTGCGTTGTCTGTCAGTCAGTCAGTCAGTCAGTCAGTCAGTCAATCAGGACTTTGATTCTTATATATTTAGATTAGATATTAAGCACTCTATTGTGATACTGTTTGTTTTACGCCAATAAATTGAAAAAAAAAAAAAAAACTAATAACGATAACGATATTCCTCCACAGGACACAGCGCTACACAAAACAAACAATGATACTGAAGTCATTGGCATTAATATTTTACACTTACATTATTTTACATTTTATATACCTACATTGTTTTAATTTTAGCCTTAGTTTTTTGTTTTCTTTTTAGTTTTAATCTTAATTTTAGTTTTAATTTTATTTGTACCTTTTTCATGCAAAGTCTCACGTCGGCGAACGTTGTACACGCCTGTCATTGGTGTACCTATCAGACCAGTTTATTTTTAATTATTTTTGTACCCGTGTATTAATAGGTATACTGTTGGTGTGTCGTTTTTAAATAAATAAATAAACTATAAGGCTTCTCTGAAAGTGTTCCGGATTCTTTCGGAGTAGGGTCCACGGAAGAAGAAACTACAAATCACGTCTATCGTATCCCAAACACTTTCGGAGTGTAGGAAAACGTTCCATCCGTCAGCCGAAACGTCTCGTTTGGTATTAAGGAGTAGCCCCATTTTTCAATATCTATTTGCGGATCATAATAATTGCAATATATTTATCAGACACCATATTATTTGGTCGATACAAGTTAGGCCTAGCCCGCATTGCCAATAAAAACCGCGTGGTTTTTATTCGCGTAGTTTATTACCGCACCGCACCTTGTCAAATTGCGCGATTTTAAAACCGCAAGTGCGGATACATTCATATGATTCCATGTGTTACAGAATTGCGGGAAAACACTGCGCGGCTTTTATTCGCAGTGCGGGCTAGGCCTTATCCGTCGTCTCTCAAACGATCCGTTAATTGTGTGTATGTAGAAGCAGTACGTGTTCGTGTACCGCGCGCTGGTGGAGTACGCGCACTACGGCGACACGGAGATAGCCGCGGGCCGGCTCAAGCCCGCCGTGGACCAGCTGCGCAACACGCCCGAGGACGCCGACAAGTGCCTCATGGAGATACAGTTCGAGGTACACTACACAACCATTCTACTACTCCACCCACAAAGCAAATACCAAGAAGAGATGTTCTTATTAGATTTCCCTATGAAACAACACTTGACAATTTGCGGGGGTGAAGGGGTTTTAGATACCGCCTACTTCTCTATTTTCTATCTACCGGCCATTAGCAAAATTAGTCGCTTCGTTCTATGTCGATGTTACTACGTAGTTTAACTTTTTCACATTAGATGTCACTAAATGTAGGATGGTAAAGAGACGTACAAAGTTACGCGATTTAGTGTCGAGTAGAAAATATAAAGGACATGGCTAAATAGAAGTATGGGCGACTGCCCTAGCAATGTATAAACATTGTACCTAGTAATATGTAATGCTGATTAGCTGAATATTAGTATTTCACATGAAAAAGATTTCAGAAACTTTTCATATCGTTACAATCCTGAAAATAAAATCGTAGAAACTCCTACGTCAATAGATATAGGAACTTGTAAAAGAGAAACATATTGCTATAAACTTTTGCTCTCCTTGTTGAACAAAAAACATGAAAACAACTTTTAATTTTTGATTTCTTTACAAAACTTCTAGGAGAATAATAAAACTCTTATAATTAGTTAATGAATTATTAAAGTTTACGGGTTAGTGACAAACTTCTATACATGCTTAGGGCAGTTTTTTACCATGTCCTTTGGGATGCGAACGTTGGCAAGACGAACGCCGACAGTGTAGTTTAGGTCACTTGAGACAGATGTCGCTCAATGTTGTCAATATAAATTACAATACACACAGATTAAATTTTACCGGATTACAACAGCACACTGACTTAAGCCACGCCTACTGTGATGACGTCAGGGGCCTAGTTGAGTCATAGGGCCCTGGTGCTTAGACCGTCTCCTTTCCATATATCCTCCATGGATCTACCACTAATAAAACTAATTAATGTGTCGTTTGTTTGGTAGAAAATATTGAACAGTCCGGTGGTGGAGCCTCTGAAGTCGTGCGCGGCGGGCGCGGGCGACGAGCTGCGCGCGCGCAACCGCTCGGACGAGCTGCTGCCCTACGACCGCAACCGCGTCATACTCACGCCGATGCCCACGCGCGACTACTCCACGTACATCAACGCCAGCTTCATTGAAGGTGACAATATACAACAATTATACAGAATGTTCCAAAAATACGAAATAATACTTGGGGGTTTGGATGAGTATCGGGCATAGAATTAAATTGTATATAAATTTCATCGAAATTCGATCACGATTTTGCTTTTTTTTTTTTAAATTGAATATCTCAAATACTATGCAATATTTTCTAAATTTTTTCTTGAATGACCGAATGAATTGACTGCTACTAGTTTTACACTGTTTTCTGAGCCAGTGTAGGTGTACTAAGGCCGCATAGCGAAACTTGTGACAAATATTTTAGGGCTCATAGCTCAGAAACTATTATAGTTACATATAGTCTGTCTTTACTAATCATCTACATATAAGCTACCGTATAAATATAGTTTAATTATTTAATCGTTGCTTCCTTTTGAAACAGTCGGTATATGTTATCGGTATAGTTTGATTTAATTATATTACATTACAACTAATAATATTCTACCTACCGTTCAGAGAGGAAATGCGTTATGGTATTTATTGTTGTTATTGTTGCAGCATACGATAACACGGAAGGTTTCATTATAACGCAAGACCCGCTGCCGAACACGATCATGGACTTTTGGCGGATGGTCTCCGAGCACAATGTCACCACTATTGTCATGCTCAGTGAGGTGAGTATTGGCTGGCCAGGTCTTTCGGTCACGTGGCCCGCGAAACATCTACTGTGTCCCCTCGAGGGCACTCGAATAAGACGAGTTTGTACATTATTGCCGCGTGATCAGAGTAGCTATTCTTTTTTGCGTCATTGTGCAGTATATTCACCCATATATATTTGATTTGTGGTAACTGGCAAGACTTCAGAAGACGTGGAGTTCACCAAAAAGCACTGGATGTGAAGTAAACAAAACAATTTAGAAGGGCTAGCACAGGCGCCAATATAAGACTTTTGTCAAGCATTATGTCGCACCCAGTTGCTCTGTATCTTACATCATACACGGGAGAGTAGGACACAAAATAGGTTTACCTCGCGTTTTGTCTTGTCACGACCAGCTATGCTACCAGTGCAGGTTGAATTGAGGTGATTAAAGCTGAGCCGTCGCCCTAGTGGAAAAAAAAATAGATGCCTCCCCGAGCACTCATGTTATGACATTATGTCCATGCGTTTCGACGTCAAAAGTGTATGCTCGGACGTGGTGCGTACCTATTATAAACGCAGCCATTAGTAAGGGCCGCCACATACATACGGAATTCCGTTTCGGAATATCGAATCGGGATTCCGTAAGCTTATCACACACATACGTTTATTTCCGTTCGGAATAATTCCGGACGGACAGGCTACCATTCGGAATTCCGGAACTGAAAATTCCGTGCGTATGTGATACGTTCATACATTTGGATGGATTTTTTTCCTTTCGGAATCCCTATTCGATATTCCGAAACTACGGAATTCTGTATGTGGCGGCCCTTAAAAGTGTATGTGGTGGTGTCAGCTGGGCGAGGGCAAGTGCCCGCGGTACTGGGACGACGGCACCGCGAGCTACGAGCACATCTCCGTGCAGTACGAGGAGAGCGAGTCCTGCCCCTACTACACGCGCCGACAGTTCACCGTCACCAACGAGAAGGTAACCTACGTCACGTAAACCATATCCTTTATTTACACACATACACATACTAATATAATAGTTTGGGTGTCTGAGGTTTTTAGTTAGTTAAATAACACCTTGAATAATACCTGAAGTATTTCCTTTGCATTATAACACGGGTTTCTACAAAGGGCATGTTTACAGGTCAGCGCCTTAGTAAGGGCTTAGCAAGCGTCAAAACGTTGGCTTTACGCAAATTAGTTGACGAATCCATTTGCTCTTTTGCTTCAGATCGTCAGAATTAAATTGTTTTTTAAATGTTACCATTTTTGTAAAAAAAACTAATACTATAGGTATACCGCAAGCGCGGTACCGCGCCTTAGGTACGCGAGCGGCGAGACGGGGAGCTCATCGCTCTCGCCGTCCCACTCCACCACTCGCCATCGCTCTCCCGCCTCCCGCCCCCCGCGCATACCTAAGGCGCGGCACAGCGCTTGCGGTATACCTATAGCAAAGTTGGCGGTTGATGTGACGTCACATGTGCCACGCGAGCTTTGTAGCAAATGATGGCGCGGGCGCGGGCGGCGTGGGTATAGCGCGCCTTCAAGCCAACCGCCATGTGACGTCACACGTACAGGCTGCACATCATATAAAATGTAATTAAACCGCAACGGATGGACCGATTTCGATTATTTCAAAATTATATTAGTGAGAAAGCTTATTGTTAACTGTAGTGTTATTTGTCGACCTGTCGTTGTCGACGACGGTGAGCACTTACCATCAAATGGACCGTCTTTCCGTGTGCCTGGCTAGACAATTAAAAATGAATGTGTTTGTTGTAGAGCGGCGAGGAGTGCCAAGTGCGTCAGCTGCAGTACCAGGGCTGGCCCACGGCGCCGGGCCACGTGCCCGAGGTGACGCGCGGCCTGGCCGAGCTGGCGGACGCGGCCGCGCCCGACCAGGCGCACCACGGGACCATGCTCGTGCACTGCATGTCAGTACCTAACCATTACATACACTACACTTTAGTATCACCTTCATAAGAGTACACTCGGCCTATGGAATCTTCTATACACTTTTGAAGTTGTCCGAAATAAAAAAAATTCTAAAGCCGAACGACAATAGGGCGGGCTGGCTGGGTGAGCTGTTCGTTTCGAGCAATATGATCGCTTTAATGAGCTAGGGAATATTCTGATTATAGTCTTGCGACTGATTGCAGGGTATGCAGAACAAAACCGCGTGTGAATTTAATTCCATGTTTGAACCATTTCTTTTTGTTGTGGCACTAAAATCTAACGTTTCTTGATTCAAAAATGTACCCCTAAATTTATACAATTAACTTTGTTCCTAGAAATGCTTTGTAACACCGTTGTAAACTGGCTAAAATCTTTATAAATTTGGCGGTTATTGTTCGATTGGTGTGTGGTTTGGCGGCACGTAGTATAATGTAGTGTCATGTTCTGTTGTGTAGGTACGGCACGGAGCGGTCGCCGTTGTTCGTGGCGCTGTGCACGCTGGTGCGCGCGCTGCGCGTCGAGCGGCGTGTTGACGTCAGCGGCGCCGCACGCGCTGTGCGACACCAGCGTGCCGCCACTATCGACACATTCGTGAGTATATTATACACACACTACATTATACAGGGTGGTGACGACATTACGACAATAAATTTAAACACGATCCCTTCTAGCTAGTCAATCACAATACTTTAAAATTGACAAAATAGGTTTACATCAAATTGTAAAATGTAAATTTTCCCACAAATTAAATTCAGAAATAATCTAAACGTAACACTATATCCTTTATAATCGTCTACTGACCTCATCGACTGACCTGTAGGTACAAGGGTGGCGCTTCGGTGTCGGTGTATTTGGCGGTGCATTCGTATGCGTAAAGTTGAAATGGTAGAAGTAAAAAAGCCTTCTCGTGGCCTATACCTTTGAATATATTTCGATAGTTTACTATGTACGATCTACCCATGTGATACCCAGTATGTGGTTTCAGTTATTGTCGTTATGTCGTCACCACTCTGTATACAGACCGCATCAAGGCAGGCGGACCGTTCAAAAATATACTAATCCACCAAGCAAACTAGGCGCTCAGATGGAATGCGGCTTGCCCGCCCGCATACCGCCCCGTACACCCGCCACCGCCTTGTTGTTGCGGGTGACGTCTATTTGACAGGTCCCAAGTTGGCTTGGCCGAGTAGTATATACATCTACATAATAGTCTGATTTTTAATTAGATTAAGGAAATTGGCAGGTGCTATCACTTTTCGAATTAAATAGAACAAATAAGGTTCAAATTCATATAACAGTGATATTTTCAGCTGCCCGTTAACTTTATCTAATTAAAAATCAGACTATACATACAGTCCGCACCTAGGCAAGCAGACGGTTTAAAAATATACGCTCCGAATCCGAGATTTGTTTTCATTCCATCTATTCTAAAACTATGTTTTGCTGCTCTGTATTTTCTGCGCTAGACTTCAAAAGAGCGAACAAAGTGGGTATTTTCTATATACATTATCACAGATTCAGTAGTCATGAGTGCGATCTGCCGCCGCCGCGCTGTATTTCAAAAATAATATTACTTTTAGTAATAACGCTCGAACTATGTCATATTTCTAATAAAGGGAGATGAAAAGCGGAGTAAAACTAATAATCTTCTAGGATACGCACGGATAGGGCACGATCTATATTTTAAATATAGGAAAATACCGTATTGATGTGCTTACATTGTAATCTTCTTTCGCAGTTACAATACGAATTCCTATACCGTGCCATCCTGAACTATGCGGAACTACACAATCTACTGGAAGACAGTTAAACGGCCGCGCCAGCCCGGCGCCAGGTAACTACCGCCTTTTGATATTATCACTCGAAATAATATAGTACTCGACATTTACAAACGATCGGTTATATTTTCATTGGAGAGAGACTACTAAATTAAGATTTGTTTTTTTTTAGGACTTTGTTGAGGAAATATTGACATAATGTTATTTTAAAAACATTCTTAAATAGACGCTAAAGTGTCTTTGTTAAGATCCTGTTTACATTAATATCGGATATTCTCGAATAATGACACAATCTTTTGTTATACGAAATGGGTTAATCTTTTTTTAACAAAAACTTTATCTTTGAGAAACTTCGATATTATAACGAAATCAGGGCTCAAATGAAATCAGCCCTTCAATACTTATCAGTAAAGTCGATTTTTATTAACATTTCAACCCATAGGGTAATTCGTTTTTAACTCGCTCAAAAAGTCCTCAAAATGTATATTTTATTTATTTGTAATCTTATTTAATCAGCTCATTTAAATATAAAATTAAGAATGTCCAAATATTAAAGCCATGTACTGACTGACTGAGTAGCCACGCGACCTTGCCTCGTCCGAGGCAAACTCGTGTTTCCTCGAATAACCGCTGCCATTAGTCCGTCAAATTGTCTGTATAAAATTCAACTTCGTTTGAAACTGATAGTCATCGAGGCAGCCTCGCGAAGCGCCTCACTCAGTCTATACCGATGATAATTTGTAATTTATTAATTACATATGATATTGTGACTTTTCTCAGTGCGATAGCAACACCCTTTGCCGTAATATTAAATAATTCTAAGGCCTATTACCAAGAATTAATGAACAGAAATAATGTTCCAAGAAACTTATCGAACAAATACTTTACATTTAAGTGTATTTACATTTAAGTGTATGTTTACATTTAAGTGTATGTTAAGTATACATTTTGTATATTTTGTATGTTATGTTCATAGACACAGTGATTTGTAAACAAAGACAACCAGTATTTGATCAAATAAATTGAACCCTGCCATTTTGAATTAAAGTTAAAAATTAATGTAATTTCAATAAAATGTTAATTACTATTAAACAAAATAATTATTTTAACGAGAAGTTTAAAATATCGTCCTTATTAGAATGGACTGGTTTTCAAACTGCCTAGTTTAATTAGTTTCATTCCTAGAAACTGAACTGCTCACATTTTAGGTGCTTTTTTATTCGATTTCTCGTCATTTTTTATTATTCTATTTTTTACTAGGATAGTAATTATTTAATTAATTCGATAATGGTGTTTATTATGTTGGTACACACACTAAACTTGACTGAACTAAAAGTATTACTGTCCTCCTCACGATCATAATGCATGAGGAAGACTGTCGCACTAGGACACCAGTGGTAGTGCAACCAGTCGCTCCACCAACAATGTATAGATGATTTATGGAAGGTATCGCACCTGGTGTCCGCTTGGTAGCGCAACCAATTCGGTGTCGGCTATCGAATCGCCCGCTGGTGGCGCAACCATGGTTGCCTCGTGCGATATCGCGCTAAGGAACTCTGTCCTCTCTGTTACGCGAATTTAAACGTAGAGAAGGAATATAGGTAAGAATTTTAATTAGGAAAATATTCTTACAATTAATAATTACTATTCTAGTAAATCTGTTTTTAGTTCAACGAAAATATAACACTTACGTTGTTATTATTATGTACAAACGATCACTACGTTTTTTATGTTCAGTATAAGTTATTAATACAATTTGTAGATAGGTTTTATATAGATATATCGCTTCCGCTTTTAATAATTTTAGACATCACACACAACAGTTAATGCTTTCCAGTAAAGATATTTTATCTCTATAAGATTTCTGAATCACAGAAATAAAGTATTCTTTATACAAGTTAGCTTTTCCCCGGGACACGTCGAGGGTCAAACCTTGGCGTCATCGTTGGACTCCATTGTCGATCCTGGCTTACAGGAGTAACAGTGGTGGGAGTGTGTGGCGGGCCTAGTCCCATGTTTTACCCGTATGAAAATGGGATTCAGTAATTCAGAAATCTTATAGTTTATTTAACTATAGTTTCTTACACACACCCTTAGTGATAGATCTGTCGTTACAATGTACAATTGGATCTTTATTTTAATTAATTATAATTAACATGTAATATAATTACTTTTTATTATGTTTGGTATCAAAACATACCAAATTGAAATCGTGTCCAAAGAGAGATGTTAGGAGTTAAAAAAAATATCACGGTGTTTACAAAAATCTACGTATTTATTTTGATAACGGAAGAGGCCATATATTACTGCATTTTTAACCGTTTTAAGTTATGTATAATAGAAAAGACTAAACATTTCGATGTAAAAAAATAAGTTTAATAAACTAACTGAAAAAATAGGCCAAAATTATGAAATACCCCAAGTTAGCACAATTTTTTTAAACTTTTTAAGGTGCGTGCATACTGTATGACGTCGGAATTATGATAGTGTAAATACTCCCATTTTATATATGACGGTGTAATGATGTTTTTGTGACGCGTTTTCACACGTCTGAACAGTATACCATTATGGTTTTATCCTATATGAGTAGGCATTACCATAAGCCGTTAGCAAATACGTAAGTCGTCGTCCTAATTGGCAGACGATCGCACGATAAAACGATGCGATTTCGTCGCACGACGAGATTAAACACATACATTTCTTAGTCCTAATTGAGCTGATAAATATAATTCTTTAGAGCTGTGAGTAATCACGGTGCAACCCACACGATGAGTACCAGAGTGTATGCTCTGGCTGCAGGACCTACCGCAGTTGGTCCCTGACGCCTCGTAATGGGTTACCAGGAATAATAATATTAGCCCTTTAAACGTCTCCTCCCCTCAATCCGAGGGGGATTCAGGCCATAATCCACCACGCTGGCCCAGCGCGGGTTGGTGGATTTCACGTGTCTAAGACATGCAGGTTTCCTCACGATGTTTTCCTTCACCGTAAGCAAGTGATAATCATATTAAAGTTATGATTCACACATAGATTTCGAATAATCCAGAGGTGTGGGTTTGAACCCAGGACCTTAAGCCCCCAAGACGCGTGCTTAACCAATCGGCTATCACTGCCAGGTATAGTTTTCCACCTTTTATAACCGCAAGGTTCGTAAGAGTGGCCAATATAATAAATCTACAGTAGAGTTTAGGGTCTGGTCCTAATTGAGCTTGCAAGTCATCGCGCGACGAAATCGCATCGTTTGATCGTGCGATTGTTTGCCAATTAGGACGACGCCTAATTCAGTAGGTTTTTTGTACTATATACAAAAGTATTTTCGGTTTTCCGATTGTGTAAAAAACGCGTCGCATTATACACAGCGTTTTTGATGTATTTACTGTGTTTTATTTGTATTTATTTGTACGTTGGGGCCGGGTTATCATGCCTGTGGTTGTGAACATCGATTAGGAAGTAATGGAGTTAACAGGACTTATTCAAAATCAATAATACAGCGGGGCTAAAAAGACCACATACGAAATTCTGCATTCTGAATTTTTCAGACGTTCTAGCAGTTCCGCCAAATTTGAATTTCCGAAAAATTAATTGCTTTTACAGAACTGCTGTGGCGTTTTTAGCAACACTGTTTTACGAGTTTTAAGTTTCAGAAACGAGCCCTTAATAAAATATAAATTAAATCTCTGACGGGCCCGTTGCCCCTATCACGCTGCAGGTCGTAGGTTCGATTCCTACCCGGGACATACATTTGTGTGCATGAGCATGGCTACATGTCCCGAGTCTGGGTGTAATTATGTATATTAAGTATTTATTTACAAACAAAATTTAGTATATGTAGTAATATCAGTTATCTGGTTTCCATAATACAAGCTCTGCTTAGTTTGGGATCAGGTAGCCGTGTGTAAAAGAATGTCCCAGGATATTTATTTATGTAAATTCACGCCATTACTCAGTCAGACCCGGCCCCACAGAGCAAGGCGTTACACTCTTGCGCAGCGCGACTGTCTGACCTAATCGTAACATAGGATAAGCTGTATTATTAGATTTTGTATGAGCTAAACGAAATATACATAATGTTGATGTTGAGAGCGTGTGGCTAGTAATATACATTTTGATGTTCATTATTGATTTGTCTACCTGTTTCTGTATAACAGTATGTCTATAAGAAGTTATTATAGTAGGTACTTCGAGGCGTTTGACGTGTTTGAGCGACAATATTTATAGGTAGCTTAATAAACCGATGCGAGAGGCCGCAAATCCGACTCTACAGGCTTGAGCACTTAAAAATGTTTGTAAATTATATCATTGTGTGACTTGAAAACAGCTCAAGATAGATCGAAAAGTCTAACATATGCGCAAATAGTCTTTTTCGCAAACGGTCCAATTCTCAAACGTCTTGTCTATGTTCGATGCAAGAAACAGTAATTTTGGGTGTTCTAATCAATAGTGAACATCACAATCGCATGTGTCGTCCACTAATATCAATAGCGTGCGAGAGAGATAGACTCTGGAGACTGACAGGGATAGCTCAGTATGTCGGCCACAGATTAGCTATAAAATATACAGACCTGAGTCATAATGAAGTGGTTAGAACTAGAGATACAACGGATATCCGGTATCCGGCCTATCCGGCCACTTTTATTGGTATTCGGCCGGGCGCCGGATAGTTCCATACTATCCGGCTTCGGCCGGATAATTCATAAATAATAAAAGTTATTAGACTAGTCTACGATCGATCCCTGAATAGTTCGAATGGTGTGGTAATATGTATGCAGAAGTATAAGTGAAGAATGATTTTAACATAGTGAGCTATCCCTGAAGTCTTAGAATATGATGTCCAGATGAATGATTCCGAGTTATAAGTGATGCTTATTTTATACGCATTATATTCTAAGACAAATGGAGTGTTAAGGCCGGTGCAGACCAGGGTGCCTACTCGCTTACAAACGAAAACGAAATTTCGGACGATATTCGCGTATTTCCTACTACGTTTCTCATTGATTCCAACATTTCTTACGAACGAAAATTGTTTAACATTTGGATTCGACGACGACGAAGACGTCAAACAATTTTCATTCGTAAGAAATGTCGGAATCAATGAGAAACGTAGTAGGAAATACGCGAATTTCGTCCGAAATATCGTTTTCGTTTGTAAGCGAGTAGGCGCCCAGATGCGTGGCGTGACGTAACGTGCGCACGCACAGAGTAATGTATGAAACTGTAAAAAATCCCGTCACGCATCTGGCATCCTACATTAAGTAGGATAACTGGTGCGTGCGCACGTCACGTCGCGCCAAACATCTCGTCTGCACAGTGCTTTATAGGGACTTGCACTGTATTTCAATCAAATATCATTAATTAATTGCTCCTATTTAACAATTAAACCTGTGTTACACCTAGGCTTTCCTAACCTAAGAAAAATACTGCCAATTTTTACACTAACTTTTAAACTTCCTTTAGCAATGAATTAAAGGTGATATTATTGTACCTGGCAGTTAATATAACACATAGAGTTCTACAAAATAATTGGCTAGAATCGGCTTTATAGAGTGAGTCTATGAGTGACAGAGACGACGGTCTATTAACTGATTATCTCTTTCCAAAAGACGATGTGTAATGTTTACTGTCCGGTACTGATTTATAGTCGGTCCAAGCGCTTGGCACATGGCGCCATAAAACGTTCCCACCTTTTACGTTCGGTCTTATGGGCGGGTGCAGGTAGTGTCTATATGGCCGCCGATAAGACCCATAAGTGCAAGGGAGCGCACAATATGCCCTAGTTCATTCCCACGTGTTATTGCCCCGCGTGCAGCGCTTGGACGGAGTATAGTATAATTAACGCATGTTTTATATTCACAATGGCTACGATTGTCTCATAAAGTGAGTGACCATATCTGTTACACATTCGTAATTTAGGCTCGTATGAATAAATGCATCTCAAAGTTGAGATCGATCTTAAGATGCTGTTTTGACGTTTAATGTATGGAAAACAGCGTCTTAAGATCGATCTCAACTTTGAGATGCATTTATTCATACGAGCCCTAGAGTGCTAGATCACCCGACATTTTTTGTGAATACAGACAATAGATCTACAAACTACAAACATCTACAAACTTTACTAACAATTATTATTTCGACTTAGTAGACCTACTGCTTCCGTAGATATTGTCATTGATACGTAGAAAATCTCACCGGCAATTGATCTCTCAGAAATTGTGTTCAATGTTTTTAATTTAAGTTTCGAGACGCCGTGAACAACATTGCATATTATGGAACCCTTATGCAATCGAAATTGGAACTCTCCTTATGTGAGGTTTAGATCAAATAAAAAAGACAAGATAGGACATTGCGATCTACGAAGTGAGGCCGGTTTTATAAACATGCGTGCGACGCGCCGCGAACAATTCAAGGCGTAGTTTCATTGTACATCAATGTGTGTAAGTAAGTGTGTATGTACACGGCAAGGTGTAGTTTTATCCGGCCCCACTTCGTTGTTCGCAACGTTCTATCTTGTCTTTTTATTTGTCTAAGATGTGAGGTACATGCGGCTGATGATAGCACCGGTACAAGGGCGATGACGTTTGTAGCGACTCTACGATATTACGAGTCCCGAAAATTGTAGTTCCATTTCTGATATTGTAATAGCTTCATGGAACTCACGGCGTCAAATACACTTCTCATCAAAAAAATCGAAACAGTACTGCAACTATTCATGTCATTAAAAAAATACGCCAATAAATAGCTGGCAGTTTAGCCTACACGATGGTGTACCACAATTCCAAATTTGAATTTAAATTTTAGAATTTTCATCCAATAAATGTTGTAAAATGTTGTAAATGTAAATGTTGTAAAATGTTGTAAAATAAATGATTTTTTTGATGAGAAATGTATTATAATGCTTCGTCATGCCCTCCGGAGATGCTTGCAAGTCCCGCGAGCGACTGAACCACGTGTTTTTAGCTTTTTTATATAAAACAATACGAGGCAACCGTAGGAATGTTGATACATTTTTTTACGTAAACAAAAACTAAGATTTAAGGTAGGTTAGGGATTATCAGAAGTGGGATGCGACGATTGATATGAGTGTAGTATATGTATGTGTTATCATTGTTTATAGTAAATATCTTCTTTCCGTTTTGTACATGATAATTATTTTTAGATAACATTTGTATTGGAACGTTATCTGGTGTACGTTAAGCTTTATTGTTATCTAGAACTCTCTAGGGGTTTCGAATAATTTTGATATTGTTTTGTTTAATTATGCATGCTGTCGAGTGTATTGCTATAATGTATGTATAAAGATTGTAAGATTATAAACTGAGCGCTAGACATGGTCAGTTTATAAACTTACGAAAATTTTGGCGTTAGATTGTAAATTTTTGTGTCTGTTCACAATCTGAATCTGAATTTGACGGGCCCGTTGGCGTGGTTGGCGTGATAGCGCCTTTCACGCTGCAGGTCGTAGGTTCGATTCCTACCCGAGACATGCATTTGTGTGCATGAACATGTCTGTATGTCCGGAGTCTGGGTGTATATGTATATTAAGTATGTATTTACAAATAAAAAAGTAGTATGTGTAGTAATATCATTTATCTGGTTTCCATAGTACAAGCTCTGCTTAGTTTGGGATCAGGTAGCCGTGTGTAAAAGAATGTCCCAGGATATTATTATTATTATCTATCGACATTTTATAATCTCACTAGATTAATTATAAACTAACGGTTCGTACAATTACGCGGTGAAATATGCACCTATAACGTTTTTCTTTATACAATTGAACATAAAAACACTGACTATAAGTATTTATACTAAATTCATATCAATTGTCGCATGTCGACAAACTCCATTTAGGGGTGCGAAATTTATATTAAATCATTAATATATTATCAACAAGCTCAGACCGCTTCTACATAGTGTAATGCGCTTCTTATGTAATACACGGAGCTTATGTATTGAAAACATGAGACACTATTCTGATGAAATAATTTTTTGAAAAATTTCTAATGGGAAGAATTTTTTTCAATAAAATTATGTAGACCAAAGGTCAAATGATTGATCAAAGGAAGGCTATGTTAGGAATATTTATGATGTAAATTATGAAAATTAAAATAGTGTCTTTTGTTTTACAAAAATAATGTTTGTATTTTCTTTTACTAAATGTATCTGAGAAAAAATGCAGTTGCATGCTTTTTTTTTGTAAATATAATTCGTAAGTGCTACAAGAAGGCCCATATACCATGTTTTCTACCTTATGTACTTTTATTTTATTATTTAATTATTAGCGACATAAGAATTGGCGGTTGTATAACTGAGAATATTAATTTTAATTATGTTTTTATTTTTGTAAATAGATAAGGCAAGTCATGTAATACGATATTTTTGAAAATATACCAATATTTAGAAAATGTGAGTATTATTTTCTTGCCCTGACCATTATTTTATTTCACACGAGTATACCAACTGAAGAAGACTTATATATAAATATTTTAATAATCTATCAATACATTACCTGCTTAATATAGAAATCTATTTTTCAACAAAGATTATCCTTATGAGAGGTGAAGGAACACATCTTGAAGAAACCTACATGATTTTGAAGTACAAAATCATCTCTGTCTGCCCCATTGGGAAAGGCGTGATATTGTATTTTAAAAACAGAACTAGGTACTGCACCCCAAAAGAAAGTATACAATAATAAGATATTCCACAGAAAAAGCAATTGAATAGAGTAATAAGTAGGGACTGTTATCGGTTGTTAAAAAGTTCAAGAACTTTCATTGCCGATTGGTTAGGAGAGAACTATCGAGGATCTTTCAAGAAATTTCGAACGAAGCGAGAGGTACGCCATCTGTATTTTATGATCTTGATCTGCTACTCCCCGCTAGATGTCGCTATATTAAAGAATCGCAAGAAGTTTAAATACCTAAAAGTCTATTTTAGAAGGTGTAAAAGGTTTAAAATCTGTAATATTATTATTTATTTACCAAAATAAAATATCTCGGGTCACAAAATTATATTACATAAGTACATTTAAGTTACTAATAAATGTAGGTATTGCAAAATACTCTTTCAAGTAGGTAAGGTACTGCATTAATGATTGCTCAATAATTATTATTTTGATAACACCTTAAAAGGTGACCCAATCACTGTTTACTGCAATCAGTTTAGATAGAGCCGCGACCTCACCGCTGTGCACGGAGAGGCCACGCACACGCTACGCACGTGTGTCAAGATTCGCTTTGCACGAAAATGTATGTCACCGTGTCCACCGCGGCGCACGGAGAAGCTGCGCACGAAAGACGTCATCCATACATTTTCTTGCAAAACGTAGCCGTGGCCGTGTGCGTGGCCTCTCCGTGCACCGCGGTGGGGTCGCGGCTTAAAGATAGCACATGCGTATTACGTGGTTCACTGCAGTGAAAACACGTCGTTAATGAACTCGAGAGCATTCCAGAAATCTCCATTCGCCGCTAGATGGCAGGCTGGGATACTATATAAATGCCGCGCTTCTCCCGTCTCGACAGTGAATTTGTAAACACTACGAAGAGACAAACTGAGAAAAAAAACTACCTATTTATTTTTCATCAAATATCTGTGAAAATGAAGAATTTCTCCGGATTGTCATATTGCCTAACAATGGCGATCATTTTCTTCGGCATCGGAACCAGAAAATACGTGTTAGGCGACGAAGAATGCCCTGGGAAGCAGGAGAACCGTCTCCTCGACCAAGCTTTTGGTATGGCGTTAACACCAGACGATTTCCTAACATCGATGATGTCGCCGTGGATAGTCCACGACTACTTCCGACCTTGGAGGCACCTGGCGGCGTTATCTAAAGACCTAGGATCGACCATCAAGATTGATAAAGACAAATTTCAAGTTAATTTGGATGTCCAGCATTTTACTCCGGATGAGATCAGTGTGAAGACTGTAGATGGGTATGTAGTTGTTGAAGCCAAACATGAAGAGAAGGAAGATAAACATGGATACGTGTCCAGACAATTTGTGCGGAAGTATTCCCTTCCGGAAGGCACTGAAGCCGAGGATGTTGTGTCTCAACTCTCCAGTGACGGCGTACTAACCATCACGGCTCCGAGGAAAGTGGTGGATGGGAAAGGTGAAAGGGTAGTACCTATCACTCAAACTGGTCCCGTTCGGAAGGAAACTAAGGCAGAAGCGGACCATGGTTCTTGTCAAGCTGATGAAACTTGTGATAAAGTTTAATCTCGTTAGTTTTGTAAGGATTAAAAATGTCGAGATTTGTATTTGTATGAAGTGGGGCCATCCATAAATTACGTCACACGTAAAGGGGGGGAGGGGGTCGACGAAATGTGACATGGTCTGACAAGGGGGGGGGGGGAGTTGCCCGAAGTTAAGTGACGTCACATTTTAAAATCTAATATATCCAAGTATAAAAACTGAAATTTGAAGTATTAACGAAATTTCTTGAAATTTTCTGAAAATTGTTAAAAATATGTGACGTCACACAGGGAGGGGGGGGGGGGTCTCGCAAATGTGACCAGCTGTGACAAGGGGGGTGGGGTCTAAAAATCATGAAATTCGTGTGACGTAATTAATGGATGGCCCCAGACTGATTTCGTTTCAATGTAATGACTCATTAAATAAACTGTAAAATGGTTTTTTAATTTTCTACTCATAAGTGGCATGATAGAAATAAGTAACACGCCAACTGTATGGACCCAAACTAAATAACACTCGTATAGGTCTTAGTTTGTGAGTAGGTCCCTACAGACAGACTGTTGATACGATGCAGGAAAACTATATAGAGGTACACTATAGGCACGTTATGATAATAAGTAATTGTAAACGATACAATCGTTATTGTACCTACACCCTGTGCTCAATGATTTTTCGAAGCATAAAAGGCACACCTTACAATAAAATAGTTTAGGTGGAAAACATATTTATTTATAAAATATTAATAGAAATTACATGGTTATACTCAAAGCATTAGATAAGTAAATACCACAATATAATACCTCTTCTCGTTACCTATAACTATCAAGTTAGGATTTTTCAAATTAAAGTGATGCAACGTTACATATAGTGGGAAGCCTCTTGTTTGATAAGCCAGTGCATCTTCATTTTTCCGGGCCATTAGCGTCATTCTGGGTCTCCGGGTGGCTGGCAGTGTCCTTAATCACCTTCCTGACAGGCCCAATCTGGGTTATAGGCACTGTCCTCCCATCCTTCGAAGATGGAGCGACTTTCGGAGCAATAACCATCAACACACCATCAGACGAAAGTTTAGATTCCACAGTAGTTGGATCGCAGTTCTCCGGCAGTTTATACCGCCGTGTGAACTGTCTTGTCACGAAGCCATGCTCATCTTCCTTTTCCTCGTGTTTACCTTCAATGATGATGTATCCATCAGCAGTTTTCACGGTCACTTCTTCAGGGCTGAAGTGCTGGACGTCTAGGTTTATTTGGAACTTGTCCTTATTCGATTTGATTGTGGATTCGACGAGGTTTCTTGGGATTAGGTTTGGACGCCAGGATCTGTAGTACTCTCTGGGCATCATTGGTGAGATTGCTTGGAGGAGGTCTTCAGGAGTGAGGGCCAGGGCGAAGTCCTGGTCCAGAAGGCGGTGTGCGTTGTGCCCCATGAGGTATGGTAGCATTGACATTGTTGAGAAGTGGTACACTTAGTTGTTTCGTGGGAAATAACTCTGTGAATAATTGCGTTTCGCCGGCCGGCGCGTTTATATACCGGGCGTGCACCGCAACGCAGTACTCATGCATAAAAATCTCAATAAGGCTTCAACTGCCTGAGCCCCAATTATGATTATAAACTGTTATCCTTCAGCGATAAAGTGTAATTTTGAATATCAGCAGAATCCCTACACGTGAGACAGTGTGCATCCTGTGAAGGGATAGCGAAATTACATGAATGTGGTTGTATTTGTGCATGTGAGCCTGCATTGTATTGATCGGGTGTCCGAGACGGCCGCCACGAAGTAAAACTTGGACAGAAGACCCATTTTGTAGTTCGTTGGATCATAAGAATATAAGACGACCACACTATCATAGGTAGTGTAAGGTTATGATGAGACTCTCTATTCGCAAAATGTATTCTAATAACACAAAAGTATATTTTCAAAAGCGCACTTTAAGAAACGCACTTTTACTACAAAAAATAATGACATAACTCAAACTCAAGACAGTCGAAATGAGGCTGGCAGGCCAATGGGTTGAGGATCTTTGTATAGAATGGATTACAGGTGGGCCAAGACCCAAGAGAAAAGCGCTGCGGTAGACAGATACTCCTTTTCGACTTCTAGTATCAAGATTATCCCTAATCGCTTCATCGTTCGATGCTCTTGACGCTTTGGAAAGGTGATAACACCACTGGGGATCGTAATCTTGTATGCTACATTACCAATACTGACACACGAAGACACGGTTATACGCAGGTCGCGGGAAACCGCTGGATGCAAGTGGCACAGGACCGGTCGTTATTGAAAACCTTGAGGGAGGCATATGCCCAACCGTGGACGTCTTTTGGCTGAAACGATGATTATGCTGAATGCGGACACAGCTTTAGGCTTATTTCAATCTTTCAAATTGCGAAGAATTAGTAGTTAGATAAACTTTCGATAGTACTAACATAGTATGTTTAGATTAACTTTTCCACTGCTGTGTCCCTAGTAGGATTACGACGGTCTTCGTCATAAAGACGTACGTTTACGTCACTGACCCTAAATTGACCTCAGATTGACGTCTTTTTTTCGTCGCCGACCTTATTTGCTACTGGGGGCCCCTGTGGTTAGCTGGTATTTTGTGTGGTGTGGACTTTCTGCAATCATGTCTATCACGACAGTATTCCCTGTGCGTTGTAGACCGGTGAGTAAGTTGTTTACTGCGCAGCATCGACCTTGAAAAGCGCAGCGGACACTGAAATATGTATATAAAACTGGATATAGGATGCGTCTGGAGGTCGGTTCTTATCGATTTATCCTGGCGTTGTTTTCGCTGAAGCTTACAGACTCACTTAGACTAGGTTCTTGGAAAGTGATAGCTAATAAAATACATATCACCATTTGATATCGCCAGACTTACACACCAAGTGTATGGACCCAAACTAAGCAACGCTTGTACTATGGCTACCATACAATGGATTGAGGGCGATAACAGTGACACCACAGCAAATTACGAAAAGGGCGTTTCCGAAATTTGCCTCTGACGGGAATGGAACCGCTCAAACCACTGCGCCAAGCGGTCTTCAAACCTTTTATATAGTTAGTATTTTTGGTTATAAACCTATTTCATCGCCTTTGTATGGTAGCCATAGTACAAGCGTTGCTTAGTTTGGGACCATAGAGTTAGGCCCATATTAATAAATCGATCTCAAGATTGAGATCGAACTCTAGACGCTGTTTTTGACAGTTGCACCGTTGCACCATACATTAAACGTCAAAACTGCATCTTAAGATCGATCTCAACTTTGAGGTGCATTTAATAATACAGGCCTTAGTGTCTGGCGATATTTATATATGTATTTTATTAATCCCAGAATCGATAAATCGGTGAATTGCCATCGATCTATTCATATTCGAGTGATAGTTATACATAGTACATATTATATTAATGAATACTCAAATAACAACCGCAAAAGCAACTACTACAGACAACCGTGAACGCTAACCGAGACCGCTGCGCTGGCGACGGATCGCGTTGCAAGCGGTTGCATAGATTGCAAGTTGCAACTCATACCTACTGCCGCACTAGCCGGATCGATGACCGATAACTGATATAGGTAAATATACGTCACGACTTTTATCCCCATTCGGGGGTAGTCAGAGGCTTGAGTGGCCATACACCACCACATTGTGGAGGTATTGACCAACTCAAAGCCCACGTTTCACCAGATAGTCAGAACCCAACGTGACAGGTGGTGAACCTTGTCGCCGTGTATCAGGTGATAATGATAATGCCCTCACAGCAGTGGGTGTACCGTGGTGGGGCAGGGAGCAGCTGTTCCCCCTAGGCCTGGCCTGCCCTTTTTCATTCAAAACCCATATTCCAGTCCCAATTATTAACATTTGTCTGTCTGGAGGTTTGTTCCGGCTAATCTACGAAACGGCTGTACCGATTTTGATGGAACTTTCACGTGCAGATAGCTGATGGTATAAGGAGTATCTTAGGCTACTTTTATGTTAGTATAAAAGGAAGGAACAGGAGATGAGTCGTATTGGCAATACCGAAAAGTTTTTTCAGCGTTATTTTCCGCGAGGTACTGTGACCATGGGACTCCACGTAGGGCATACTATTTTTAACAGTAACATGTGTCCCTCTTTGTTGGTAATGCCATTGATTTAGAGACTTTTTTAGAGATAAGAGTTAGGGACCGATAATATTGGGCCCTAAATATGAGGTAGTGTAATACCCCAGGCTTAAAGGGGTGTCCATAAATTACGTGAGGCATTTACATCCCACGTGGGGGAGAGGGGGGTTCTCCGCAAATATCACGTAATTTTTTTTTACCGCAAGAAACAGTGTAAAATTGCAAGAAAACTGGGTTAAATTAAATAAAAAATGTTTCTCCTCTAGAATATAGCTTTTGAAAAATCTCACGTGAGATTAGGGGGGGGGGGCAAAATCTCACGAAATCTCACCAAGGGGGGAGGGGGGTCGAA
This sequence comes from Drymonia ruficornis, assembly GCA_947859195.1. NCBI lineage: Eukaryota > Metazoa > Arthropoda > Insecta > Lepidoptera > Notodontidae > Drymonia > Drymonia ruficornis. The sequence goes on along the minus strand of OX401929.1, from coordinate 3,113,299 downwards.
AAATCTCAAAAATCACCTCACGTTATTTATGGACGCCCCCTAATTACATAATGATACCTACTGTCATTAATGTAAGGAATAGGGGAAGATACGTGACGTAGAACCAAATGAACACTAAATTTGTGCTCCGCGCATCGCTTTTGCGCACAACTGTCATCGACAAATTGTCATCAACAATGTGACAATAGGGTAGTGGACGATTTTTGAGAAACATGTTTATAGTGTGCCTCATGGTCTATTTTACTCAAAATATTAATATTTCAGTAAAAAACAACATGATCATATTTTATTTAGCAATTTTATAAATATTTTGACGTTTCTTAACTAAAACGCGTCAAGCTGTCATGGCGTCTGGAATGACGTCACGGCGTGTAAAACAAACATCTGTTTGGTTGAAGTGGTATCAAAAGTTCAAGAAAAAAACTATATAAAACGGATTATAATTATTATGAGCATTGTATAGTAATACGACACTTGCGTGCTTAAATTAAAAACCACCATGCTTATATTAATTTGAATTTTCACCATTAACATCAGCATTCACCAATATTAAATTACCTTAACCTCAAAAATACATAACGTTATCACAATTTTAACACTAGGTGATATTATTTACTGTTGTATACTTACACAGAAGTTTTGATATTACGGAATTCTGCAGAGCAGAAATTTGTGTTAGTTGCGAAAAATGAACCTAGCATAACAACATAGATTTTGGGCAAATTACTGCTATTTGCTTTTATAAAACCTGCGTCCATTATAGCTAGTTGTTGTAGACGTATGAACACAGACGATATCAATGAGAATAGTATTATTTAACAGCAAAATTACTGGAAAATTATTGATTTTCACTAAAAAGACGACTCGTTGCTAACTTGTTGTGAAAATTTTTCAAAGATATTTTTGTTCTGTGCTTGTTGTGTGTCCCACCGATTGACGTCACGCGCTCTGATTGGCGTTCATTGTCACGTGACTAATGGCTGCAATATCACAATTTTATTTCTCAAAAATATAAATGAATATTTATTATTTAAATTAAAACAATTTATTTTTTACATATTTAGACCGTTAAGTACCATATAAATTAAAATCCGCCAATATTTTTCATACTGTCCACTACCCTATTGCCGATAGACAAGGGCACAAAGATGCACCGGAATACTTATACGAGCGAGACAGCCTAGCTCCTCGTAGCGTTGCTCCGGCCGCCCTCGGTATGCCTCGGTAGTAGGGTAAACCGGGGATAATTGAAACAACATAATTTTTTCGATTACCTACTGTAATATACGAGTGAAACGAACGAGTGTCAGACAACAACTGCTTTATTATCAGACCCTCACGATACAGGCTAGGCCTAGTGTAAGGGTCACTAGTAATAAGTTTATTGTACTTTGAAATAAGAAATAAAGATTTTTATTTTTATTTTTTATTTTATTTATTATATATAGGTACCTTCACTCACAATCATGATACTTTATAACTACCCTCAACACCTACCTATGATATCTATGTACGTCAGTCTACATGAGTGACTCATCGTTCGTAGCTTCGTTGGCCATGTTCGGTTATTTGGATAAAAGCGAGTGACGCAGTTATGACGCCTTAAATAATTTCGCACCAAAAACTGAATTTACGATTTTAAATTGATATATTGATTTTACGTCCTTTTAAATCGTGTTTTTCACAGTTTTTATTATATTATAAGAGTCTAACTTAACCGTTTAAGATGTTTAAAGTCTATTTATTAAACAAAATATTGACGGTTTAAGTAGAAAATTGACAAAGGGTCGTCTGAAACAACTTGCTTCTGGGGGTTTGAAACGTTTCAACCGACCCGTCGTTTCAACCGACTTCTGCTGTTTACCCGGATACAAATAAACCTCCGCCGTAGTCGGGTAAAAAGAAGGTTTGAGTTTTTAGAGTACTTATCTATGTTTGTAAGGTTGTATGTATCTTTCATTGGTTTTCTTTCTAATTAAAGAATTTTGAGGCCTTATGTTATTAGTGATCTGCGAGCACCCACTCGGGAGCCCTCCCAGCGGAGTGATATAATAACAATGCAAAGGGCGTACCTTGCAAGGCGATACGTCGATAAACTCGCTAGTGTGACAGGATACTTTTATATTATACATTATATTAGTGGTGGTACACAGTTAAAGTTATATTGTTACAATTGCCCCCGGTCTCCCCTACTGGCATGGCCGCAAGCATCTTATCGTGTCACACACATCTATTTTGTATTATTCATCTCGCTCTCACAAACAATGCGAAGCAAATAATAGTATTAAATAAATTTTCGCTGCACTTTCGAGTGGAAAGTAATTCCGTGTGATTTATTTTTTGTTCCTGAATTGTTAAAACAATTCCTGAATACACGGGATGGCATTTTAATGTATATTAATTCCAGGAAACTAAAAACAAATATGTCAGTACTGATGTGCGCATGACGTGCATTCAAATTGTTGTTCCGCGCCCGACTGAGTCGAATGTTGATACGGGTCTCGATTTTGTGGTGCTGACAATTTTGGACCGGAACCAAGTCTATACTATTTCTTAATGTCATTGCCTACTGTGAATTATGTGTTTGTCTACCAAAAACAAGGTTAGGTTAGGTCCCTGTCGCTTCACAAAGTTAGTTAATTTCGCAATATACCTAGGTACCTACAGCTGGTTTGGCCTTAGAGTGTTGGGGTAGGTCACAGGTTCATGGGGTAGGTCGTGGATGGTCATGGTCAAGTACACTGAAACTTGACTGTATTGTGTCGACGCGACGCAGATGCAGTGTAAAATATTATTGGTAGTTCTCCTTCCTACAATCTACTCATGCTATTCGACACTAGATGGCGCTATTATCAATAAAATAACAATATTGCGTTCCGGTAAGAATTCGAACTTATTTCTAGCATTATTGTTTTCTCCTTCACTTATACTAAATTAATATTCTGTCGCATTCATTCATTGTATTTTTTCTACTGTGACATGGACAGGACAGGACCTGACAGCCTCTTGACGTACGTGCGTTTGAGACAAGTGACACTTTGATAAAGTTTGTTTATTTATTTTGGTTCGCCACTGACTGGCTTATCGTATTTACGGTTATTGAAGAATTTGCATTGAATTTTCATAAGTTGACCACAAAATGGTAAACTATTGTTGCGTGTATGGATGTGGACGGAATAATAAGATTAGTAAACATATACATTACTACGGATTTCCTAAAGAAAGGCACCGGTAAGTTTTACTCCAATCCATGGCTTTTTCTTCTCATCAATAAAATAATTTGAGTAGTTAGGTAGGTACCTAAAATGTGTCCCTATTGTGATAGATACCTGGAACTTTCACAAAGTGCCAAGTTTCATTAAAAAAAAAAATCCAGAGTCTGAAAAAAGATACTGGCATTTATTTTTCAGACAAATAGAATGGCTCCAAGCGATTGGCAGAGAAGATTTGCTGGAGAAGAACGTGAAACTTTCTCACCGCGTCTGTTCCCGCCATTTCTCACCAAACAGCATCAAGAATAAGCACCTCTGTGCCGATGCTGTTCCCTCATTGTGTCTGCCAAATAGTTCAGCTGTTGATGGTGAGAAATTCCTTATATTATGATACTTTATGTAAAGAGAGCTTTTCTTGTTCCCTATTATATTGGATATCAGTGTGCTATGATTAAAGAATAATTTAAAACTGATAATAATGATCTACCTGTTGGATAATTACAGTACTAGCTTCAGATGACACTGAGGAGACGTTTAGAGAACACTACAGCATACTCTGCAATGGTTGCAATGAACAGATCCAGGGTTTCCGCTACAAATGCATCAGCTGCCCTGACTATGACCTTTGCTCCAAGTGTGAGAAGTATGAGGTGCATTCAGAACATTGTATGCTGAGAATACCAAAACCTATGAAATTCGTAAGTATATACAAATATTACCCTAAAATTAAGTAGCTTATAAGTTTCGGCTTGAGATTGGACTATGTCATTCAGAATCTTGATCTTTAGGGTTTATGTTACAGAATATCAGGTATTAGGTAAGGGTAGAACTGTATAGACAAACAAAGAGCTGCTTTTGCATATAAGTATTTCTCTGGGCTGTCACAGGAATAAACAGGATGATGATCAACCCTAGACATCTATTTAGTCTCACTATTGACAATTTAACACCAACATTTAAATAAAGTACACTAATCTTAATTTCAGAAAATAGCCAAAAATTTAGCAACAAAACTGCAACAATTCCTGATTACTGGGAACAAAACAATGAGAAACTATGAAACTAGCACAGTTATAAACAGCGATCTTAGTAGCGATGATGATGTACCCATAACAAGATACATAAAACAGAATGACAGCGGATTAGACCTGTCCGATGACATCAAAGCCAAAATCCGGGATGAAGTCACAAGGGTATTGAGCATAAGTCACAGTAAACCAGAGAAGAAAGTTAAGAAGACATTGAAACGGAAACAGGAAATGAGGAAACCAGAAAGTGCTCCAAATCACAGTATAGAAGCTAAATTAGAGTCAGTTACAGTTGGTGTGGACGATGAGGTGGACAGTGGAACCCCAGAAATGGCTTTTGCTGATGTAAATGATATAAAAAGTTCTCAGATTCTGGATATAAAGGATGAGATGCCTAATGCACTGGTCCCTCTATTAGGTCCGTATCTTTGTTCAATTTTTTTTGTTATTTAAATACCACGAAATGCATTTTGACCATGGCGACATTTTGTCAGACGATCTGTTAAGATGGTAACACTTAATAATTTGTTTATATTTTTCTAGCTACAGATCCTGAACAACCACTGATGCATATGAAATTAAGCGACGATCTTTCGGAGCTCATGATCGAAGTGAAGTACCCATGAATGGTGTAAACACTAAGAAGTGTTTACACCACTTATCACCAGTTATCTAGTTATCCAGATAATGAGATTTTTGTAAAAATATACTTTCTTTACCTAATCATTTACACCAAAATGTTAGTTTTATTATACATATTAGCATAATGTGCTTCAGCACGATGCCAAGCCACAATTAAAAAAATAAATTAGCGTTCCTGGTTCATACCCAAGCCATTATGGAGTTATTACGCATGAAACTCGTTTTGTCTTTTTCATATTCGTTCATGCGCGACAAGGATAGAGGATTGTTTGCCTGTCTTTATTGCTGCTCGAGTGTAGTGTCAAACAAATGTCAAAATTGACAGCAGCTGCAATAAAACGAGCGATTATACATTTTGAGTTTGTTCTAAAAATTGTGTGTGGCGGCCAAGCGTTTACTATATCCAATATAAAACAAACGAAATAACACCTAGACTAAAATCAGTCAATCAATAATTGACACAAAATGGTGGAATATTATCACAAACACCACTCCTAACAAGCTCTGTTTGGTTCTCCCAGTATGGACAGCCCAAGCATTCTGAAGCCGGGATCGGAGTCCCAGGACTCCGACGAGCCTGCGCCCCCGGGAACAACGAAAGAGGACTATGTAAAGGTACATTATCAGACCAACATATATTTTTAAGTTATTACAATATTTTTGGTTATGTTTTAGTAGTCTGAAATTAGGTAGGCATTGCATCTGTGCATAGTCTCATTACTGTTGTTACTATGTATGTACATTGCTAATAGTCTATCAGTATTGATTTATGGGTAAAAATAGCACAATTTTTACCCATAAAACATAATAACATGGCACTAGTGTATTGTGGATGTTAGTTCTTGTAGTGTGTAAAATTGAATAAATTTCTGATGCATTAATAATTTTAACGCATTCCCGCATTATTAGTGCTTTTCTTGATGAAATTAGGTGGTAAAATAATACCTAAAATTAAATTTTAACCTAAAACTCTTGTGTAGTATAAACTAGGAATATTTTGTATATTATGACAGCAAAGTTAATGTAGAAACGGAGACCATTGCATAGTGTTTTCTCTGTTATTACTCTGCTTATGTAGCTGAGGAACATGTCTGATGGTACAATAAATCTTAAATTATTATATTTGCAGAGTCGGTGTGACCGTTTTAAAAAAAGGTGATCAACTAAAACAATAAGGTTGACAGTACTAAAAAATACATGCAGAATTATACTAAAATAAATCACATAATTGCATATGAAATTGTATTGTAAATCTTCATTTTGTGGAGACAAAATAATACTAATTTGGTACTGAATATACCAAAAACGGTCACACTGTGCAGAGTATAAGTTAAGTTATTGAGTTTCTAAAATATGTTTTTAATGTAAAACCATGAATTAGGTGTTTGATATCATTCAAAGTTGTTTCAAATTCTTTACAAAGGCATTGATTCATTCATTACAGTCTCTGAAACTATAAAACCAACCAACCACTAGATTCCACAACACAACCTAATCGGGCTTAAATATTAACCATAGACCAATCACAATCCATTGGTGTTTCAATGTGTTAGTCTGTTTATCATTATTTATTACCACAGATACCTACACCAACACTCACCTTGAGCTCCTCCGCGACACTGACACCGACTCGCTTCAAATTGAAACCGTCCACGAAAGGCGTTGAGAATGCTAAGAAGAGGCTGCGTGCGTTCTCTATACAGAAGAAGACTCCCATCAAACCCATCACTGTATCAAAGGCAACTGGAGGACCAAGTATGTGTAAAAAAATCCAGCCAAGTGTGTGTCGGACTCGCACATAAAGGGTTCCGTACACGGACCAGTTACTAAGGGGACTGGCCCTAAGCAAGTCGGCAGAGTGGTCGGCCTAGTACTAATATCGACATAAAACGAAGCGAGTAGTTCAACTATTTACCGGTAAATAGTCAAATGAAAATGAAAAAATAATGACCACGTTTTGTTTCATACAAATATCTAATAAGGGCACCTCTTTCTTTAGTCTTTACTCTGTGATTCCGTACCACTTTGGAATAAAAACGAAAAAATATCAAGTTTCTTGTATTAAGAGCCCCTTTATTTTTAAATTTTATTTTATATTTAGTATTTGTTGTTGTAGCAGCATCAGACATGCACATTCTGTGAAAATTTCAATTCTCTACCTATTACAGTTAGTGAGATACAGCCCGCTGACAGATGGACAGATAGAGGGCCAAAGTCTCGGTAATAGGGTTCTGTTGGCACCCATTGAGTATGAAACCCTAAAAACTAGGCCTTTTTTATATACCTAAACTATACACCAACGGTCGGAACAGGCGGACCGCGGTCCGTTTGCGGATCGCGAAATGTCGAACCTCGGACCGCCAAATATTGTAATGTATTGTATACCAAGTATAAATTAATACGTAAATCGAAATTAACGGTCGCCCACCTAGAAGACACTTCGAATTTGCTGTTCTTCTCGAAAACCAAACTACAAAAAACTGGCTCAAGACCGTTGGTGCAGTTTCTCACATTAATTTTAGGTCTTGTGTTTTATAATTCAGAATTATATTTGAAACCATACAATTTTTTCTGGACCTCGTTAAAATTTTCCCACAGTATCCGGACCCCACCTAATACTACTTGCCGACCCCTGCTATACACTAACTAATGCACCCATAAAACCATTGTATACTAGCTAGAAATCTTTATAAATTAAGCAGTAAATCGTCGTATTAAAGTTGAGAATGGTCAACATGTTTGTTGCAGACCCCACAGTGTTGATCGGCAAGCTGAGCGGCGTGAAGGTGACTCCGAAGGTGGAAGCAGCGCAGGATGGGGAGCCGAAGAAGCCCCCGAAGCCCCCCAAGCCCGGCGCCAGTAGGAAACTGCTGCAAGGTGGGTTACAGCTAGGTAGCTAGCTAGCTAGCTATAACTCACCTTATCGTGGCGACTTGCCTGTAACGTGGGGGGTATTACACTGTCAGCAATATCGCAAACCTTGGCGTCATCGTTGGAGACCATTGTTGATCTTGGCGTACAGGAGTAACAGTGGTGGGGTGGGAATGAGTGGCGGGCATAGACCCAAAAAAAAATAATCGCAAACTTGTATCGCGATTCGAATCACATCGATACAAGGTCGGTATACTTCGTCCAACCATTTTATTTTACTTTTGACATTAAAGAATGTCAAAGAAAAATGATTTTTTCTACTTTACATTATGGTTCATCTATTTATTTATTTACGTAGGCCGAACGGCCTCAGGCCAATTACACGGACTACTAATCAACTACTAACTAACAACTATATCTATGTTATTATTCAAGTATTTGACAGATAAGCCTTATGCTGACGCAATACTATTTATTTTTCTTTGACATTCTTAAATGTCAAAAGTAAAATAAAATGGTTGGACGAGGTATAAGGGACAATATTTGTTTATTGCAACTTAAATTTGTATATCTTTACAAGATATTTTGTGAAGATGCTTTCGCCAAGTTATAGTTCCCAGTTTTGGGGTCATAAGATCAACTGACTACCATTGATCTTACGGCCCTTAGGGTCAGTTACAAAATCGTCGCATAACTTTTATTCACCAAATTAATATGGTTTCTCCATAGAATAACTGTCAAAACGCCATATTTATTTGGTGGATAAAAGTTATCTGATGATTCTGAATCAAGCCTTTAAAGTTGCAAAATTATGTTGCAAAAATATATTACATACCCCCTGTGAATCGCCTTGTATCGCGAGAAAGATGTCTATCCACGAACGTAAATACATACTGGACTGTTCACTACTGCACAAAAAACGAGCCGAGCGAGAGGCCCTAGTTGGGACCGTGTCCCTCTCACTCCGAGTTGCCATGCCAAAATAATATTGTCGTTGGGTAGTGATTGTTAGTTTTTAAATCAAGCCAATAAAATAATTTATTATTTATCGTGACTATTGTTTATATGACAAAACAATAGTCAAGATAAATAATAAATTAATTTATTTGCTTCATTTAAAAACTCCAATCACTACCCAACGGTAATATTATTTTGGCATGGCAACTCGAAATGAGAGGGACACGGCCCCGACTGGGGCCTCTCGCTCGGCTCGTTTTTCTGTCTACAGAATTGTCAAGGTATAATAGACCTTAAAACAAGATAATAAAGATGAATTTCTTCTTAACCAAAAACTCCAGTAATAGATCCTTCTTTATACATCCGTGTGTCTATCACAGTAATGCGGTTTTCATTTTTTAGGAGCGAGACCACTGTTGTTATGGAGATTGTTAATGTAATACCCCCCATTTGTTGACGAACCGAATTGCAACTTACAAATGTTGCGTTACGATTGCATGTTACAGGCAAGTCGCCATCTTTAAAGTATATATTTAATTTACTAGTTTTTGTTTATTTAATGTTTAAGTTATTGATGGTAGAGCCAAGCTGTAGCCAATTGAGCCCATATATGGGCTGGCTAAACTGGGGTAGCACCACCCACTCACGGAAGATTGGCGTAAAGTATCTATTACAAGCCCTTCTCCTTCTTCTGTTCCACTCCCCTTCAGGTCGGCAACGTGCGAGCAGTGCTTTTAGTATTGCAGGCATCTATAGGCTACGGTAACATCACACAAAATTTAAACTTGTGTTTTTGTTACATATATATATATATTTTTTTTATAGGACTGCGGTGGCAAAAAAGCTTACGGCCCGCCTGATGTTAAGCAGTTACCGTAGCCTATAGATGCTTATAATACCAAACGCATTGATCGCACATTGCCGACCTGAAGGGGAGTGGGATGGAGGGAGGGGGAGGGGGATGGGCTTTCGGCTCTCTCACTCATCGAAAACACAATACTAATACAATACATATACAATACAGTATATGTAATATAATTTCAGATGCATTTATTATTTTGATATTACAAACAAACAATTCAATTTTATTTATTTACTAGCTTCCGCCCGCGACTTCGTTCACTCATAAATAAAAAAAAAGTTGCCTATGTGCTATTCCAGACTATAATCTATCTCTGTGCCAAATGTCATCCAGATCTGTTCAGCCGTTCTGGCATGATTGAGTAACAAACATCCAAACTTTCACATTTATAATATTAGTGGGATTTGTATAGCAAACGTGTTTGCGGTGCCCACAGATTCGTACACGGAGTTGCGCAAGCGCAAGCTGACAGAGATAGAAGATATGAAGCGAAAGATGGAGTTGGTAGAACTGGGCATCCCACTTGGCCTCATCTGCCCCACGTCCTCCAGCGACAAGGCTATGCCCACTAAGGCCATGCCCCCCATCAAAACATTCCTGGGTAAGCATCAAAATAATAATAATAATAATAATTTAGCCCATTTAACGTCCCACTGCTGGGCACGGGCCTCCCCTCAATGCGAGGGGGATTCAGGCCATAATCCACCACGCTGGCCCAGTGCGGGTTGGTAGATTTCACATGTCTAAAGACATGCAGGTTTCCTCACGATGTTTTCCTTCACCGTAAGCAAGTGATAATCATATTAAAGTTATGATTCACACAAAGATTTCGAAAAATCCATAGATGTGAGCCAGGGTTTGAACCCATGACCTTAAGGCTGGAACCATTGCAACTGACAGCTCGAGGTTGACCGCTTTTTGCTCAAACAATGTCGTAGGACCGCGAGTTGAATTTTTTGAATTTAGAATTTTCGATACGCCACGATACATCAAAAAGACGACATGATAAATCAAAAACAGAAGTGACTCATATACTAAATTCGTATCTTGCCTACTTTTATTTAGTCGTATAAGGGTAACTTCGTAAAGGAAAATTTTCACTAAATCTTAAGTACAATTTAAGTACTACATTTTTATTAATAGGTAGGTTATTTTTTCTTTGTAATCTTTTTTATTGTTATTTTGTTGATATTGTAAATAAAAGCTCACTAACTGTTAATTTTTAATTGTTCTGAAATTTAATTTTGCCCAGCACTGAGTAATAGGTAGTACTACTTAAAAAAAGACTAGTACATAATTTAAATGTTTAATATTATAGGACAAAATAAGTAAAATTAAAACAACTTAAAATTCTAAATAACTGAAAACAAGAAAAATTGTTGACAACATCGGGTAATAACTGAAATAAATGCAAAAAAAAATCCTTATTAGTTACTAGCTGTGCCTGCGACCTAGTACGCGCACATTTTTGGAAAAGGTTACCCCTTATTTGACTGATGGATTGATGGAGGATGACGGACGGATGGAGTGGCAATGCAACGCATGCCGGGCATGCATGCAACCCTCATAGAATCACTGTTTTGCCCGTCAGTCTATCTGTCCGTCTGTCAAAACGTGCACAGCCTAAACCGCTTGGATTAGAAACATGAAATTTTAACTTTTTATAGCGTAGAAGAAGACCACAGGAAGGATTTTTGAGAATTCAACAATTAAGGGCAGAAAGTATCTATGGATAGTCCCAGTTTTTCTGAAGCTAGAGACATGAATATTTGTATTTGTAGGCTGAGCAGCCGAAATAGGTACTAATTTTCATGTAAGGTCAAGATTTTCAAGCCAGAGCCATGGGTCTGGAGCAGCTCCATGATAATAATAATATATGGTATAATTAAAAATAAAATACTTGCTCCACAAAACCCCTCGTTTTGTGAGTTTTTAGGGTTCCGTACCTCAGAAGGAAAAAACGGAACCCTTATAGAATCACTTTTTTGTCCGTCTGTCTATCTGTCCGTCCGTCAAAACGTGCACAGCCCAAACCGCTGGTGATACAAACATGAAATTTGGACAATAGGTACCTTTCATAGCGTAAAAGAAGAGCAAAGGAAGGATTTTGGAAAATTCTTACCCTAAGGGGGTAAAATAAGGGGTGGAAGTTTGTATGGAATTCCCTCATTTCTGAAGTTAGAAACATGAAAATTTCTATTTAGGCTACTAATACAAATACAAAATAGTAATTTCAGCGCTTTTGAAAATTCTACCCCCAAGAGGGTAAAATAAGGGGTGGAAGTTTATATGGGGGTTCCAATTTGTCTAAAGCTAGACACAAGAAAATTTGTATTTAGGCTTCTTATTAACTAAGAATAGTAATTTCAGCGTTTTTGATCATTTCACCTCTAACGGTGTAAAATAGGGGGTGCAAGTTTGTATAGGCGTCCCAATTTCTCTGAAGCTAGAGACATGAAAATTTGTATTTGGGCTACTCATTACAAATTAAAACCGGACAAGTGCAAGTAGGACTCGTGCTCTGAGGGTTCCGTACAAATTTTATTATGTTTGTGTGTGCATCATATCTTTGGCGTGCAAATACAGGGCAATGAAGCAAGATGTGCTCCACTGTCTCGCTGGGGTTCTTCGAGCTTCCACTTTGCCAGTTTTCGGAACAATACATAATAATTACGACACCTAAGTGGGTATTGTTCCGAAAACAGGGAAAATCATGGAGACTCGAATCTCGGGATAACAACTGCACTGCAAGCGACTGTGGTGAACAGGTTGGGCTAACAATCAAAAGGTCCCAGGCTCGATCCCCGTTGGTGCATGCACCAATGTATGAATTTTCATCTTTGTGCATAATTTACAGTTCGCTGACGGCGAGAGAAAACATCGTGAGGAAACCTACCTATCCCTCGGGATTAGGTAATAGTCAGTTCCTGTATACACGGCGACAAGATTCACCACCTGTCACGTTGGGTTCTGACTATACAGGGTGAATTTTTCAAGTGTGCGTGGATGGCCAAATCCGAAACTATGAGTGATATCGAAAAGTACTCAAAAGAATCTCGGGGCTGATTTTGATGAAAATTGTAATTACTTCTCAAAATTCTTTTCTTATCAGCGACACTATCGCATGCTGTAATAATACAGTATTTGGTTTTTTATTCTAAATCAACTAGTTTGATTCCTGGCTACGAATATTGTTTTTACGGTAAACTTAAGGAAAGAGCTAATTTTAAACAAAATACTATTTTATTTCTCTTAAGTTACCTAACTATTAAACCTAAACTGATTAATTGTTCAAATATGATTGAAAATTTGTAATTAGAACATAATGTTGTGAAGATGACTGCGCTGCGAAGGTAAATAAATAAAAATATTGAGCATAATTTCGAACAAGGTAAAGGTAATGTACGTATGACTTATTACAGTCAACTTGAAAATATGCAGCAGTTTATTAAAAAACACAGTTTTTATTAAGTTTGCCGTATGTCATTACTTCCCAGAATTCGTTCCTTATCAGCGACACTATCGAATGGTGTAATAATACAGTAAGTGGTTTTTTCAACTAGTTCGAAATCAACTAGTTCGATTCCTGGCTACGAATTTAGTTTTTTTCAAAAATCCAATGATGCAGTTTTAGTTTTCACCAAAATCGGCCCCGAGACTTCTTTGAGTACCTTTCGATATTCCTTATAGTTTCGGATTTGGCCATCCACGCACACTTGAAAAATTCACCCTGTATAAACGTGGGCTTTGAGTTGGTTAATACCTCTACAATGGGGTGGTGTATATCCACTCAAGCCTCTGACTACCCCCGAATGGGGATAAAAAGTGTGACGTTACATTTCTAAAAAAATATTTAACAGGTGATGACACTAAATAAATTTAGCACTGCAAATTTAGCTGCTTATTAAATTTGGACCCATCCCTAAGAAGCTGTAATAGCTGCTTTACGCCGATCTTCTATGAGAGGGTGGTACTACCCCACCAAACGGTGGTTAGTCCAGCTTAAAAATAAGCAAACAAAAATAATTTCGTATCACTAATATTAAGTAGTATGAATAACATCAACTGAAACACGCTTAACATCAGGCGGGCCGTACGCATGTTTTTTTGTCTTGGCTTTTCTTGTCGCATATAGCCAGTGTCAAGTACCTACCTATAATAATATAGATTTTCAATGTTGCACTTCGCCACTTCCCGCCAAAAAAAACAAGTTTGTGTAGCAACTCAGTGGTATAAAAAGATATCATAGGCAAGACAAAAACTATGAAAAAATTAAATGTAACGTCACGACTTTTATCCCCATTCGGGGGTAGTCAGAGGCGTGAGTGGCCATACACCACCACATTGTGGAGGGATTAACCAACTCAAAGCCCACGTTTCACCAGATAGTCAGAACCCAACGTGACAGGTGGTGAACCTTGTCGCCGTGTATACAGGAACTGACTATTACCTAATCCCGAGGGATAGGTAGGTTTCCTCACGATGTTTTCCCTCACCGTCAGCGAACTGTAAATTATGCACATAGATGAAAATTCATCCATTGGTGCATGCCCCACCGGTGATCGAACCTGGGACCTTCTGATTGTTAGCCCAACCTGTTGTTGTTGTTAGGCAAGACAATAAGATTAGAAAGTAGCTAAGCGGTTTTTAGAGGACGATTATGCTTTTTAATCATATACCTATTCATCATTCTATATTATTCATAATCTATGATGACAACAAAACGCGTCACTGACATAAATATTAATTTAAAAATATTTGTAATCATATAATATTCTAAAAAATATGTTCAATATTATATTTAAACTATTTAAAACGTGATTTAATTCATAAAAAGCTAAGAAGACGTAACATTTTTACGAATTTCACGCAAAAATTTGCGCGCACGTCCAGCTTTCGACGGCGCCATTGCGCTACTGCCAGGAACATTTTGCCGGCCAAGTCATGATGACCCATGACGTTTGTCGCATATTTAAGGTTATTATTGATTATTTTTTAAATAAAATGACTAATATTAAATCTTGGATCCACGTATTCTTAGACAAGTCTTGACAATTTTTCTGGTATAGGTTTCACGTAAATCTGTTCAGTTGCTATGGAGAACATTTACGATTAAGGTTGACAATTTCATATTTTGAAATCGATTTCTACAAAATTTGGTAACATTTAAAGTAAATCGGCTAAGCCATTTTATTCCCGACCATATGAGGTTTAATGTTGTATACTTTATATTGCACATAAGCCAGCTGCTTCATCAAACCATTTACTTAGACCCACCCAGTTGAACATTTGTATCACCTTAAGCCCGCAAGCATCAAAAGCATCAAAATAATAATACCTAATAATATCCTGGGACATTTTTTTACACACGGCTACCTGATCCCAAACTTAGCAGAGCTTGTACTATGGAAACCAGATAACTGATATTACTACATATACCATTTTTTGTTTGTAAATACATACTTAATATACATATACACCCAGACTCGGGACATACAGACATGTTCATGCACACAAATGCATGTTCCGGGTAGGAATCGAACCTACGACCTGCAGCGTGAAAGGCGCCACCACGCCAACGGGCCCGTCAAAATATTCCATTAATGTGATTCATTGAGGCACTCATAGCGACCTGCAATCACTGATAGTGATTAATCGGTTAATCGGAGGCTAAGCAACGCTTGGCAAGGTCAGTCAGAGATGGGCAGGAGTGTCATTTGAACTGAGCGTCTCTGTGCTTCTGAGTGCACGTAAAAATTCGGTCCCGATTGTCATCTATAGTCAGATTTTTAATTAGACGACGTAAACTGACAGGTGATAATGTCACTTTTCGATATAAATAGAACAAATAAGGTTCAAATTCATAGAACAGTGACATTTTTAGCTGTCAGTTTGCTTCGTCTAATTAAAAATCAGACTATAGGCAGCAGTCGTGCCTTGTCAGAGGCCTTCGGGCGGCTTGAACAACTCTGACACGAGGTCACTAACCATACGATAAGAAGAATTATGTCGACCAAAAGACGTCCACTGTTGGACATAGGCCTCCCCCAAGGTTTTCCACAACGACTGGTCCTGTGCCACTTGCATCCAGTGGTTTCCCGCGACCTTCACTAGGTCGTCAGTCCATCTTATGGGGCGCCTACCCACGCCGCGTCTTGTACGTGGTCGCCACTCAAGAACCTTTCTGTCCCATCGGCCATCAGTTCTTCGGGCAATGGGAGTCATTTTGCACAAAATATTTTATGTTTCTGTTCTGTCTTCGCACGTTTGTGATCCTATCTTAGTGCCACCGCAAAAACGCTACTTTTTTCATCCGCGATCGGCGATTTAGTCGCTTTCAGCATCTAAGCAGTCGCTGCGTCCGAACGCAGAGAGTCGCCAAATCGCGATGTAGCATCGATACAGTCGCAGAATCGCCGATCGCCGATGCAAAAAGTAGCATGACTGCGGTGTCCCTTAGATAATAGATTACGGCCATGTCGGTGTCCATAAATCGCCCACTTCATTTGCGCTTGTTTTGTGTGTTATGGTATCATTAGGTATCATACCTATTATAATTAAGGAATGCAAGTGAAGTTTGAAGTGAATTGTCACAAGTATGTACCTAGTCTGATCAGAAGTATAATGAAATTTGAGAAATTAAAAACATAAAACAGTCGTCCCGTCTACAAGTCCCGGGCAGCTGCGCCCGAGCAATCAGAATGAGTAGTGGTGAGGCGTCAAAACAGATTGTTGGGGCGCGCCACTCGGCTCGGACAGATGCATCTATTAACATACCAAACCTAACCTACGTCTTATTTTATACTTCTTATCAGACATTTATATTTATTATTATACAAATCTTATAATTCGACCGAATCTCGATTTTAGCATGTATCATGCATGTATCGATCATTAATCGGTCTATTTATAAATGATCGATTTGGCGTCGATCGTATGCCTTAAAACTCGAATAAAAAAATCTGTCACCTAGCTTGTTCATTAACACTTTATGCACTTTACTATCCACGCACGCGTTCGTTTGCCACCCGCTTGTTATGCATGTGCGTACGAAGCGTGCTATCGGTGCGATCCGCGCGGTCCGTGCGATCCGCGCGAGCCCAGTGCGCAGGCGCAAGCCGCGTCGCCGCAGCCGCGCGGACGCCGCGCGCATGCTGCTGGTGTCAACAGACATAAGAACAAGCGTTTGTATATTGTTTGTTTATGATATTGTATTTTGTATATTTGATCAAACATTTGCGAGTGCCTTAATGCACGTTACTTGGCGTAATTAAACCAATATTTCTGACCAATAGTCTGGTCAAGACAGAACTAATCTTCCATCCATCACACTTATTGTTAGAATGGTTTAAGTAGTAGATATTATCCAAAATAATTTATACATTTTTTTTTCTGGGATTCACCTACAGATCATATGTCTGTCTCCATTTTACAAAAGATTATTTAAAATAAGATATTTAAAACCAATATTTTTACACACATTATCCAACTTTGATGTATTTGATCCAATATAAAAAACCAATATGTACATTGCAGTTATCGCTTGTTGAATAACAATACTTACGCAATAGTTGTAGTTAATTTCAGTATTCCACCGTAGAAATCCTCGCAAGCATGCACCCTCAATATCATCCTATTCCTAAGTAACATAAGTAGTACTTAAGTAGCAATAAGTAACATGTAGAATTTAGATTGAATGAATATTATCATTCTTTGAACAAGAAAATATTTCCAGATCCGGCCAAACTGGATGAGATAATAAGCGAAGCTAAAAAAGCGAAAGCGGAAGGGAAAAAGTTCAAATTCGATTACAGTAAATTGTTGCCTGAATACGACAACCCCTTTCAACGTAAAAAGGAAGATACATCTGAACAACCCAAAACACCGGAGCAGCGTATTCCAGAGTTCAGAAAGAAAATTGATAAAGATAAAAGAAAAACCGATAGATACGAGAACGAGAGACGACATTCCGGCTATAGGAACGAAGAGAGGCATACAGATGAAAGAGAAAAAAGAGACAAATATGAAGATGAACCTAAAAGAATTAAACCGAAGCGTGTCAAAGAAACCGATGTCGATCTAAACGAGTATTTAGTCTGTGATAGTTGGTCTCTAGACAATGAAGACAAAACTAACAGTTCTAGCCCCAAAGTCGATGGTAAGATGAAAAAGCGTAAGGACAGGAAGAATAAAGAATTAAAATACTCAGATACTATAAACAGTCCTGCCAGCAAACCGGTTAAAATGCAGAAACTATACCCCGTAATAGATTCCTTCAAATTCGAAATCGACGAAGACGAAATCCTAGACATGTTCGATGAGAACACAGATCTGCAGAAATTCAATAAAATCAAAGCTAAGAAAGATGAGTACGACTCGCCAGATTCGAAGCTGTTCGATTTCGATTCGACGAAAGACTCGAGCGAAATGTCTATGACCGATGACACGTTCCTAGAATCGGTGATAAATGAGATAAAGCAAGAAGATATCAGCGATGAGGGTAGTCAGGATAAAGGGCTAGTTGAATACGACTCTCCGATCAAAGAGGAAGAAATCGAAGAACAGATTAGGGAACGACTATCGGAAACTCCGGAACTGGATGACCGAATGAGGGACTTACAATCCAGTAGAAGTGACTACTCCGACGGATATAGGTCCACGGAAAGCGGATATAAGTCCACAGAAAGTGGGTATAAGTCCAATGCTAGCTATAAGTCTGTGGATAGCAGATCGGATAGCTACAGGTTGTCCGTTGAGAAGCAAATGGTGGGGGGTATAGCCAAGACTACAGTGGACTCGCTCGAGACGTGGAGTTTTGTTTTGAAGATCTGCCAGCCGCTCTTGTTTAGACATGACAGGAACAAGTGTTATAAGTAAGTATAAATGAGATTAGTTTTATATTTTATTCAAAAATGTATTATGTATTTGCCGGTGCTATGAATGGTAAACACAACTATTTATGTCTCTCAATGTAACTTCGAGAGTGAATAAATTGTTTCAACTTGTCCTTTTTCCCCAAGAGATTTTCGGGATTTGTTAAGGGTTATATTTTAGCGCCATTGTCGACCCTGGGTTACAGGAGTAACAGTGGTGGGTGTAACGGGCCGTCACAAAGAAAATAATACACTGGATGTAAGGGAAGCGCTCCTGAATCCGAAACGCCATTATTATACTATATAAACACAATAAAAAACCAACAACAATTTGCTTTAGGTTTGCCGTTTTTGGGATTTGGCGTTATGCAAGAAGGAAATGTAAAGCGTTCACAGGGGACACGAGCAGGCGGGCTGCAACACAAACTATTGCATTGCCTGTGACAGATATCGATCGTTGACCCCTAGCGATTTTATTTGAATTACATTGCGGACTGGTTTTCAATAACAGTGTTATTTAACTGCGCAAAGCTGGTGTTGCATGTAAATGCATTTTTTTTTTGTGTTTTTTCTGGTACCGTGGCAGTTACCACCAGCATTATCTGATGTCTTTTCGGTAGCGTTTCTCTTACACCCAGTATAATAAAAAAACTCCAACCCAATCACAGTTACGGTTTTATTACGTAGTTTAGACTTCATTACTGATTTCATACATGTATTTGTGATCGTCAGGGAGACCCGCGCGTTGCCGAAGCTGTGGTATACCGAGTGCCCGAAGTCGTGCGACTGCGTGAAGGACCGCTCCGTGGTGTATGAAGAGCTGGAGATGTGCAAGATGACCCTCGTCGACCGGGTCTACGGCTGCGACCAGTGAGTGCTACACCACGCCTGGGCCCCGAGTCCGCTAATTATTAACCAATACGAAACAACTGCTCTCTAAAGATTCTCCTTCACCGGGAGCATTCGCGTGTAATGTAACACATTGATGTTGCAAGTTCTATCAAAATTGTGCACTGCAATGTTCGGTGGGTAGGCCCCCCACAAGGTGGGCTGATGACCTAGTGAAGTTCGCAGGAAACCGCTGGATGCAAGTACCACAGGACCGGTTATTGTGGAAAACCTTGGGGGAGGCCTATGTCAAACAGTGGACGTCTTTTGGCTGAAATGATGATGATGATGATGTTCGGTTCGCCTCCCTCACTGATGTAATGCTAGACTCTAACGTTACATTACAGGCGAATGCTCCCAGCAAGGGAGCTCCTGTATATAAAGTTCTTCATGTTTATTCCAGAATTCCGGATACGGAGCTCCCCAAGGCTCGAAGCTGGTACCCTAGCTTCAGCCAGTGCCTGGCTGAGAGTAGCGCCGCGCCGCTGCCCTCCTCCGACTGGGAGGCCGACGACAGCCAGGCCGACAGCCGGGCCGACAGGGCCGACAGCCGGGTTGACAGGGTCGACAGCCGGGCTGACAGGGCCGACAGCCGGGTCGTCAAGACCGACAGGGTCGATAGCCGGGTCGACAGCAAGGTCGACAGGGTCGAGCCGGCCGCGCGCGACCAGCGGCGCGGCACCACGCCGCAGCGCAGCGAAGAGATTTATCTCGATAGGGAGTACCAGAGGTACCTTAAAGCAATAGGCAAACTTCTTAATAGTAAACTTTTTTCTTTCAGAATAGCATTGATAGCCGATTAGTTAAGCTCGCGTCGTGTGGGCTAAAGGTCCAGGGTTTTGTCCATTGTTCGAAATATAATATGTTCGAATCATAACTTTAATATGCTTATCACTTGCATACGGTGAAGAAAACATCGTGAGGAATCCTGCATGTCTTGGAAAACCTATCAAATTTTCAAAAGACATGTGAAATCCATCAACCCGCATTGGGCCAGCGTGGCCAGCGTGGTGGTTATGGCCTGAATCCCCCTTGCATTGAGGGGCGGCCCGTGCCCAGTACTGTTTTGCATATATTGTGAAAAAACAAAGATATTGGCTTTTAAAGTTTGCTATAAAAAGTAACGGATTATGACGTCACTAGTACTTTTCCTCAACTTGAAACGTCTGTATTTTACACGACTGCCCAAAAAAAGGAGTGTATATGTGTTTAGGGTTTATGTATGTATGTATGTGAGATTCTTTAGTCCACCATAACTTATAAATGCCTGAATGGATTTGGATGTATGGGGTATCGTTAGAATCCTTACATCGTTCCGGGTAACACTGGGTATATTATTTTTGAAAAAAATAGTATGGCGGCATTATGGCTCAATTTTGAAATGTGGATAAAAAAAAACTTCCGTTATTACAATATGGGTATCAAATGGAAGGCCTTGATGAGCACATTCTAAAACTGTAGAATTCATAGGCATAATTTAATATAGGTAGGGTGTACATGCAAAACAAAGATTTCACTTTTGGCTGTTGTCACTAAAATGCATAAAATAAAAATAAATAATTTAAAAAATTAAAAATCACAACTGCCCTGCCAAAAAACGAACTAATAAAAAGTATAAAACAAGTGCAGTGTCATTGCAGTCGGGGGCCCTCTTAGATTCAATATGTTCCACAGAACGGTCCCCCGACTGCAATGACACTGCACTTGTTTTATACTTTTTAGTTCGTTTTTTGGCAGGGCAGACGTGTTTTTTATTTTTTTTAAATTATTTAGTTTTATTATCAACTTTGTACATCGTAACAGATTCATGCAAGCCGTATGGCCGGAGGTGGCCGAGGCCAGGTCGCCGACCCCGCGCAGCACCACGCCCGTGCGACAGGAGTCGCGCAAGAAGAAGAAGATTGGAGAAGAGAAGGAATCAGAAGATAAGAAGAGAGTCAAAAAGATTAAACTGAGCAGCGAGGGCTGGAGCCAAGAGTCCGATGTAGAAGAGGTTGAGAAAAGGTATATTTAACTACTAGCTGTGCCCCGCGGTTTCGCTCGCATGGCAATGGAGATCCGTAACGAATTTAGTTGAGAACGCAGATTTATAGAGCTAAGCAACCCAAAACATACAGTGCAAAATTTTTTGGTCTACGACAAAAATTGACGAAGCTGTGACCAAATTACTGGCGAAGTTCGCGCGCGGTTGTTGTGACGTCATTTACACCACGCGCGCTTTGTAATGAACGGCGGCGCGGGAACACCGCGCCTTCAATCCAACGGTCCCGTGTGACGTCACACGCACATGCCGCACATTATAATACAAAATTTGTTATGTAATCGCAACGGATGGACCGATTTCGATGATTTCATAATTATATTTATATAAGAAAGCTTAGTTTTAATTATAGTGTTCGTTATGAGTTCATTTGTTGATCTAGCATTGATTCTCATTGATACTGCCTACTGCCTACACTATCTACGTTTCAAATTACATTAAAAACGGTTTAAATTAACCCAAAGGTAATGTCAACATTTCATGTTTCTAATGCCAGTGGCTTAGGCTGTGCATTGTCTGTCAATTATGGTGTTAAAACTGTATTAAGTAAAATATTAATTATTTACACCATAGACGAACCATATAAAGGACTGGGTCTAAGCTACCAGGCCGCGTTGCTATTACATCGCACAGCTCGGCCGGTGACGTCATCACAGTAGGCGTGGCTTAAGTCAGTGTGCTGTTGGCGTTCGTCCTGTGCAGACGTCTTGCCAACGTTCGCATCCCAAATATAATTCTATTCGACACTAGATGGCGACCCTCGGTTCGTTTTTTATATGAACCTACACTTAGTCTACACTAGATGTCTAGTGTGAAAAAGTTAAACTACGTACTAACATCGAAATAAAACGAACCCAGTAGTTATGCTATTTACCGGTAGATCGGGGAGGCGGAGCTTGTAAATTGCCCTCCCAGTTTTTAACCCCCACCACCCGCGCCACCCCGCGCAAAATTTCCACGCGTTGTTTCATAGGGAAATCTAATAAGGGCACCTCTATCTTTAGTCTTTACTCTATGATTTACACATAGAAAGTTATGATCGACTGGCACTGGCATTACAAGTCACTTTTGTCGCTAGAAATGCTTTTTAAAACCATTTTAAACTGGCTGAAGTCTATAAATTTAGCGGTATGGCTTTCAAACTTGATAATATTTTTGCAGTAAAAAAGTGAAAGTTGAAAAGGAAAAGGTGCGCAAGAGGAAGATCTCAACCTCTCTGTCTAACAGCGAAGATGACGCGAAAAAACGGAAGAAAGAATTGAAGAAAAAGGTATAGCTCTTCTGCCCTTTCCAATCATATCGGGACGGCTTTCAGTTCACCCTTAAGCCCGCCACATACATACGGAATTTCCGTACGGAATTCCGTTTCGAAATATCGAATCGGAGATTCCGAACGCAGTAAATCCATCCAAATGTATGGTCGTATCGCGTTCGGAAACCCTGATTCGATATTTCGAAAGGGAATTCCGTACGGAAATTCCGTATGTATGTGGCGGGCCTTAAGTAGCTGATTATATATTTTTTAAGGATCAGTACTTATACTGACTCATTGAGGCGCTCATAACCAGCTGCAATCACTGATAAACGATCGGAGGTTAAGCAACGCTTGGCAAGGTCAGTCAGAGATGAGTGACAATTTAGTGGCATTTGAGCTGAGTGTCTCCGTGCTTCGGAGGGCACGTAAAAAGTCGGTCCCGGTTGTCATCTAGGCAGCAGTCGTTAAGCCTTGTCAGAGGCCTTCGGGCGGCTTGAACAACTCTGACACCAGGTTGGCCACTAACCATACGATAGGAAGAAAGGAAGTAGTATGATGTTCATAATGGGGTTAGCATATCAGACTATGGATAAAACACCTGAATTAAACATTACTGTAGCATTATTGTACAGGTATTTTAACTAATATTAATGTTATACAGGATGGATTTTTGAGACGGGGCAGTCTATTTGAGGCCAACTGAAGTTTGAGTACAGAAACTACGGTAAGTTATACGGTTAAGTTATGCCCGCTGCATAAGGTGCCTGCGTGTAAACCCGGTCTTGTAACATGTTTCTGTACTCAAATTTCAGTTGGCCTCAAAGAGTATTTTGATCACAGTAAGAAATAGGATCGTTTGGCAACAAAAAATATTTCGAGTTAACTAATAGTTTTTCAGTAAAAAATGTATGGGAAAAGTATTTGGCGATTTCTGTCATTTCTAGTACTCAAACCTTGAATGGTCCGATAGAGTATTTTGATCCCTACATGAAATAGGATCGATGGGAATAAAAAAAAATTTTTTGGTATTTTAGCATTTTACTCACTGACTGTCCATTTTTCCAAAATCTGTGAATGCAGTTCAGAATATCACAAAAAGTTAGAGATGGTCTCCTAGAAACGTTTTCCTGTAACTATAACGGTTAAGGTACCTGCCCTTACTGCCCCGTCTCAAAAATCCACCCTGTATAACAGACGGGCAAGAAGGTCAAGTCGAAAGCGTCCAGGATTGAAGCCAAGCGCCGGCGCCTCAGCAAGAAGTACCTCAAGAAGTTGAAGGAAAAACAGAAGAAGAAGAAGCTAATTAAGGAAGAAGACGATTCAGAAGACAGTGCAGGTTCGTATCATTCACAATTATTGCCAATACACCGGTCCCAAATGGTCCCAAAGTAAGCAAGGCCCAAACTTAGAAATGGGGAAAGCGGAATCCCGGTAACAGTCAGACCAGGGCAAATTATACACTGATATGCACTCGCCCATGTCATTGAGAATACAGGCGCGATGGTCTGTTCTCAACTATTTACAGTAAATTCATATGATAACATTCGTATCATAATTTTCAGAAAAACGTAAAAAAGAAAAGAAGCTAAAAAAGAAGAAACTCCAAAAGAAGAAGCGAGCGCAGAAGAAAAAAGCTAAAGCGAAATCGTCGAGCAGTTCATCATCATCCAGTTCCACCTCCGAGACGGACTCAGAAGCGGACAGGAAGAAAAAGAAAAAGAAAGCAAAAACCAAGAAGAGAAAACAATCTTCTTCTGAATCTCAAAGCGAGGAGCTATTCGACGTGAATATCTTAAAAAACATTAAAACAGAAAGACTGACGGACGATGAAAAGAATCAGAAGTTAGAATTCTCACCCAGGAAACAAAAACCAAGAGAAATAATCAATGTCAAAGAACTACAGAATGATTTTGTTGGTAATAACATACATATTAAGCAGGAGACGAAAGAAGTGTGCTTGGAAAGGGAGAGCGAGGTAGAACCAGAGAAGGAAAGAGAAGTAGCTGAGGTTAGTGTTGTGGTCGATAAAGAAGATAACCATGATGCAGAAGTTAGTGCCGAAGTTGTGGAAAAAGAAGAAGTATTGTTTAAGGTAAGCTGTTTTGTTATCACTTACTGAAAGGTAATAAATAATAAATAAATATTGACAGACATAGGCGCTATGCACACAGGCAACTTTTGCGGCAACTGGCAACTCGCAAATATCTGTTTTCCTATAAAAATATCGCGACAACTGTTGCTGCAACTGCCAAAAAACTATTAAAAAGTTGATAGTTACGGCTAGTGATGGGATGTTCTCGAGAACATTCTCACCCTCGGAAACTTACTCGTGAGTATTTTCGAGAATTTATCTTATGAAGCATGTTAAACTTGGCATACACCTCATTAAACATGCAAATATGGTGGTTTTAATTGTTTTTAAGATTGAAAGTTAGGATAACGTCACCCAAAATATAAAATTCTCCAAAATTCTCACGAGTTAGTTTCCGCGTAAGTTTCCGAGGGTGAGAATGTTCTCGAGAATATCCCATCACTAGTTACGGCAACTAAGTTGCTAGTTTCGGCAACTAAAGTTGCTCCGTGTGCATTGCCTCTAACACACCAACTGTATGGTCCCTTAGGATTGCTTGTACTATGACTACCATACTATAGACAGGCAGCGATCCGAGGTCCTAAATATTCTACATTTTTGTTGTTGCTGATTTCATGATTCTTATTCGTCTTGGGAAAGGCCGTTTCCCTCTGGCAGGAGTCGAGCCCGCACCCATCCCACGTAGTGAGACAGCGATCTACGCTTAACCACTGCGCCAAGCGGTCGTCTCTTACCCAGGAGTGGAATGTTATAAGGGAAAAGGAAATGAAATATACGTCACGACTATTATCTCCATTCGGGGGTAGTCAGAGGCTTGAGTGGCCACATTGTGGAGGAATTAAACCAACTCAACGCCCACGTTTCACCAGATAGTCAGAACCCAACGTGGCAGGTGGTGAACCTTGTCGCCGTGTATACAGGAACTGACTATTACCTAATCCCGAGGGATAGGTAGGTTTCCTTACGATGTTTTCTCTCACCGTACCGGCTAATTACTATGATATTACCCTCAGGAACCCTTGGAACCCTTGGAGCCTTTGGAGACCTTGGAGCCGTTGGAGCCCTTGGAGCCCCAAGAACCTCTCGACCACATCCCGATGCCCCACGAGAGTCTCTCGCAGTGCTCGTCACAAGACTCTGTCGAGAAGGATAGCTACGAGAAGGACGAGAGTCACCTTCGACCCTCATCACAGAACTCCAATTATTCCTTCCATGACGTCATCAGCGCCAGCCACGGCTACCAGAAGGAAGATGATTTGCAGAACTATGAGGAAGGGAATTACGAGATGTATGAACAGCTGGCGATGGCGTACCAGAGCGATGTTGCTAAGCAGGTAACCTTTACCTATATTTATAGCCTTTTAGTAATTTGGCGTGAGAGAGTTCTTTCTATCGTATGTTTATTTATTATTTTAATAAGCATAATAATAATTCATGTTCAGGCACATAGGCCCATAGATACAGGGTGAATTTTTCAAGTGTGCGTGGATGGCCAAATTCGAAACTATGAGGAATAGCGAAAAGTACTCAAAGGAGTCTCGGGGCCGATTTTGATGAAAACTAAAACTGCATCATTGGATTTTTAAAAAAACAATATTCGTAGCCAGCGCGCCGCACGCGCGCATTTCAAGTTCGCGGGCCTTCCTGCGCCGTTGCGCTAAAGAGACGCACTAAACAATTGCAATGCACGCCTGCAGCGAGCGGCGCATTCGCCAGATCGGGACACAACCTTATACAACATGTTAAAAAAACCCTGTCCGACCCGAAAACGTATTGTTGGGTATCGAGATTAGATTCTATTTTAGTAAATTTTTTTTTTTTTTTCAAATTATTTTAATTTTCATTTTTTTAGCATAGTTTGTGTCCCACTGCTGGGCAAAGGCCTCCCATATTTTTTTGGAAAACCATTACCCGGTATAGATAAAAAAAAAAAAACATAAAATGACGTCATCACATACTTTGTGGTCAGAGGTGCCGCCACACGATCTAACATAATTACTTCTGGTAACGGTGTTGTCATATTTTTAAAATTAGCTACATTAGGTGGGAAAAAGGCAAAAAAAAATGGCACTTTAAATGTTCATTAATATGTTTACTATCATGAATATTTTTTTATTTTTTTTTATATGGTCATGTGATTGGGGAACCTAATTACCGGTTTCGGCTCGGACAGGGTTTTCTTAACATGTTGTATATAAGGGACTATATTTATAAATAGGCATGGTCTATCGAAGATGTATTAGTAAAAAAAGTAATATAATGAGTATCTGGTGTGTTGGTACCAGCCGCGGTGCACGGACGCGGAGTCGTGGCGCGTGTCGCAGCGCATCGAGACGGTGGTGCGCGGGCGCACGCGCGGCGAGATCAAGTGCGACTGGCGCGCCAGCGACGCCGCCGCGCCCGCACCCGCCCCCGCCCTCCCGCGGCCCTCCCGCTGGGGTGAGTCCACGGACCTACATTATACTGACGGACTCTAACATACAGTGCCGGTATACCGCACTATAATCCAATGATAATTTTCTTTTATGGGACTGAGGTGGCAAACAAGCCTACAGCCCGCCTGATGTTAAGCAGTTACCGTAGCCTATGCTTGCAATACCTAAGGCATGGCTCGAACATTGCCGACCTGAAGGGGAGTGGGATGGAGGGAGAGGAAGGGGGGTTTGGGCTTACCGCTCTCACGTACGAAACGCAGCTGTAATAGCTACTTTACGCCGATATTCTGTGAGTGGGTGGAACTACCCCGGTCGAGCCAGCCCGTATATGAGCTGCAGTCAATTGGCTACAGCTTGGCTCTTTATTTTTTTTGTTAGCCTATAGGGCTGTCCCACTCCTGGTCAAAGGCCTCCCCTTTTTTCTTCCACACCACTGTCCATGGCAATTTCCGGCCATGTTTCCAGCTTGGCTCTGCCACCAACTTGAACATAACTCTGGCATTAATAAATAATTTTATTGACAGGTTTAAAGCCCGGCGAAGTGAATATAGTGCTGACGGGCGGCAGTAACGAGCAGTCGCCGGTACAGAGCGCGGAGCCCGTGTACCAGATACAGAGCCTCGCCAACAGGAGCGACATCACTAGCATGGGGTATGTACACCAAGGACAAACACTATAGGGTCACCTTATCGTATGGTTAGTGGCCATCCTGGTGACAGAGTTGTTCAAGCCGTTCGAAGGCCTCTGACAAGGTTTTACGACTGCTGTTTAGATGACAACAACCGGGACGTATATACGTCCATAAATTACGTGAGGTGATTTTGGTGATTTTGGTGATTTTTAAACCCCCACGATACAGGCTAGACCTGTATCGTGAGTTCCACTGTCTCACTGTGTGTGAGGTCCACTGACAATTCTACTTAATTTTAAATGCTACCACCAAGTACTTACCTTCACCGTCATAAAAACTGTAAGCAATTATCTCTTGTGTACTTTGGAAAAATAAATGTATTTTATTTATGGCATGTAATTAACCCGAATTCTTTTTAATAGCATTTTTGGTCTCTAAAAAAATACATTGCCCTCTGATTTACTAACTCAGCCACTATTAATATGCGATTATGCATCAGAAAAATACTATTTTAGCCACCACAACTCAGCCACATAGTTATTTCTTAGCATCTATATTTGTAACTTTGATTCAAGAAGTAAACCTCTAATTATTAGTTCTGACACCAAAAAAGTAGAATAACACTCTATGACAAAGTCGACGGAGACCCGCTTTGCGGGGCTCCTATTTCTGCGTTCAGGGACACCAGTAACCTAACACGAAGGGAAAGACGGAACCTAACCCAACCAAGTCGAATGCCCCGAGCTCGCATGAATTGAATGGAGCCCTCTGATTGGTGCAAATACCGGTCGCGCCCGTCTAATTTGATATTTCCCAGTTTGACTTGAACGACATTTTTTGAGGAACATGTTGAAACTTCAAAATGAAAAACTGTTGATGAGTTGTAAAATCGGTGGCTGAGTTAGTAAATTTGATGGCGACTTATAAATGAGGAGGACAAGTAAGAATTATTTGGTGTCCTTTATTTGATGTTCTTATTTAGGTGCTGTTGTAAAGAGGACGAATTATTTTATTAGAAGCTTTCTTATTTTTCTGTGGTTTAGTTATAAAATTAGAAGTCAAATTCCGTGGCCAAATAAAAATTCTGCGGCTCGATTTATAATTCGCCTTTATTTATTATTTATTTATTAGGTACGACGAAGCATATGAGGACATGTACGGCGCGTCGGACCGGCTGCAGTACGGCGACTGCTTCGCGGCGGCCGACCCGCGCCTGCGCCGCGCCCCTCCCGCCGCCCCCGCGCCTCCGCCCGCCGCCCCGGTAGCGGGCGCCGCCCCCGCCCCCGCCCCCGCCCTCGCCCCCGCCACCGTCCGCTCGCCCGCCGGCTCGCTCGACGACCGGATCAACCACGCGTTAAGACACGCCGGTGAGACTAGAATCTTGATTAGAATTTGCACTTGTTTTTAGAAAGAAAGAAAGAAAGAAAGAAACATTTATTCGACACACTCGCAACACATAGACAGAGGAAACAGAAAAAAAAAAGGTCAGCGCGAACTGTGCCGAAAAAGTATTTGGCTCAGCATGTGCTGGGGGGGTACGAGACTCCACCAGCGCTGATTTTCAGCCAAACCCAAGAGAAAAGGCCACTGGCTACCCAAGAGAAAAGGACTAATAAAAATAAAAATATATATCTACTTAATAAAATCAATAAAATGGTAAAAAGACATAGGTACGTGCGAAGAATATATTAAGTAAGTATATAATTAATAAAATACATTATGTTACTTATATTTAAGTTTAAGTTACTTTTTTAGATACAGGGGTAACAAAATTCAAAATGTTTATTTTGTTTAGGCCTACGGGGGCATTTACAAATTGTCATTTTACATTTTTTCTTAAATTCTACTGTCGGATTGGAAACGCGACCTCGACTGAGAAGATCGAATTTCATGATTTTTAGACCCCTCCCCCCCTTGTCACAGCTGGTCACATTTGCGAGACCTCCCCCCTCCCTGTGTGACGTCACATATTTTTTATAATTTTCAGAAATTTTCATAATTTTTCGTTAAAAATTCAAATTTCGGTTTTAATACTTAGATATATTAGATTTTTAAATGTGACGTCACAAAACTTAGGACCCCTCCCACGCCCTTGTCACACAATGTCACATTTCGTCGACCCCCTGCCCCCTCTTTACGTGTGACGTAATCGAACGCTCACTCTGGAAAATTGAGGTACCGGTTTAATAATATCCTGGGACCTGGGACATTTTTGTACACACGGTTAGCTGATCCCAAACTAAGCAGAGCTTGTACTATGGAAACCAGACAACTGATATTACTACATATACTACTTTTTATTTGTAAATACATACTTAATATACATATACACCCAGACTCGGGACATACAGACATGTTCATGCACACAAATGCATGTCTCGGGTAGGAATCGAATCTACGACCTGCAGCGTGAAAGGCGCCTCCGCGCCAACCACGCTAACGGGCCCGTCGTATTTTCTACCTCTGTATTTTCAGGTTTCAGTTGGCCAGCGTGCACATACTTTGACCGGACATTTGGTTCTAAAAACTGGACACATGTATAGCTTTGTCACATAGTTTAGTCCTAGAGTTTATAAAAAAAACATTATCTACGGTATCACTTATTTTTGGTATTGTTTTCAGCTGTTGACGACGTCGCCCAAGAGGTGGAGGATACTGACACTGATAAAGACGGCGGCCGCGACAAAGGAATCTTAGTCACGTATGTACTTGACGGCCCGCAACATACATACGGAATTTCCGTACGGAATTCCCTTTCGAAATAACGAATCGGGGTTTTCGAACGC
Organism: Drymonia ruficornis; assembly: GCA_947859195.1. Taxonomy (NCBI): domain Eukaryota; kingdom Metazoa; phylum Arthropoda; class Insecta; order Lepidoptera; family Notodontidae; genus Drymonia; species Drymonia ruficornis. The sequence goes on along the minus strand of OX401929.1, from coordinate 3,082,726 downwards.
GATACGTGCATACATTTGGATTTACTGCGTTCGGAATCCCCGATTCGATATTTCGAAAGGGAATTCCGTATGTATGTGGCGGGCTGACGTAGTATGTGACCACAGACCAATCAGACAAGACGTCTCTAACATCAAATATAGAAAATGCTATCATTAAAAATTTGTGGGGCACCAGGGAAGAAATAATCTAATTGTTAGAGGTCAGGTCAGACATGCAAGGTTAATGCATATTTTATGCGAGTGGGGGTGCCCCGCTATACGGTGTCTATGGTATATTGGTCTGTGTGTGACTGACACTGCTTTTCTATTACATATGTAAACAATTTTGTAATTTTTGATGACCGTTTGGCACAGAGGTTCGGGCATAGACCGCTCGGCTCTCTGCATCGGATTGCGGGTTCGATTCCCGCCAGAGGAAAATTGCGGAATTATTTTACATAATTTGCCCTGGTTTGTGTGTCACTGGGATCGCCCCCAGTCCATTATACGGTAGCCATAGTACAAGAGTTGCTTAGTTTGGGACAATACAGTTGGTGTCTAGGGCTCGTATTAATAAATGCATCTCAAAGTTGAGATCGATCTTAAGATGCAGTTTTGACGTTTAATGTATGGAACATGCGTCAAAAACAGTTCGATCGAAGTTCGATCTCAACCTTGAGATCCATTTATTAATACGGGTCTAAGGGTGCGTTTCCTTTGAAGCGGAGCTGGGCGGAGTGGAGCGGAGCGGCGGACTGTGATTGGCCAATTGTGATGGGCCAAGAGCGGAGTGGAGATTGCGAGCACTGCGACCAATTCACGGTCCGCTCCGCTCCGCTCCGCCCAGCTCCGCGTCAGTGGAAACGCACCCTAAGTCTGGCGATATGTATTTATTGTTAGTATTATTTATAGTAAGTCGCTGGCAGTGCCAGACGGTCGCGGCGCGAAACGAGTCAGCTTTGCTGATGGGTACAAGCCCGGACAAGACTCGGACGTTGAAGAACCGCCTGTTAGAAAGGTACGTAATAATTGGGATTGATGCAAAGACATTACCAAGAAAGAGGGAGACATGGGATTCTCCAAAATCATGTAAAACAAGTTAAAAATATGTAGTTTTCAACCTCAATTGTAAATTCTCTATACAACGGCTCTCTAAATCTATACCAAAATGATGCTTAAATAAAACCTTCAACAATATGTATTTGTTAGATTTGGAATGTAGGTATTCAAGAATGTAAATTCGCTACAAACGTCATCGCATATAGACGCAGCGTGGGTAGGCCCCCCACAAGGTGGACCGACGACCTAGTGAAGATCGCTGGAAACCGCTGGATGCAAGCAGCACAGGACTGGTCGTTGTGGAAAACCTTGCGGGAGGCCTATGTCCAAAAGTGATTGTTTTTTGACTGAAATGATGATGATGTTACAGAAGAAGAAGTCCCGCCGCTTGGGGTGCGCGTGGCCATGTCCGGCGTCGCACCCGGACCACGTGCCGCTGTGGGACGCGCTGCCGCCGCCCCCGCCCCCGCCCGGCTCGCCGCCCCCCGCCGCCCCAGCCGCCCCCGCCCCAGCGCCCCCGCCCCTGCACCTGCTGCGCCAGCACATGCTCGACCCGTCCATGATGCCGGTGCCGCCCTATCCCATGCCGCAGAAGATGGGTGAGTCACCATTACACTAATAAAGTTCTGGTTTCCTCGGAAAGCGGTACCGTCTATATTACGGCCGAGGCAACCAGAGCTTTAGATCGATTGTAGTTTAACCATGGGAGTGATAGAGGGCCGCCACATACATACGGAATTTCCGTACGGAATTCCATTTCGAAATATCGAATCGTGAATTCCGAACGCAGTAAATCCATCCAAATGTATGGACGTATCGCGTTCGGAAACCCCGATTAGATATTTCGAAATGGAATTCCGTACGGAAATTCCGTATGTATGTGGCGGGCCATACATACGGAATGCCGTTTCGGTATATCGAATCGAGATTCCGTAAGCTTATCACACACAAACTTTTATTTTCGTCACGTAAAAATCACCACACTTAATTTTTGGATGCCCCTCAACTACATATATGGCTTTGAGGTTGTTCAACCAGTGTACAGCTACGACGACAGACAAGACACCGAACTAATACCTCTCTATGTTGCATTTAACTTAAATGTAAGTCTGTTTGTCCCCAGATCCTAGCGTGTCGTTACCCAGCTTCATGCCGCCAGAACCGCCTCCTGGACTCATTAACTTTTCATAGAATTAACAATAATAATTAATTTAAGTGACATACAATAGTGTACTATTATTTTTAAGACCGTTGTAAATAAATACAATTTTGTATGAAAATGTTTTTTCGTGTTTTGACTACACTGAATACACTACGAGGAGGTATTCATTAATAAGTTCTAAAACTAAAACCTGACTATTGAAAAATCACGCTCTAAAAAGTATGAAACAAGAAAATATTCTCATCTAGAAGATAGCTTGCTGTGGTCCGTTTATAGGTATTTTCGGGAAAAGCTGTATTTGACCATTGTAGTATGCACTCTTGGGTTTTTAGCAGTAAGCATTATAACATTATCAAAATAACAGTTCATTCGTTCATATTTCAAATTAGTTCCTTCTCCCCTCTGTTCGACGCCACATAATGATCACGAGCAATCTGCACATCACATCCTCTGGGAGTGATCTCTGACAAAAAGAACGTAATTCTATATTAAATAGCTTGTAAGTGACATCTGGAGCAGTTATACGGACCTTGTGGAAACCAGGGAGGACTTCCGTGGGTTCAGAGGGCCTACTCTGTTTCAAACGAAAACGAAATTCGCGTATTTCCTACTACGTTTCTCATTGATTCCGACATTTCTTACGAACGAAAATTGTTTGACGTCTTCGTTTGAAACAGAGTAGGCCCTCAGGTGCTTTTGCCATACGTTTTAATGGTGCGGTACAACTGGTCTTCTATCAGTCTTATTTGCCTACCTACTGTGTACTGAACCTAAAAATCTTTCAACACCTTTCCTTTCTTTTGATTAAATTCGTGCAGGTTCCAAGACAACATTTTTCCTTAGGACTCGTCGAGGGTCAAACCTTGGCGTTGTACACCATTGTCGATCCCGGCTTACAGGAGTAACAGTATCCCGATTCACGTAACCAAAACCACTTTTCGTAATACGAAAAGGCTATCAACGACTATATCGCTGAGATATCGTTACGGTTTTGGTTTTGTGAATCGGGCCACTGTTCGTGGCGGAATGTCGCTAATAACATCATATTGTTCTAATCTTTAACTTTGTCTACCGCATGACAGGTGTCACTAAAACTAATTGTTCTTATTCGATGACTAACTCCCCCTTTTGTGTGGGGCATGTCTCCATAGAGCATACAGTTTTATCGTTCCGGATCTTTTCAGTGTGGTCGCGTAGTGATCCGGTGGTCATTTTGCCCCCGTTGTCTCAGAGACAGCAGCCCAAGCCGAGGCCGTGCCCTACGTGGTGTCCTTGAGCTAGTTGCCCCCCGGCCCTTCTGGCTGGAGCGCACTTTGCGTTTGTCCTCTGCCCGGTGAAGTTGTAAACTACTTTAGCCAACAACCAGGCTATTCAGTTTTATCGTGTAAGTAGGAACAATAGTAAATGAAACTACAGGGTTAAAAACAATAAAATAGATTTTCATTTATTGTGAGACGAAAAATACAACAATGGGACTTATCACCTAAAATGGTTAGTGGCAGACTGTCGTGTCAAAACAATTTAACTGTTAGGTAAGGATGGCCTCGCCTTGCCTCTACGTCACAGTATAGACTCCTAATTATTTATGTCTTTCATTGGGGAACTCGGTAACGAATATCAACGAAACAATAGTATACAATACACAAAACGATACCTCTCTATGCACTGAAATCATAACTAATTATTTTTAATTAAACATTGTGAAGTTTTCAATAGTTTTCATTTTTTAACTAATTTTTTTAAAAAGGCTTTATTGATTCGAAGCTAATACTTAATTACTTACAAGATTGTTTAATAGTTTTAATAGTTGTCGCGCCACTCGTCCGTCCGTCCGTCGGCCGGGCGCGGAGTTGTAACCGGTGACGTGTCGGTGTCGTGTCGTGTCGGCCACGGCCCCGGAGCGCGCTACGAACGAACCTCACAAATAAAACGTAACAACTCTCAAATACCGCTACTATGAAACGTTCTATACAAAATTGAACATTTTCCGATTTACTAAATCGTTTTTGATTTGTCATTCATTATTTATACTCGTATTTATACTAAACAAGTGGGCGGCGAGCGCGGGCCGCTCCCGCTCCGTGCGGCTCGACCGACTCCTCACTAAGTCGATTAAGTACATGTCTTACTTTATAACTTGAAAATGCCACTGCTGCGATCCTACCTCGCCTATGGGGCGGCGCGCGCGCAGCGCCGCGTCCGCATCGGGCCGCGCCGCTGCGCGCGCGTCGCTATTGCTCGTAGAGAAAAAAATCCGAAATCAATTCGTTACACCGTAGACTATATCTTGTTTAATAAACTTGAAGTATTTATCAATAATCAATAAGTACATTATAATAATTGAATAATTAGTATTTTATTTCATAAGAGACTAGCATTACAAATAAATACCTTCAGCTATACAATTTTAATGTTTATTTCTATTTTAAACATTCTGAAGATGTTCAAACTGGACTACGTCGGTTTTTACACAAGAATGGTGCGTCGGTTCTTGTATAGAAACTTTTCACTTGATGCGTCTACGCTTCGAGATATGACTTAAATGTATACTTAGATTTAGGGGAAAAGGTTGTAAAAACAAAAAAGTTATTGAAATTTATAACAAACACCTTAACTAATACTTCAATAATTTAGTTCAAGTATATAATGTTCGCGCGGGGGGGTGCGCGCGGAGGGGCGCGGGGCCGATAATATCACTCGGCGTACGTACAAACAGGATGCGGCGCTACAAATGAAACAACTTTATACAAAAGGATGAGTCGAGCGGCCGCGCCCCGCGCCCCGCGCGCGCCCCCCCACCTACCCACACAACATGTCTTTGACAAAAGCAATATAAAACATTTCATTCCGTGTAAGAGACGACACGATGGTATGCGAAAATCTTATTTTTTTTTTCAAAAAACACACTCCCATTCGCTCATCCTTGCGCTTAAATCTAAAATTAATAATTAGACAATATTTTTTTTTATTTGTTCAACAGACGCGCGCGTCGCGTCGCGCGCGTATAATAATAAAATATTTTCAAAACAATCGAATAATTAAACACACTAGTTAACAATATAACTTATGCTCATGTACATACACCGGCGGCTGCGAGCAGAGCAGTGTGGGGCGCGGCGCTCTCTCGCGCACTCAACCATACGTGTTCAAAATCAAATACGAAACTTGATCATCCTCGTTTTAAAAATATGATTTTTATACACAATCGTTTCAGCGTTATCATTACAATATACGTATTATATAATTAGAGCGATGGCAGCGTAACGGTTCGAGTATGTGTCGTCCGTGCGGCGCGTGCGGCGCGGGCGGCACGGTCGCGCGGTCGGGCGGCGGCGTCCATAATACTGATATTAATCGCTAAATTATTGCATCGATGAGCTGGCGCGCGGGCACACTATACTATCGCTAGAGCGGGGGTTGGGTGGGTGGTGTGTCGGAGGGGGGTTACACCGCCGTCTCCGTGTGGCTGTGGCTGGAGAGTCGCTCGACGTCGATGTCGTGCGGCGCGAGCGTGTCGCGCGTGTCGTAGTCGACGCTCGACGAGTGCGAGAATCGCTTGGAGAGCGCGGTCTGCTTGCGGAGCGCCTCCGCGAGCGCGGCGTCCGCGAGCGAGCCGCGCGAGTCCAACCCCTGCCGGAATGCGTTCACCACGCGGATCTGCGTCCGCGCACACACGTTAATACCCAGAAATGTTGCATTACGACACTCTCTTGGCCGCCTTGAACATAGACCCGCAGACCAATAAGACTAGACACCACTGACGACAACACATCCATCCATTTTTTTTAAATTATGGCTTCTTTTATCGTATGGTTTGGGGGCTAACCTGGTGTCACAGTTGTTCAAGCCGCCCGAAGGCCTCTGACAAGGCTTAACGACTGCTGCCTAGATAACAACCGGGACCAACTTTTTACGTCCCTCCGAAGCACGGAGACGCTCAGTACAAATAACCATACGATAAGAAGAAAAATGTATGGCTTCCATCGTGGTTGTCGATGATTTTGACATCATCATCATTATTGCTGTACATAGGCCCGCCCCCCAAGGTATTCCTTGGGTTTCAGACAAGACGGCTTATTTTGACAGGACCATTCAAGGCTTGACCAATCAAAATTTCAGATGAGTTCACATATGCAGTGGTGATGCATATGTCAGGCGCGCGGTGTCTATGACTTAATGGTCCTCTGGCCTCTATAAACCTAAAGATGTACGACCACCACCTGTAACCGGTTAGATATTAACGGGTTAGTTAACCGGTTAAAAACCCTGTACAATACTCCAATTACAGAGACGACCTTTTCAAATTGAGCCCTAAGTATGAGTTTAACAACGTATAGTGACGTATACATCAATAAAGTTGCTGGTTTCCGCTAGGGGCGCTGCTTTGCAATGTACAGACCATAGACAAGAGTAATTGAACACGTTTAAACTCAAACTAGGGGTCAGGATACTAGGCCTATGTTCAGGGCAGCCAAGAGTCGGCCGTACAAGACCCATCGTTCACCAATTACCACGCAATAAAAATCGGACTCGAACCACATATTCTGAGCGCGTTTTTATTATGAAAATGACGTCACCTGTGACGTCACCACATAGTAAAAATCGCGTTCAGAGCACGCCGTTATAATATGAAATGCCGTTTTCATTGCATGGCGTCATGTCACTCCGAAATGATTGACGAGAAAACGGTTCAAGTCAGATAGAAACAAATGTTAAAAAGATAAACTTCGCTCGGTTGCAGCTCTTATCTCCTGAACATACAGTTTTTGCCTCGAGTCGTTTTCGCATGAGTCATTAGAGGGTGATTCAAAAGGCATTTGTGCCTCCCTGACACACTAGTATTTATGAACTCCTAAAGTAGTGTTATTTGGTTCTCGACACATGCTTTGTTAGTGATGTGTTAGTAGCAAATGATCATGTTTTGCACAAAATGTACAGTGATAGGTCATGAAGGTAAATATATTGAGTTCGTAAATACCAGCGTGTGTATATTCCCACTAACAAAATTCAAGCAATCGCAATACAGGGTGACAATTTCATTCATAAAATTTAAACCATATACCGGGTTACAGTTTTCATACAGGGTGACATTTTATTTAAAATTATTTTAATAGTCAAAGTTGTCAGTGGAAATAATGAGCGTCGAGTACTTGATAATCAGGGCAACACAAATGCCCACACCCGGCGATGCCTCCCACCAATTCGAGCGGAGCCAGCGAACCGGGAACACATTCGAACCAGGGCGAATGTTCATGAACATAAATATAAGCACACCGACCATATAAAAAATATGCAAGAAAGCGTTAGGTTAAAAAATTCCAGTCACAGAGTCGGTAGGTGCGCGCGCGCCGTCCGCGGTCATGCAGTGCGCGTCTGACGCAGGGGACACAGCTTCCATTCTCCTCTGAATACAGACATGTCGCCGGGCACACGCCCGCCCGTGCCGTGTGTACACTACCCTCCGTGTTACATGCATACCGTTACCTAAACAATCTGTGACTGTATTCTATGTGAGCTACGCGCGAAAGCTCTATTGTCAATGCTCTTGCCCTATAACAATACTATGCACATGATACGAAGCAACACATCGCTTTACCCAACGTCCTATATCCGAAGTTTAAAGCAAGCTGACAAAAACGTTAATCGACCTGAGTTCCTCAAGCGTAACTACCCTATGAGATAGAGGAAAATTGTATAACTAAAAGCTATTTAGATTAAAAATGACGTCGGATGCTTCTAATTTTTTTATTAATTTAAAAGCGGTAATGACGAACCCCTGGCGATAATAGTACTACGTTTGTAGACCCCACGAACTGACCTGAGTCACACATCGGTAAATTTGGCCAATCACAAAATAATAGAATACAGGTGTCTTTTTAGAGAACGCGCACCAGGTGTGGACTCGGCATATGTGCAAAATGGTAGGCAAAACAATAAAAATAAAACTACAATGCCGTGATGTATGGAATGCCAAATAAATCAAAAGCTATTTTAGCTAAACCTGAACTGATTGCCTATTTTATAAATTATGTTTCTTAATCCTGTCAATTTTTTCATAACTCCAAAGTATGTCACTCCTAATAATCAATTTTAGTAAGTAAGACATTATTTTTATTTACAAGATTAACTATTATTAAACATATAAACACCAATAACATCAATAATTAAAGTTAATAAATCCCATATTTACAATAACATACAGAAATCGACTTCAACTTTCCTTAAAATGGGGACTAACTTTATAAATATTCAATAAAAGTTCTCTCAATATACTGATAAAAGATACTTATCGTATTTTTGAAGCCGATTAGAAACTTCGACAACACAAAATTTCAATCGTTTATTGGCGAGAAAGGGATGTAGATATCCATCTCTTTCCAACACACCGAACATATAGCATAACCCAAAGGTGGAGAAATCTAAAAAAATATGAATTAAACAGCGCATGCGTCAGGAACCATGCAGTTGTGAGTGATATACGGACCATGCGGATGACGCAGTGTTGTATTTCATACTTTTGCTGATAATATACAGCGTGTAAAACTAAATCCGACGAATTAGTGAAATCGTTTTTAAAGTGCAATTAAAGCGAGAAATATATATTTTTAGGATTGTTATTAATTAAGCATTAGGAAAAACACATAATAGAGAATAAGTTTCTTTACATCCTGTATACATACAAGCTGTAAACAAAAGTATGAAATTAACACTCAACGTTACAACAACACACAAGAGCAAGTGGGATACACAGACAGAACGGATAAAGTTGTAGGTATAGATAGACAGAGTACAGTAAGTATAAAAAAACATTTGAAACATATAGAATAAAAAAATAAAACCAACAAAAAACTGTTAACGAAAAAATACATAGTTAAATAAACGAATAATGTGAGTGAAACAGGCTCTCCTTTCACAAATTCGAATCTTACAGCTTGGTCGGTGGACGTCTTGCTGTACGGGACGGGTATCAACCGTTCTTGTAACTCGCCACCTATCACCTTCCGTGTGCAATTTGGTTTTCATGGAAAAGAAAATAAAAACGAGAACATGAAGTAAAAGGTTTACGACACGAAGACGAAAGGTCTCTTTGTATATACATAAATGTATATATGCGGTGCTCAAAGTCGAACGCGATTCTACTACCTTTAAAAATGAAAGAAAAAACTTTTTACAGTAATAAAAAAAAAACAGTAGAATCGCGTTTAACACTAGCAGTGATTTTTTTAAAGAGTAATAAATAGTATAGAAATACTCAGGGGGGACTATACGAAGCAGTGTGCCTCGCGAAGCAATGAGCGGATTGTAAGAAGAAGTATAATAATATATAGAAAAATAAATACACAGTAAGTAACTAAAGTATTATACGCAGGGTACATCCTATTAGGTACCTTAAAAAGCACATTCATGGGGTGTGCACTTATACACTAAACTCATTTTTTATTTCCATCCAGGGCTCCGTTACATCCAAGTTAAAAAAATAAAAATAAATAAATAATATAAAAAAAACACAAATTTGGACACTGAAACATCGAACATATAGTTTTAAGTCCACCACATTAGTGAGATTCGTGACATTTTTTAATATAAAATAAAAACGTGTTTTTTGTGCGTGTGTGTGCATGTTCTGTCAAATTGGCCAACCATCGGCACTAGTGTTCGTGTGTTCAGTTATTGACCATGCGAGCTACATCTAGTGAAGCACACACATAAATGTTCGTATCGTCGTCGTTGCTCACATACCAGATATCTACCTATTTATCGTTTTAAACTACTAAACTATATTTACAACTATATTACAGAAGCATACATTGATTATGGTAACAGTGAATTTGCAAAAAATAAATGATTGACCCCTTTCAGTTTGATTTGTACATAATATTATTTAACCGTGTTACTATTTACATTCATTTTGTTTAGCGTGGCATTACTATTTTAAGCTGAGCAGTTTATCTAAGTTTAATTTTATTTACAATCATTGCATGTATGGTACTGGCTATATCACTAAAATATTGCATTAAAAATAAAACTGTGAGTTAACAGTTTCTGGGACACCCTGTATACCATATATGCAACAATGCTAATCTTTCATGTATCCATGCCTTTAACTGTGTAGCTACGCCATCTACTGTATGTATATTATATCGAAGAGCGTGGAAGCGCCAAGCGGTCTAACATCGATCTATACCGTACGACATACACCGGCCAATGTTGGCCACAGGCGGCCAACAACAAACATTGGACCAACATCGACACATCAACATGTTCGTTCAACTGCAGGTTTACCTTATATTGCAGCTCTCCACAACGTGGCAGGTGGAATGAAAGTTACTTTGGAGTACAGATACTTTATTACTAAGGTTTAAGAAGACAAGAAGCGTAGAAGTAACGAATTAACAGCAGTACCAGTTTATTATATCGTGTTAGATAGTATTTATAGCGAGAAATCATGCTCGTCTATGGACTTTTAATCTATTTTTAAAGTGATATTTCCACTATCCGGCGTGTACGAACCTACTATAAGCGTAATTGTTAAACTTGGAAAAATGTATTTAATTTTTTATACATCTAATGTTTTGTGTGCACCAAGACACGAGTAATTATACATTATTTAAGTATAATAGTTATTATTTTATGTATACTATTTTTTCTAAGTCTTAACATTGATGTAGCAGGCAATTTAAGTCTCTACAAGTGGTGCATAATTTTTTTATGAATTAAATACATCATTTCATTAGTAAATATTTTAGAAATAGTATATAATATCAACATATTAAACTTCACTATTTAACACAAAGAAATATACGAGTGATAGTTAAATTTGCTTGAGATACCTTGGAAATAGAATACTGAAAATAATAAACTGAAAAAGTAGATTAAGGGTTGGAAGACTGGAGAATAGTAGACAGGTGTGTATAGTGTAAGAGATAGTGTTGTATCGAGGTAATTATTATTAAAATAATCATTACCAAAATACGTAAGAATGAAAAGAAAACATAAAACAAGTAATACAAAATTTCATCAAAAAAGTTTTCAGTTTCATGCAATATTATAGCATCTATTTTAAAATTGTGCCATATTATTATAATGCATTCAGCGCTACAGTTCTTCTAAATCCATGTATATCTATGAAACAGCAATAGTGGTTTGTAGTTGTGGTCGACACAGCCATGGACCAATCCCATCGACTACAGACACACAGACACAACGAGCTTCTATTATAAATATATAAAAAAATACATAATATATCTAACACTAAAAATACCTTTTCAAATCTAAATCACATTCTTTCCCAAAACAAAAATAAACAATAACAAGCAAATTTAAATATCATCTTATAATTTAAAACGTTTATAAAAGCACTTGAGTAGCACAAATCGTGTATTTTGTTATTTTTATTTTATAAAAAATGGCACATGGATTTATCCGTATTATATACCTTTTTTAAATTTTAACACTCAACATTATAATTTTATAAGAAAAAAGTGAGATTATGAAAGATTTGTATTTACAGAAAAACCGATTAAAAATACTTTAGAAAAAATCTCAAACTTTTAATATACCGGTCATAAAATAATTTTGCTCAGAATTTTATAAACTCATCTACACGGTGCACCATAGTTGCATATAAATCTATTCAATATAATTTGTTGCGAGTCAACTAACATATCACTTATTAGATAATTAATATTTGTACGAAACAATAAACCACTCTTAAAGTATCTACTGCATTTACATTATCAAGAGATTCCAAAAGTTTTCTTTAGAAATTTTAGCGAAAAACCACGACGGGCAATTTTATATTTTTTAGATTATTACTTTTAAAAGTTTCGTATATTGTTTAAATGGCAGTACTTTTGAGTTTTATGTGGTGAATGTCAACTTTGGTTTTTGGTCACTTTTTAAATATTTTTGTCGGTATATGTTGTTGTTTAATCATCGCTTTGATGCGATACGGGGCTGAGTGCCGGCAGGGAGCTCCCACCGGATTGCACGCTGATCCTTCGGTGCTCCGCCAAATAATTATTGACAAATATCCTGCGGCCGGCCAATATGTCCGCCTTTTGCTGCAAAACAACATCAACCGACGTGTCAGTCAGCCGTCCAGTGCGTACCTGCGCGCGGTAGCCGCGTAACCAAACTGCTTTGTCGCCAATACAACTACACCACTGTGGAAACTCGCATGGCGTTCCAAATCCAAACATATTGAACCAAATTTAAATATGTACAGAGTGTGCCATTCAAAGTCAATACGGAGAAGTCTGCAACTATTATATATAGATAAAAGTGATTTTTTATAAAAACCCATGGCATTAACTTTGGTATTCAGTTAGTCGAATTAGTTTGAAAGTTTTTTTATAGACAGTAAGATACTGTGTACAATCAGTTAGAACTTTCGAACACTTATTAAAATAAATAAAATTGAAATTTTTCAGCGTATTGGAAACATCTAACATATTATCGCGTATATTTTATTTTAAATCGACGCCATGGTTCCTTAGAAGCAATCACTATCTACAGGGTGCAATCAAAATTGTTGGCAATACTTTATACTATGACTCTACATGTGATTCAGATTATTTATTTAGGAATAAATGATAGTTAAATCATTTGGTAAAAAAATGAAAAAATAATTACTGTAATACCATGGCCTACCTAGGCAATTATTTTTTTATCAATTGATTTATTGATTAATATTCCTAAATAAATAATCTGAATCATATGCAGAGTCATAGTTTAAAATATTTCCAACGATTTCCATGTCACCCTGTATAATGGTTGCGGTCTTCCCTCCATTTCAATGTTACACCCTGTATAATACATTAATCACATTTGGCTTTAGAACACCGACACTACTAATAGTGAAGAGTTAGAACGATAGAAAAATACTATAAAAACATTTTCAGAAAGCAGTTTCGTTAGTCAAGTGCCTAACTTTAACTAGGACAAGGGGGCATTCACACTAGCTGGGTTCGGGTCGAGGGCATCCAATAGCAAATACTAAATATATAAACAAAAAAAATAAAATTAAAAAATACCGTGTCGGAACTACTTCTACTCAGATATGTAAAAAGATCCGGTATGTGAGCTACATCGCGACGTATGCTTACATATTGCCTTTTTGGGACGGCGACTACAGTGTTTTAGGTAAAATAAAATATCAAAAATCGGTCAAATAAATACTTTTATTAAAATGAGTTTTTTTATTATTATAGTGGTAGTTTATAGTGCCGGTTAAGTATGTATTAATTAACAATAAAAAGTAATCGTTACAATATAACTCAAAAATAAATAAGGATTACGAAAATCAACTTATTACATAAGTACATACACAACCGAGTTAATGAGAAATAAATAAGTGAATTATGTAAAAGCCGTTTTTGATTTTAGTTTAAATTTCAATTAATATGGTAAACATATTACTTATTTTTCTAATTTTGGTGTAAAAGTGGAGATATTTACGCGATTTTTTATTATTTTATATATCTAAATATTTAATCAACTTATATACTACTGTGTTAGAAGTTTTGTAAGTTATTGTGGTTGTAGATATATTAAAAAAACATATTTTTTTATATTCTACACTGAACTGTTATACTAAAAAATGATAAAATCGGATATAAAACCTTTTGGGAGAATCTGATAACATAATTCTATATAATAATACGTTAGTAAGTAAGTGTATATTATCAGAAACTCTTATAACTACCTATAACAATTAATAAGAAAAAAATACAAATTGTGCAATACTCACAGACATCTGTATACATGCAAAACACTGTAACATAAGCATGATCACACTATAAATGCGAAGCAAAAATAATTAAAAAAGAAACAACATTTTGTACCAAAAAAAAATACATTTACTCCATTATATGCTCAGTACTTACATCTAGCCGGGCGGCCATTTTGTGCAGTGTTGGCATGACAAAATGGCCGCTCGTGTTCTCACCTTAAATAGAGGTGTACGTGATTTTTGGCTCATTGAATTATATGCAATTGCTTTCGATAATTCATAAGAAGGGCGAGGCGACCAGTTGCTGGCTTTTATTTTAATTACTCAAACGCTATTTTTGAAAAGGCAGACCTTTTAAAACTACTGCATTGAAAGGGTGTTTCATATAAACATCTATACTAAGTATCTCTATAGATTAGATTTTTGCGAGAAGTATATATTTTATAAGTAGTTGACATGTCAAATCAGGTTCTCAGGTTTTATTTCATAATAAATATCCTTATCCTGAAGCCTTCTGTCTATGAGCACAGTGACGTTAGATGGCTAATTATTATTATAATATAATATTACATATGTTTTCTATTGAAAAGAGTAACCATCGAGTTTCTTGCCGGCTCTTTTCAGTGAAAGTAGCATTACGAACCGGTGCTAAAAAATATAAGTGCTTTTTGGCCTGCATGAAAAAAATAAATTTTAATTTTGATAGTCAACGAATAGTCGCGTCGCCCTATGCACAATTGCAATGATTCAACGGCGCTAGGAGTGTGTACCGACGCTGGCAGCCACGTGCATACACCACGCAATTCCATGCTCTAGTCAACTCTCATAGTGTACCTACATTTCGTTAACCTTCGTCTACGATACTTACAAATTAACTCTCCCTATGCGAGTCAGACCTACACTTACCGTCAACATCTGAAATAGAGCGATTCTGCTAAAGAACGGCGGCCCCCACCATAACATAACGAGCACCGAAAAAAAATGCTATGGAATTTGCTTGAAAATTTATTCTTTCAATGTAAATATTATCTCGTAACAGAAAAACTAAGTTGATTAAGTTTTAAATATACACTTTATGTTAGAGCTCTTTTGGTTGGTTTTAGTGTTGCGTCAGTGTCTCATTCATACTAAACTTTAGGCGTATACGTATAATGTATAAGATATAATATAATATAGATTCAAAGACAGATCCGTGCCAGTTACCGGCGTAATAAATTCAGATACAGTATTCGATAAGATACAGTCGGGGTTAAAAGTGGTCCCAAAATTTACTATGAAACAAAACACACAAGCTGCCAAGTAAGATCTCACGTAATAATATATTTCTCATAACAAACTACTTACACAAAAAGCTAAGTGAGAAAGTTGAAATTTCTTAAAAGTTATTTTTTCATAGGTATATTCTTTAGTAAAACTTCGAAGTCTAAGGATTAAAAGTTACATTTCCAATTGGAGTTCCATCATTTGTTTCATATAGCTACCTATACAAAATATCACTGCTCCGATATACATACAAAAAGACGTTCAAAGATCTCTGACATATGTACAAATACGTTCGTCTCTAAAATAGCAGTGTTCGTTCATTATAAAGGACCGATAGAAAGAGTCGTATAACCTACGTATATGAAAAGGGGTCCCGACACTAAGATATGCTCAATCGTCAAATATTAAAATATCCAAAACCTCCTATTGAAACTTTAACATTACGAACATCAACAGGTTACAATGAATTGAAAACGTACGGAGTGCGCGCGCGCAGTCGCGGCGCTGTAACAGGCACAATTCGGTATAGGAGTAACATCGGGCCGCTAACATCGTCTAGTAGTTTTTATTGCTATCGACTACCTAGCACTAAATAAATTTCAACACTTAATAAAAAATCTTAACGCACTAAAATTAAGACTCGATCGGTCGAGGGCGGAGGCGCTCGCGCGGGATCGTTAAGTACGACGCGACCGGAGCGTACGATACGGATACGGTAGAGTGAGAAGGGATCGATCGTGGGCGTTCGAGCGGTGGAGGGAGCGCGCTGCGCGGCGTGGGCGCTCAGAATATGGTGGTCTCAGTGCGCGCGGCGGACGGCGCCTCGTCCGCGTCGATGTACGCGATGTCCTGCGGCGGCGGCGGCGCGCGCAGGCGCGAGCGCAGCGTGGCCGCCGAGTGCGCGGACAGCCGCTCCTCCATGTCCTCCAGCGACGACTTGAACGCGCGCACGACGCGCAGCTGCAACCAACACAACCCTCCAGGCCCCGCCGCTACGCGCGTACACCCTCACACCCTCGCTGCCCCCCCCCAGCCCTACCGCTCGCCACCGATTGCGTTTAAAAGAGTGTGGTGTGGATGTTCTTTGACGCGACTACGGTCTGTATTCAGAGTGGTCGGATAGGACGCGGGACCGGCTACGACATGCAACTATCGATGGATCGATCTATGCGCTACCGGAGTGACCATAGACACGGATGGTGCGAGTCCTGTGCGTGGGACGGTGGGCATGCTCGCGCAGCTAAACAAATAAAAAACAAAACTATGGTCTATGGTGCTGGCTGAGAACCGCTACGACAAACACGTGGTCTAGTCTGCCTCGCGTTCTCGACACGAGACACGGCACAAAGCGGGACGAGACGGGACGACGATAGTGATGGACGGCCCGGTGGGCGGAGACGGAGTGCTCAGAGAGGTCGGACGAAACGTGTCAGATAGGAGCGAGCACACATAAAACAAAGCCAAGATGGTTCGCCTTCTCGGGAACGAGGCGAAATCTACGTCCGACAGACGTGGGTAGATGCAAACAGACGAGATACAGAACTATTGAAATGGTTCGGGTTGGTCGACGACACTCCAGTTGTGACAAAAAGAAAACAATAAAAAAACCGACGACGAACAGTTTCATAAATAATGCAAAGCAATAAAAATAAATCGAAGCGAAAATAATAACAATACAACACAACAACGAATTTGCAAAAATATTGAGCTACCCTCAAACGCTCCACTAAAAAAGACAATTTATATTTGGAGTTTCGTGAGGTAGTCGTCAGGCCCTAGCCCCGAGTGTCGAGTGTCGGCGACCGGCCCGGGGTGGAGGTGGGGTGGGTGGAGCGGGTGGAGTCTACGCGCTAGGGGTGCGTGTACCGTCAGCGTCCGTCGCACCGGGCGCGCAGCGAGCCGCCGCGCCCGCCACTACACCTCCGTCTCGAGCACGGGCCGCGGCTGCCAACAACATCTCTCAACGACGCGCGGCTCCACGCCCCATTCAACACCGTCCTACGTGCGGACCAGCCCTAGCGTTACAACTGTCGCCCGCGCCGGACAGATATGGTAACTGCATCATCTCTGATATTAACTCTTTGACATTTCTTTGTTTTTTCTTTTTTGTTTATAAAGGAAGGTTGTTTTCATCAATTATTGTTGTATTGCAGAATATTGAGAAAAGTACTTAAAAATAATTTTATTTAAAATGTTTCAGGAAACAGTTTTTTTTTTAAATTTTATATCTGTACTAAAAAGATTTACTGATTTTAAAAGTATGACGTAAATAAAAAAAATGGTCTGTTTTAAAATATAAAGTGCAAAAGTGTGACTCTAAAGAAATAAGAAAGCAAAAATTAAGTCGATAAAATAGAAAATAAATATCTTAAACTTTTTTTGTGAACACTAATCATTTTTACGAGATGATGAAGTCAACTAAGACGTATTTATATGATTAAGTATTTCATTATATTATTATTAATAGTTCCATATCTGTCCTAGCCGCAAGCAGGCTAACACGGAAAAAAACAAACCCTATTTATAACAAAAAAAATATCAAAAAAAGTCAGGAATCAAAAAACGAATTTGAATACTGTGTATCGTGTATTTATATGCGTGTGAGCCGGACGGCCTGTGTTCCGTGATACGAATATGACCCGAAAGATGAACGAGAGAAAACACAAAGAAATAAAATAAAGTACTGGGAAATGAAGAGAATAAGTGAATCGACGAGGCCTCAGCTACCCTGGAGACTGACTGGCTAAGCCTAGCCTACACAACGCAGGGAAGTTCACCTACGAATGCTTGGATCAGGACCAGTGGTGCACTATTACAGACGGGTAACACCTATTTATGTGCCTATACAGGCTTTATATGAATTATTTATATTTATATGAAACAATATACAAATTCATTGTTAACTGGATTGCTATTTATGTTTTTGTATATCAAATTCCATATCTCTATGGTGGTGGCTCGCAAGACCGCATCGCTATACTTGTGAGGTACTTACACTAGAATCTACCATGCTTTGTTACTGTATTTTTGTTAAACACAGTAACAGTTTTTGTTAAATTCATCTACTTTAGGAGCCAAGGTGGAACGTATTTACACATTTTATTTAGTAATTACGACGGATATTAAATTGCAAAAATATCTTTAAAAATATTAAAATGACTATTATTTTTTATTCAAAAATATATTCGATATTTTCCCAATTTTCAACGTCTAATTAAAAAAGGTTAGAAAGCCAAACAAAATGGTTACTGTATTTTTTTTCGTTAAAAAAAACAACGAAAACTGGTTATTGCCACTAACATACAATACTTACCAACATCACCGCCTCAGGGCATCGCTATATACATTTACAATAATAATGGACACTACATCAAGCCTAACAAGACTTACGCAACATAACACAATGAAGGCAACTGTCCAACTGCAAGCCAATGCTAACTACAGATGATGACTTCGCTGCCCAGTTTGACGCTTAATACCCACTTGACTGACAACCAACCCCGACGTAACACGCCACTAAGGGGACAACATTCACAAACAAAACAAAAAAATAACAAAAATAAAACAACAAAAAACAAACATAAAAACACTGACAACAACACAACGGCAAAGGAAAGAGATAGGTTCGACCGGTGTCGGTTAAACTCGTGTTAGTACTGCGAGCACACTCGGCATGCTCTCGCTAATGTGTATTCACTAATCGCTCTTTAATTGTATCTCAAGAAAAATCCACTCCACACTCAAATAAATTAACGTTCATTTCAACAGCAGTAACTGAACACAATTTGGTACAACAAAATAAATATTAAAAATAATAATATTAAAGTGGAATAAAAATTATTGATTGTAATTGTTACTGCTTTTTTGATATCGGTAACGCATGTTAGTCGGTGCGCCGTGCGGGCCTGTCTATATCAGGTTTCTGAACGGCGTTCATAAACAGAGCTGGGTTGCTTTGGATAAGTAGCGAGGATGTATCGGGTTGGCGTTTCACAAGCAAAAAAAAATACTATTCTTAAAAATAAAATAACACATAAATCAAAATAAAAATAGTGAAAATAAATCAAACAGTCAGTATGACTAAGAGTTAAAAAAAAGATAGAGAGACAGAGATAGTCATATTCATACCGCGTTGTGGTTATATGTTGAGTATATTATTATATATAATTTATTATATCTATTGGGGTAGTCATAGTAACTGTTTGAAGGTTCACGAGGGATAAGTAACATTGTCACAGCCTACATAGAGCATGCCAATGGGGGTAAGATGGGATACAGTCAACTCAGATATAGTAAAAATTCAATTAGGGTAAAACTAGGTATCATTGGCCACTGTCAATAACTAGCTACTATTAAATTATCGTCTAAAATGAAGAGTTTTATTCAAAAAAAATACATCTATAGGTAACAATTACCTATACTTTGAGTTTTCTGAATACAACTTTAATTTTAGACAATTGAAATACGTAGTGGCTGGTGACTGATACTGGCCAGTTATTAGTTTTACCCTAGTTAAGCGTCAATCTGATCTCGATTGCGATGCATGCATGGTGATTATTCGAGATGTTTCTAGTCACACTAACGGGGCAGGCCCGGTCTCATGACAACAGGGTTTAAGAGAAAAGGAGACAGCGAGACGTTGATTGAGATGCAAGATAAATAATCAAGTTCAGTCCGAAAGAATGAATAGATGTCATGAAACCAGTACTATAGAAGTAAAAACGAAAAATAGTTATTTGTATTGGATAAATTAAAAACTCTAATTCAGTTATTGCTCGGTTGCAAACTTTTTTAGAATTTAGTTTTAATGAAAATGTTTAGAAATTTTTTATTTGTGACCGAACAATAGTCTCAATCTACGTTAATCATGGGCCAAATAATAATAGCGCAACTACATTTTTTTACTTTGTAAAGTGTTTCTCTGTGTAGGTATAAAACTAAAAGTCTCGAAAAAGAAACAGAAGTATAGGAGAATGAAACGAAAACATACGAGACGTAAATAGAGTTAAAATAAATCAGAAAAAAAGGAAAAATCAAATAAAATCAATAATCGTATGTTGTTATTTTTGAAATCCGAATTTATTACGGAGAAATTTATTTGTGTACTTTTTCTTCTTTATTTTTATTATAATTATTTGATTCGTACTGTCAAAAATCCGGCTTACTGTATTAACAAATTAAAAATGTGTAATATAAAAATGAATTAGCGTATCTCTATTGTTTCTATGACGACTCTATAATGGATGCAATAATATATTGAAAAAATTGTGGTTATATTCGTTTTGTATGCAAAAATAGTAAAAGTATATATAAAGGACAAATATCGTTGACTTAGCGTTAGGATGCCCAAGGTATCCGCAGTGTTGACCTGTTGACTTTGTTGTATATATATTTTGTATATATATGATAGCTGTAAACTCAAGACTTATCCCTCTTTCATAAGCACGAACAAGTATTTTTCCACTCCTATATTTTAATTATTTAGATTTTCGATAATTGTAGAGTTGTTACTGTGATATTTACTGATTTTGTGAAGTAATTATCTACAGTAACAAGTTCAAAGTCATGGTATATCATCATGATGACAATTTATCAGTCTTAATGTTCACAGCCGATTGTTTCATGATGTCACACATGAGTTTACTGACGGCTTTATTTATAGCATACGACTCTTTCTGTTTTTATTATTATTATAATGATTATAATAAGAACTAAAATCCAATTTAGATCTTCATAGAAAGGCCGTCAGCAAAAGTAACTGCTAATAATAGTCCACGAATATTTTTGTATAATTATTATAACTTTTTTTTGTCTATTATTCGCAGTTTTTACGAAATTTTCACACTTGAATCGTAGATTCGAATAAACATCACTCCATAATCAAATATGATGATGTATCCCAACATTAACCCAAGATGTAATATTCCCATTGATAATTTTATACAAAATTAATTATTGTGTAAAATTATCGAAATCGCAACATAACCCAGGAACGTTTGCCACAACATTGGACGGATGAAATGTACTTTTTTATCTTCGTAAAAATTATATTAACAACAAAATTAAAATAGCGTTCGTCATTTCTATGGGACGCATTATAGATAAACAACATTTTTACTTTTACAACTAATTATAATATTTCAATTATATTTTTCAAAACACGAAATTATTTTTTGTACTTCCAATGTTCTAAAATCGCGAACATCATCCATATACTATCATAAAGCAATACAAGATAGTCCAAAGTACATTAGATCCGACCCCGCCCCCTTCACCCCCCCCTCCCCCGGGGCTACCCCCGGCGTGTACATACCTGCGTCTGCAGGCGCGTCAGTCCCCTGATCCAGAGGATCTGTCCAGCGCGCGGCTTCTTGTCCAGGTCGGCGTCGTAGTCCGGCCCTGGCTGGATCGACTCAGGGTCGGGCTGGCCCCGGCCCCATCTGACCAACAAACACTCATTATACAGGGTGAATTTGAAATCATGGGCGTCCTTTGAAACGGTAATTCTATATATGATTCAGAATGTTTAGGGAATGTTAATCAACAAATCAATTGACAAACATTTATATTTCTTATCAATAGATTTTTTATTTATTTTCTAATACAATTCAATTTTGTGAGGAATCCTTAGCAATTCTGCAAAATTTATGTACAATAAATAGGTGCAGTTTACCGTACCACGTATTTTGGTTGTAAAATTGCCCTTTAACATTATTATTTACTAAAATATTTAGAAAAGGACGAGAACATATAACATTTTTAAAGGGAACCCGTTTTGGAATCTGTTATTTTATAGGACATGATTATCTGGGGGCTTACCACAAGCTCTTATTGCGATTCAATTACAGGAACGTATTAACGTTTCAGCGACTTTTTGTGCAATGACGTACCTTATTGTCATGACAATAAGAAACGTCATTAAAACGTCGTTAAAACGTTCCTATAATTGAATCGCAATAAGAGCTTGTGGTAAGCCCCCTGCTTTACTCTAATCATCGTACGTGGTATTCAAATATAAACTTGTTAATTTAAACATTTATTTTACATTTATACATTATACTGGATGAAATCGAAATCGTGGGCAATATTTTAAACGGTGATTCTACACATGATTCAGAATATTAAGGGAATATTAATCAACAAATCAATTGATAAAAATTTATTGCCCAGGTAAGGAATAACAGTTTATTATTTGCTTACTCGAGCAATATTTTTTTCATCAATTATTTTTTATTTATTTTTTCCCTAAAATATTCTGAATCATGTGTAGAGTCATAGTTTAAAAGGATGCCCATGATTTCAATTTCACCCTGTATACGTTTGTTCAAACAAAGTTTTTACAATCTGCAGTCTAATACCCATGTTATTATTTATTCCATTAGTCTACTCATACGCATAATCTATTTTTTGATCGACTTCTATAAGACTAGTATACTCTTACTAACAATACTGGGTAGTCAACTGTCAATTATATCACTGAACAGTGAAACTTACAGTCGAAACCGTCTGTGCCTCGTTATTTTGCCCAAATCGTCTATGTTCCTAAAATATTTAAATTTAATCAAATATGTTGTGTGTATATTTACAGTTCGCTGACGGTGAGGGAAAACATCGTGAGGAAACCTACCTATCCCTCGGGATTAGGTAATAGTCAGTTCCTGTATACACGGCGACAAGGTTCACCACCTGTCACGTTGGGTTCTGACTATCTGGTGATACGTGGGCTTTGAGTTGGTTAATACCTCCACAATGTGGTGGTGTATGGCCACTCAAGCCTCTGACTACCCCCCATTGGGGATAAAAAGTCGTGACGTATATGTTATGTTATGTTATGTATGTTGTGTGTGGAGGAGGTCGTAGCCTAGTTGATAAGACGTCCGATAGATCGGCGCGTTAAGCCACGTTCGGCTCGGTTGGGCCTTGGATGGGTGTCCGAATTATAACATCTGACCTCCTCCGTGCTTCGGACGCTAAGCTGGCGGTCCCGAGTGGCATTTGAAGATCTTTGACAGTCGTTACAGGCAGTACGCCTGAAACATCTGACAAAAATAGTCTTACCCTTAGGCTGCCGACAGTCCCACTAGTTAGTTGGGTCTCGGAGGGCAGATAGCAATCGCTCCGTGTAAATATCGGTGATCAGCCAAATCAGGGTAGACTGAAAGCCGACCCCTCACAATGGGATAAGGCTAGGAAGAAGTTGTGTGTAATAAAGTGTGTGGTACTGACGAGAGCCTCTTGGGTATCTTCCTGGTGGGCAGCGTGGTGACGAGCTGGCCCCACACCAGCGTGCCGGCGCCGAAGAACAGGCACCAGAGCCACTGCTCCAGCGTCAGCCCCGCCGTGCTGAACGCCATGCCGCCGTACTGGATTATCACTACCTGTAACACCACCACCACACACCATTATACCAGCGCTACCACACGCGCTAACACAATATATTCGAATTCTCAAGAGTATTTTCCAATTTTAATCGGGACCTGACCGGGATGACATGTCAAATGTTTAAAATGTCGCTCTACCGGACAATTTTATAAGTCCTCTGTAATCTTGGGTAGAGATGCAATCATTATAAAAAATTGTTAAGGTGGCTCAGACTTGCACAATCCAAAAAATTTTTTTTTGATGTGTGCATGTTATCGCCATACGGCGCCAGCGAGGCGATCGAGCGAGGCGAGGCGAGCGAAGCCGATCACAATCGAACACAAATTCAAATTCTCTAGTCACACGCAGTCTCGGCCACGGCCGAGATTCTCCCAACATTTACACCGAGACAGAGACGTAAATTTTAGGCAACGGCCGAGACAGATATCTCGGTTGGACCATAAAATAGTTTTTCAATCAGCACGGTTTTTAAAAGACTATGCCTATTCTTAGCGGTTCGCATGTCGGCCAGAGGACTGCTAACAATATGTCTACCTCCAAGAATTTACGATTTATAATGAAGAATTCAGGAAGATAATATTAGAGACCAATGGTTTTCCATTGGTTTTAAGCTAGCAGTCTTGGGTTCCTGACCGTCTACATCAGAGGTTCCCAAACTTTTCTATACTTCTGTGCATATAAAAATACTAGCTTCTGCCCGCGACTTCGTCCGCGCATAATTTATCCCACGGGAGCATACTATCGGCTCAGCTATCGGGATAAAAATAGCCCATGTGTTATTCTAGACTATAATCTATCTCTGTGCCAAATTTCATCCAGATCCGTTCAGCCGTTCTGGCGTGATTGAGTAACAAACATCCATCCATCCATCTAAACTTTCAAATTTATAATTTTAGTAGGATTAAGGTAAACGAAATAGTAAGGTTATCACAGGATCGGCAAGCAGCAGGGTTCCTCCTGTTGATAATAAAGCTTCATTGTGATCGGTTATGACCTGAAAACGGGTTAGTTTTTTTATTATTTGTGCTCCTTGTTTTCCCCAGATATGTGACTCCGCCCTTATTTTGAAAAATTTACTTGAAAATTGTTTTATTTTGATTTGTGTAAATCATAGTATAATGGTTTTATTTATATGAGCAAAACTAGTGGCAAAATGGTTGGTTACCTGCGAGAGCGCAGTCCCGATCCATATAGAGTAGAATATAGGGTTGGTGAAGAGTCCCTGGAACACGTTCCTCTGGCCGTGGATCTTGCGCGCGTTCATCTCGTTGAAGAGCGTCATCATCACGAACGTGTTGAAGATGATCGTGAAGTGCTGCGAGGGCTCCGCGCCGATCGGCAGGTACCTTCCCGACGGGATGTTCAGCAACTGGTCACCTGCCACACCAAAAAAAAAAAATGTAACGTCACGACTTTATTCCCCATTCGGGGGTAGTCAGAGGCTTGAGTGGCCATACACCACCACATTGTGGAGGTATTAACCAACTCAAAGCCCACGTTTCACCAGATAGTTAGAACCCAACGTGACAGGTGGTGAACCTTGTCGCCACAGCAATCATAAATAAATACTAGCCCTTTTATCGTCACACTCCTGGGCACTGGCCTCTCCTCAATGCGAGGGCTTTTTATGCCATAATCCACCATGCTGGCCTCTAAAAGTTCAGCGCGGCGTCTGCTCCCCTCAAGTTGCAGATGTCCTGGGCGGCGGCTTCCACTTACCATCAGGTGGACCGTCTGCCAGTGTGCCATCCTTGGCTATTAAAAACCTGCCAAGTGCGTGTCGGACTCGCACATAAAGGGTTCCGTACCACCGTTGAATAAAAACGATCAAAATATCAACTTTCTTGTACGAGGACTCCCTTTATTTTATTTTTAGTATTTATTGTTGTGGCAACATAAATACACATTCTGTGAAAACTTCAACCGTATACCTATTCTATTATGGTTCGTGAGATATAGCCCGCTGACAGACGGACGGGCAGCGTAGGCTTAGTTATAGTGTTCAATTGGCACTCTTTGGTGACGAAACCCTAAAAAAGAAGAACGAAAATGTTGCATCGTACCGCAGAAGAGCAGCGTGAATATAACAACGAGCTGGTAGACGGCCTGTCCGAGGATGTTCTTCATCATGGTGCGGCTGATGAGCGGCTTGGTGCGGCCGTACGGCTTGCGCTGCAGCAGGTCCGGCGTCGGCATCTCCGTGGCCAGCGCCAGCGACGCCAGCGTGTCCATGATCAGGTTCACCCACAGCATCTGTACCGCCTGCCACACAACAACACATCGGTGTCAATACCACATTAAAATAAATGGAATATACGTCACGACTTTTATCCCCATTCGGGGGTAGTCAGAGGCTTGAGTGGCCATACACCACCACATTGTGGAGGTATTAAGCCAACTCAAAGCCCACGTTTCACCAGATAGTCAGAACCCAACGTGACAGGTGGTGAACCTTGTCGCCGTGTATACAGGAACTGACTATTACCTAATCCCGAGGGATAGGTAGGTTTCCTCACGATGTTTTCCCTCACCGTCAGCGACGAACTGTAAATTACCACATTTATGATTTTCATATTTTTTTTGTCATTAATTATGGTCAATAACTGCATAAATCTGCTCAGCTCATCTGCACGAGTGAAAGGGGACGTTTACGTAGGGGGTTTCTTCTCGATTATTGAGTTTCTTGCTGGCTCTTCTCAATAGAAGCAGCATTACGAATCAGTGGTAAAACTAAAATATTTAGGTCGTCTATTCATGAGTGCTTCATTTAACCTACATAAATAAAATATTTCGACTTGACTACCTATTATTATTTTCCAGAAAGGTAATACCCGTAGCACCCTCAACCGATGGCAGTGAATGAGATGTATGAATGTGGATGAAGCAAAACAGGTGTGTCAAAATCGGAGCATGTGGCAGTCAATAGTCTCTGCCTACCCCTGTGAAATACAGGGGTGAGTATATGTTTACCTTGACTATAATGACTATGACGACCGCTTGGCGCAGTGGTTTGATCGTTGGCCGCTCGGCTCACTTGCATCGTGATTACTGGTTGCAAATTTCGGAAACGGCCTTTTGTAATTTGCCCCAGTCTGGGTGTCACTGGGATCGCCCCCAGTCCATTGTATGGTAGCCATACAGTTGGTGTATATGTTACTTTGCCAATGGTTACCTTGAGGGGGCTGTCCTGTATAGCGCACGCGCCGATGAAGGCGACGATGACGGCGACCACGTTGACCGTGAGCTGGAACTGCAGGAACTTGGCGATGGAGTCGTACACGTTGCGGCCCCACATCACCGCCTTCACTATCGACGAGAAGTTGTCGTCCGTCAGGATGATGTCCGACGCTTCCTTGGCCACGTCCGTGCCGGCGATACCCTGTCAGAACACCAAGAATTCATTACCATCATAAAAAATCGTATGCGGGAGTTAAGGGCTCCTTCTTCTTTTTATCTTATAGTTAGTGGCCAACCTAGTGCCAGAGTTTATTACTTAGATTTACTCAAAAACAGGGTTGTTATGAAAAAATCTGCTAGTTTTAAACACGGTGATTTATTCGTTCTGTTTTAAATCAATGTTTTAAAAAATTATTTAAACATGTTTTAAACAGATTTCATTTTAAATTTCCTGTTTTTTTGCAACTCTGCCCAAAAATACTTATAATGTTTTCATTATTTTGCAAACCTTCTTCTAGCAAAGTCGATGTTGCTGAACTACAAAAAAGGCGCCGGCAAAGATGCATGAGATTTCATTACTGTCGTGTTTTAGCGGCCAGCAATTTCCTTTGAAAATCCATTACAGTCCTGTATTTAAATTAAGGATAAGGAGATTGGCTGGTTCAAAACGATTTGGTCGTGCCGTCGCTGCTATGATTTTGTTTGTTTAAATCTAAACGACCATGGAAACTTTACAATACAGGTATAGGCAGTACAAGCATCATTACGTAATAAAAAATAATAAAAACGCGGGAAAGAGAAAAGTGCGGCGTGGTGAAGTTTTATACCTACTTGGCTAGATTTATTTAATATACTAAAACTGCTGGCCACGCCCTGATGGCCTCAAGC
Source organism: Drymonia ruficornis (assembly GCA_947859195.1). NCBI lineage: Eukaryota > Metazoa > Arthropoda > Insecta > Lepidoptera > Notodontidae > Drymonia > Drymonia ruficornis. Next base: position 3,055,082 of record OX401929.1, on the reverse strand, counting down.
TAAGCTTAGCTGCGCTCTCGGCCTTCAAGCTTGATCATCATTGCAGCCCTTGATGGACAAGCTGAAATAACGCCTTTATAGCTCGGCCGCTGTAGTGGCCTGGAGTTGCGCTACGCTGCGCTACGTTGCGCTCTCGGCCAACAATACACTCATTACAGACCGAGGCAGTAATGAACTATTATACTTTATTGGTGGTAGAGGCAAGCTGTAGCCAATTGACTGCAGCTCATATCCTGGCTGACTCGACCGGGGTAGTACCACCACCATACAGTTGGTACACATCAACTGTATCGTGTGGTAGTCTAGCGACAATTAAATAGTTAGCCCCATATAAGGTAGTGTTGTAATAGTTACCATAGCGAAGCCGACGTCGGCCTTCTTGAGCGCGGGCCCGTCGTTGGTGCCGTCGCCGGTGACGGCCACCACCTCGCGGGTCTCCGTGGCCTTGGACTCGATCATGCCCTTCACCAGCGTGTACTTGTCCGTGGGCGACGAGCGCGCCAGCACGCGCAGCTTCGGCCACACCTTGTCTATTAGGTGCTGCTGGACCTGGACGAACCGAAAACAGCATTATTACATATTTGACTGTGGCATGTCCATTCACATCAATGACCCTTGTATCAGGGGTAAAAATATAAAATAACTAGCTTCTGCCCGCGACTTCATCCGCGCAGGATATAAATTTTAAAAATTCGGATCCTGGATTACGTATACTGGATCCCGTATACCGTATCCCATATTCCGTCATATTAGCCTATGTAATTTTCTGACCCCTAAACTACCACTACCTATGCAAAAAATCATGACGATCCTTTGCTCTTTGAAAAAATCTAACAAATCTATCCCACGGGAATCATACATTTTACCGGGATAAAAGTATCCTATGTGCTATTCCAGACTATAATCTATCTCTGTGATAAATTTCATCCAGATCCGTTCAGCCGTTCTGGCGTGATTGAGTAACAAACATCCATCCATCCATCCAAACTTTCACATTTATAATATTAGTGAGATAATAATATTTGATACCCACCAGAGGGAAACTTTCGGAAACGGCATTTTCATAATTTGCCTTGGTTTAGGTGTCACTGGGATCGCCCCCAGTCCATCGTATGGTAGCCATAGTACAAACGTTGCTTCGTTTGGGAGCATACAGTTGATGTATATGTCTGGCGATATTTTTTTTGTTTTTTAATTACCTCTCCGTTGGCGTCCCTGATGCGGGTATTGAACTCCTTGCCCTCGAGGATGAGGAAGTCGTCGCTGGGCTTGAGTATGCCGCACTTGACGGCGATGGAGCGCGCCGTGTTCACGTTGTCGCCCGTCACCATCCGCACCGTGATGCCCGCCTTCTGGCACTTGCGGATCGCCTCCGGGACCTAACCAACAACCGTACTCAATAACAAAACCCCATCTGTTCGAAAAACTACTTGTTTTTTTTATACAGGCTGACTGGTTAAACACTTTACATATTGAAGGACATAATAATTTATGGTAACATGATACGTTTAAAAAAATAAAATTGTTAAAATACCAATGAACTACAGAGAAAACCTTAATTTATTAATTAATGTGCTAAAACTCGGAAATTGTGGACACGTAGAACCTCGAACCTCGCGTATAACGCTATCGCTAGTACGCGTGTTCTGCGCGAACGGAGTTAATGACACTTGATAGGTACGTCAAATCAAGGAGGTACGATCCTGACCACGCTTATTGTTTTGAGTGGATAATTAAAGATAAATTAGGCAACTATAAGGCACCTATTTCTTTACATAATTAGAACGAGAATCGAGTACTAAGTACTCTATATCAATATGTAAAGTGTTTAACCAGTCAGCCTGAAGAATTTGTCTTTTCTCCACTAGACTTCCACATACGATAGCAGTTAAGAATTTAGAACATAGATTATTTCGTAGGGGAGATCTATCGCATTCATATTGTATGAATATAATGTTACTGGTCGGTGAGACGGCTGAATTTTAAAAAAGAAAACTTCAGAGCCGAGAACAGGGTTTATTTTCCTTATTTTATCTCGCTTGTTAAAAAAAAAACTAATTCCCCCAATTAATTTTCAGTTAAAAAAAAACAACTTTCACTTGTTCTCTCTTTCGCGCATGCGGAAAATTAATATGTGCGCATTGCGCAACGTCAAGGTCTCGGCACCCGAACTTTCACCTATGAAATTGGCGCACTTCAAAGTCATTTTTCGAGAAATCACTCCACCAGACAAATATTTTTTTAGCTGTCTATGGTCTTGGGTGGTTATGCCAACATTATAAAAAAATATTAATGCGGTACATTCGGGTAAGAACCAAAAAAAATTTTTTTGCTTTGAGGATTGACCGGCTGTTGATTATAATTAACAAGTGGTTGCTCCGTTACCTCAGGACGCACGGGGTCTTCAATACCAACGACGCAGAGGCAGGTCAGGTTGTTCACGATATTGTCCTCGTCTTCCCAGTTCGGTTCCTGGTCTATGTGCACCTGTGCAGAGAGAAAAATAACCTTATTTATATATACATTGTTTTTAGAAGCCGATATTTTACCGCGGACATCAGCAAACTTTGTTATTCATTGACGCCATGTATGCGAGCTACTTGAGTTTTTCAAACATACGCGTCAATGGACATGCTACAAAGGACTTTTATAACGTCTACAGAGTGTTAAGTACTTTGAGGGCATTCAGTTTTTTCCCACCAGTTGACAATGACAGTTGTGACAATCTCTTCTACTGCGACCGTAGATCATGTGATCTTCTTTCTTTAAAATAACGTCTCACCCAGGTATTTCGGCAGTGTCAAGTAACAAGTTTCACCGTAATTTGTAATGACACTGACAGTACTAAACTGACAGATAACGTCACCCCAGTCCAATCAAGTGACATCTGACAAGCTTAAAATGTCTCTTGAAAATGTTCACAGATCGATTCTTCCAGACATCTTAGCTTTTCCCCGGGACTCGTCGAGGGTCAAACCTTGGCGTCATCGTTGGACACCATTTTCGATCCCGGCTTACAGAAGTAACAGTGGTGGGAGTGTATGGTGGGCCTAGTCCCAAAAAATATTCGATTTGTCGATTATTCGATTAAATTATTCGATTTGTCGATTCTTACCTGGTTTATTTCAGCCTTGCCGGGCACGAAGTCCCTGTACGCGACCGAGATGGTCCTAAGCCCGTCGCAGGCCATAGGTTCAATGACCTGTCTCACCAGTCTCTCTTGCATGTCTCGTGTGAACTTCTCAAGACGACCCTCGTGACCGTAGATGAACGCACATCTGGATAGTAACCATACTAACATTAGAAATGGGAAAGTCAGTTAGTTAGTTAGTAGTCTTCTTCTTCTAATCGTATGATTCGTGGCCAACCAGGAGTCAGAGTTACTCAAGCCGCCCGAAGGCCTCTGACAAGGCACGACTGCTGTCTAGATGACAACAACCGGGACCGGTTTTTTACGTGCCCTCCACAGCACAGACGCGCATTTCATCATCATCATCAAATGCCACTAAATGGTCACCGATCTCTAATAGACCTTGCAAAGCGTTGCTAAACCTCCGATGGTACACAGAAACATTTTTCAGATTAGAGGTTAGCAACCGGGTGCTATTACCATAAACAATCATGTAGTTCTCAGTTCATTGTCCATTAGGTTAGGCTGTAATATTTAAAAAATCGAGAAACCACTAACTTTTTCAAAACGATTTCGGAAGCGCCCTTGGTGTAGAGTCGGTAGCCGCCCTTGTACGGTATGACGGTGGACATGCTCTTGCGCACGGAGTTGAACGTGTAGACGCGCGTGAAGGACTCCTCGGGGTGGCGCTCGCGCACCGCCTCGTAGCTCTGGCCCAGCGCCGCCACGAACCCCAGCAGCGCGCACTCCGTCTTGTTACCCACTTGCATCGGCGGCCCTGTTGGGTCTTGCGACGGCTGCACACACAATAATAACATTATTTATTTATTTACAGTTCGCTGACGGTGAGGGAAAACATCGTGAGGAAACCTACCTATCCCTCGGGATTAGGTAATAGTCAGTTCCTGTCACGGCGACAAGGTTCACCACCTGAGGGCCTACTCTGTTTCAAACGAAAATGAAATTTCGGACGAAATACGCCTATTTCCTACTACGTTTCTCATTGATTCCGACATTTCTTAGGAACGAAAATTGTTTAGATTCGACGACGACGAAGACGTCAAAACATTTTCGCTCGTAAGAAATGTCGGAATCAATGAGAAACGTAGTAGGAAATACGCGAATTTCGTCCGAAATTTCGTTTTCGTTTGAAACAGAGTAGGCCCTCTGTCACGTTGGGTTAAATGCGAAACGAAACGTTTCGGCTGATGGATGTACATTTTCCTACCCCAAAAGAGTTCCGGATTCTTTCGGAGTCGGGTCCACGAAAAAAGTAACGTCAAATCGCGACTATCGAATGCGAACTTAGGATCCGAAATACTTTCGCCCACTGTCTTGGGTGTAAAACTGGGATCGCCCCCAGTCCATTGTACTGTAGCCATAGTACAAACGTTGCTTAGTTTGGGACCATACAGTTGGTGTGTAAGTTGGTGTGTAGCCTAGCGATATTCATATAAAAGTTGATAGTCACTTACCATAATCCTGGAGGTGAACGCGCTGTTAACGGAGATGCCTTCGACCATTGTCTCGGCGACGTCTTGCGGCAGGTCGCGGAAGTTGGGTGTGACCTTGCACAGTTTCTCGCAGATGTAGGACTGCACGACCGTCATGCGGTTGGTGGTGAGCGTGCCGGTCTTGTCGGAGCAGATGGCCGTCGCGTTGCCCATAGTCTCGCACGCGTCCAAGTGTCGGACCAAGTTGTTGTCTTTCATCATTTTCTGGAACGGATGTGTCATTAGAGTCTGGCTGTAAGAGGTGCCTTTTCACGGTTAAGAATCCTACTTCCTACTTTAATTTATAATAATGCGCAAGTGTTTATGTGTGTGAATGTTTGTTACCACGTATCTCCTTGACTACTAAACCGATTTTAATGAAATTTGAAACGTAGATAGTGTAGGCTTTGGAATAAGACATAGGCTAATCTTACACATTAATTTCTACGCGGGAGAAGCTGCGGGGCATAGCTGGTGTATAATAAACTGGTGCCGTCTGCGTAGAATTTGTACTACGAGAAATGATTGTGTCCCATAGAAACTTTCGACTCCCATTTTACCTCTTGGTTTAGCGATTTAGTCGTGAAAACGTAACAGACAGACATCGTTGACCCGTAGCGATTTTTTAAAATAATTAGAAGACCACATTTATTATTACTGCTTTTTCTAACTACCCAAGTTGGTGATGCATGAATACTTCAAAAATATCTATCTATATAATAGTATTTACGAGTAGCAGCAACTGCGGTTCGGTAGTTGAAGATGCACACACAAAACTATATCGATCCTTTTCTCACCTTGACAGAATAGGCGAGCGAGAGGGTGACGGCGAGCGGCAGGCCTTCGGGCACGGCGACGACAAGCACGGTGACTCCGATGATGAGATGCTTCACCAGGTTGTTGATGTAGGTGGCGTGCCACGACTTGCCTTCGATCGCGAACGTCTTCACGCAGAACTGGATCACTAGGATGATCACGGTCAGAACAGCGATGGTGGAGCCCGCGTAACCGATCTGGAGAATGCACATTATATTACTAACATGTTTTTTTATGCGACTAACTGCCGAATACTCGTACGCTACTTAAATTTGAGAGCTGCTTAACTTTGACGCACCATACAAAAAATGACAATTAACCACAGAGTAAAGACTAAGGAAGAGGTGCCCTTATTAGATATTTGTATGAAAAAAAAACGTGGTCATTGTTTTTTCATTTTCATTTTACTATTTACCGGTTAATAGTTGAACTACTCGCTTCGTTTTATGTCGATGTTAGTACTAGGCCGACCACTCGGCCGACCTGCTTAGGCCCAGTCCCCTTAGTAATTGGTCCATGCAGTTAATCACGTTTCAAACTGCTAAGTGGGACTTAAATATTTAAGTAGCCTTTGAGTATTCGGCCGTTAGGCTCGTATTAATAAATGCACCTCAAATGGAGATCGGTTTTAAGATGCAGTATTGACGTTTAATAATATCCTGGGACATTTTTGTACACACGGTTACCTGATCCCAAACTAAGCAGAGCTTGTACTGATATTACTACATATACTACTTTTTATTATTTGTAAATACATATTTAATATACATATACACCCAGACTCGGGACATACGGACATGTTCATGCACACAAATGCATGTCCCGGGTAGGAATCGAACCTACGACCTGCAGCGTGAAAGGCGCATCCGCGCCAACCACGCTAACGGGCCCGTCGATGTATGAAACATCAGTCAAACAGCATCTAAACAATCTCAACTTTGAGATGGATTTATTAATGGGTCCCTTAGGTGGTAAACAAGCGTTACGGCCCGCTTGGTATAGATGCTAGCAATACCAATGCATCGCTCGCACTTTGCCGACCTGAAGGGGAGTGGCACTAAGGGAGGGGAAGGGGGTTCGGACTTCTGGCTCTTCTATATTCTCTATGAAATATTGTCAAATTATATGGCAAAATTAGCTATGGTGAGATAGATTTGCTTGGAAGTTAATTTATTTTCAATTTATCCGATCTTCTGTGAGAGGGTGGTACTACCCCAGTCGAGCCAGCCCGTATATGAGCTGCAGTCAATTGGCTACAGCTTGGCTCTACCACCCTATAAGACTATATAACGGCTGTTATACGACTATACATCTGTATAACGCTCTTGTCTTATTCGAATGCTGGTATAGGAGCTTTACCTGTATAGCGAGCTTGTGTTATCTACAGCTGTTATACAACTAGACATACATATGTAAAGCGATCTTGTGTTGTCCTATTGCTATTATAAAACCATATATCGGCAATGTTGTCTTATTCTAATGCTGGTATAGGAGCTTTACCTGTATAGCGAGCTTAGTGAGCTTGGCCTGCAGCACGGACTTCTCCTTCTTGTGCGAGGTTTCGGCGGGCGGCTTGTCGGCGGGCGGCGCGGCCACGTGGTTGTCGTCGGGCCGCGCGTGGTTGGCGCCGTGGCTGTTGCCAGACGCGGGCAGAGTCGCGTCATCGTCGCCTATAGAGATGTTTCCACCGTTACAGTTCAGTGGCCTATGGGCTAACTTGTTGGTGTCGAATCGCGTGATGTAAGAAACTCTATATAATGACTTGAAACTTGAAAAAAAAAATGTATTTTTTCGTCTAGGAAGGCACACGGACAGACGGTCCGCCTGATTGTAAGTGGTAACAGTGTGCTGTTTGTAACTTTCTTCATACCAATAGATGTTTTACCTAGCACGTATGATCTCACTGTGTAGCTATTAGTTCTATACTAGTCATACAATAGAATCTGATTTGATGTACTGTAAAAAAATATGAAACAAGAAAACAAATTTCCTACACAAAGGAATCTGAATACTGCATGCATACGCATATGAGGAATAATAAGTCAATAGAAGTATTTTGGTCGCTAAAGTTTCAAAGAAAATATTCTACAACTTTACTTTACGAATATTAATATGGTCGTTTTGTTGTGATGATTAGCGATTCGAAACCCACAAGTTAGAATTAATTTATGTTGTGTTGTCTACCTTACTTATACTGGATACAATCGATGCATAATCATGTCTCGTTGTTTAAAAAATTAAAAACAGTAGTAGCGAATCTAATTTTACTATTACACTTGAGGACAAAATCTGTGGTAAATAATTAAATTTTACTTTAAAAAGAAGTGCTAAAGAAAAAAGAGTTCAATGTTTTTAATCTCATCTGGCGGTCAATACATAGTAACTAGACCAAATATTTACATCAATGATTAATTAGTTAGATTAAAATTACAAGATGCTAAAATATACACTAAGTGTTAATGCTAAGTGTTACTACAGAAGAATGCAAGACTAATATTAATATGATGTTTTATCAGTGTATTGATATTTTGTTGTTTTAACTATTACCCTAAGTTTCAGTTCTCGCATGAAAGTTAGTATAGTTTTAATTCTACAAAACTACTGTTACTGTCATCTAAAAGGAATAAACTACAAGTTAATTTATTCTAAGTATAGTGCCTAAAACTCTAGTATTATTAGTTAAGAGTACACTAAAGGACAGATTATATAACCCACAAGTAAGCTAAGCCACAAAACTAAGCACCGACACCACCCAGTTATATAATTAGGCGTACAAATAATTCTGGCCCTGAGTGTACAAAGGGTGTGTTCGTATGAAGCGGGGTGTAGCGAAGGGTTACTTACCGGACAAGCTCTTGCGCTGGGTTCCTTTTCGTTGCTGCTTTTTAGCTTCTACTCGCGTCAATATTCCATATCCATTGGATTTTTATATTCCAATAATACACAAGCATACACATTTATGACAACGAGTTGATATATTTTTTATACACCATGCAGTCAAGACGACAGATACACGATGCAGTATCAATGTGTATGTTTTTTATTTAGTATTTTTTTATTTATTTATGATATTTTTCGTCGGCGACATGGAGGTGGGCGTGCAGCGGGCCGGGGTTCGGGGTGGAGAAAAAAAAGTTGGATGTCATTGTACGGATCACACTATGTTTGGTCGTGGCACTAAATCTAAAGGGTTTTCATGTCATAAAACGAGTAAACATTCGAGACCGAAAATTTAGTTTGACATACGCTAAGCATTAGTTTATTAAAATTTTGACGTCATTTTAGACAAAAAATCAGAAGTGTATACTTTTCAATGGTCTCCAATGTTTAAACATAGCGACTAAAATTGCATTTAAAAATGTATGCTTTAAGGATACTTTTTTATTATATTTTTTATGGTTCTTGGGAGATTATTTCTTTTATTGCGACGGTATATTTAACACCGAATAACACATAGAAAAATATATAATGTATATACCATGCTGCCACATAACAGGCTATTAGTCAAACATATAGGACATACCGACAACGAATAACAACAATGGATAAATATGACATTAACCCAAAACAATCATTTCGCTCGAACCATTCACGTCATCAATAAGTAAAATAATCTCACATAATGAAATTGGTAAAAAATATTGTCATGTGCCAAATTTATTTGGCCTGAAGTGTAAAAAAAAGTCTGTTGTTCTGCTAAGTTCGCTGTACACTCAAATATTCGGTTTATTTGTTTTTTTTTTACCAATTTCATTGATTTCGTCACCCCGATAGGGTGGGGGAGTGCTGATGGCTCAATGATAAGGGGGGAAGGTATTCATACGTCACTGGTTACACTAATGTATGGAAAAGCATTGGGTTGTACTGTGCTCATTTAGCAAGCTGCGAACTGAATTGCGATGTCTTATGGTATATAATTGCATGTACGAAGTTTATAAGCATAATTCCGTCTAAATGAGCATAGTATGACAACGCTAACTATTTTGCAGGGATTTTTCTAGAGGGCAACCTTTCTGATGGCATGTTCAAACTAAATATGTTTATGACCAAATTATATCAAGCTATTGCCTGAGTGTACTAATCTGGTCCATACCTGATCCCAGACTATTTGGTCCGCAACACACTAATTAGTGTTTGTTTGCCAAACTACCCATAACTATCCACAAAAACGACACACACAAAACTACATCCGTCTCCCTCTAATAATCCCGCCACCGGTACCATCAGAAAGGGAGTGCCGTCAATCTAATGGGGACAATATCGCTACGCTACCGCAATCAGGTACAAGCGTAATGTGCGGCACTGACCTTTCTTCATCTGCTTGATTTCCTTTTCCTGCTTATCCACCGCCGCGCCGAGGAGCGTGAAGATGATACCGGCCTGGGAGTTCACGCCGACGGCTGTTACTAGCATCTTTCCAGAGCCTGGAATGTGGCACATCAAGGATTAGATTATATAAAAATATCGCCAGTCTAACACAGTAACTGTATGGTTAAGAAGAAGTGAAATCTGACCATGACGGATCAGATTTCACTAAAAGTCCTGGGGGGTCTAATAGCGCTACTATGCAATTCGATTTTCTAGCAGAATCCTTAGCGATTCCGCAAAAAATCTGTAAATTAGTCACACATTTTACGCCATTCATGACCATTTCACGAAAATTTTGCGGTTTCTGCTGGAAAATCAGAAAAAAAATATTGCATTGGCAATGTTGCATAGTGATGCTATTAGACCCCCTGGTGTTAGTTTAGCTGTATAGTGGCATTTTTTGAGATGCACACATAAAAATTCGTCGTCTTAGGAGTGTATAGAATTATAGAGATAGTTGCCTGTTCACAATGAAGAGTGTAATTTACCTTCCATAACGTGAGTACCGGATAGCACCATAGGGTCAAAAGCTTCACCCTTCTTGACATGGTCGGACTCGCCAGTCAGCGACGATTCGTCGATCTGGAACACAAAATTGTCTATTATTATCATTGATGTATTATTTCAGCAGATATGGTACGTTCTCACATCAAAATCACAAAACTTTGAACTCATCGCACCACTATATGCAGCGAAATTAACACATCTGTTATCGCATATGCAAAACGACAATTCATTTATTAAATACATAATCAGGCATTGGCAGGCGTATTATTCGCATCATCTGGTGAATAATACGCATCAAAATGCCTTTTAGTTGACTGTCGAATTGCGAGTGCGATATCATTTGTTAAATTCGCTGCATGTAGTGGTGCGCTGAGCACAACTCCGGTGATTGCAATACGTACCATATCTGCTTAAATAAATACATCAAGGTTCCCACTAAATTAACATGGCGTTTTGACAGATATTCTATGGACAAACTGTCAAACTGCCATATTTATTTGGTGGTTAAAAGTTATCTGACGATTCTGGAACCGTCCTTAAGTATTTATGTTTTTTATCATTACAATACGGCAAAATAGGAACCTACTAAAAAAAGGGATTGAATGGGAAGACCCTAAAATAAAAGAACTAAAGAGACCGTACACGTTATCCTAGTAAAATGTCAGCAAACAAACCTAGTACAGATAAAAATACTGCAATCTCATTACCCTTATCAATTTGCTTCATTGCTATCTGGTGTATCAGTTAAATCTAGACTTGATGACGCAAATTGTACAATTAGGCTTATCTTGAGGCGTTGCGGGTGTACCGCTGAGAAATTTGACAGTAATGGCTTGATAAGTCGGCTCGGAATGCAGAATCTTGGTGCAGTGCAGATATCTTAATATAGCGAAGATACCAAAGGCAATACTAAGAAAAAGGGAGACGTGACGGTCCAAAATCGTTTGTTCTACTAAACGGAGTCCGACACAGTAAGACTTAGTAGCTCGCGGAAAATAATGTTGGAAACGTGTCGGTATTGCCAATATGGCTCATCTTCTGGTGAATAGAGCCTTCTAATGTATTTAATAAGTTAATTGTCGGATTGTGAGTGCGATAACAGATGTGTGAATTTAGGTGCATGTAGTGGTGCGCTGAGCACAAGATTACAATGTTAGAAGATACCTGCTAAAATAATACATCAATGGAAGATACACAGACTGCGTACAGTTCGTTTTTTTTTCTAGCCGACAATCTATCGGATTGATAAAAAAAACATCCTGTATTATTACATAGTTTAGTGTAGCTTATAGTGCCGCTTCTAAGGATCAAATTTTGGGAAGTAACAACAAATAGCATAATGAGCGAAAAGGCAAAAGATACAAAAATATTATTTTGTTTGCTATTACTATTTGGCCATCTTTGAAAAATGTATCCCGTACATCGGTGACGGGAAGCCGACGCCAATACCATATAGAAAAACCTGCTAAGAAGTTTTGAGACTTTTTGGTACTACGTCTTTGGTGCTTTTACCCTAATCAATATATTGCAACATTCACAAGGTTTACATAACGAACAGGTTACCAGATAACCCAATAATTTATCAATACCAGTCCGCGCGGTGCGATGCGCCGTTTATCAATTGACGCACGGTAACAACATCTGATAAGCCGGCGAATATCGGAATTAATGCCGCCTCACATTAGCATTATAATGTTACCTGATACGGTTACGAAATCATTATCTTTAGGTACACGTGCTTTGAATATTTTTCGTTGCTTAGCACCTCATCTGTTTTTAGGCTGTTTTCCTACTTCGTCTTATCGTATGGTTATTGGCCAACCTGGTGCCTAGAGTTGTTTAAGCCGCCCAAAGGCCTCTAATAATGCTTAACGACTGCTGCCACAGGGGCCGACTTTTTACGTGCCCTCCGAAGCACGGAAACGCCAGTTCAAATGCCACTAAATGCTCACCCATCTCTGACTTGCCTTGCCACCAATCGTTTACCGATCAGTGATAGCAGCCCATAGTCACCATACCATAGCCTCATAGTGCTGTGTTCCTAATATAACTTGACTTACCGTCGAATACTCGTACGCAACCATTGATGTACTATGTTAGCAGATATGGTGCCACCTAACATTGCAATCACTAGACTTGTGCTCAGCGCAATTAACACATCAGGCCCCCTAGACAAGTGGCGTTCGTCAACAAGCGTTTCTATAAATCGCTACGTTGCATGAAAGGAAATGACATAAGTCACGTGATCTACTTATCGACTTGTAATGGCATTTCCATACATTTAAGCGTAGCGTTTTGTAGAAACGCCTGTAGACGAACGCCACTTGTCTGTAGCGGCTGTTATAGCACTCGCAAGTCGCAATTCGACAATCAACCATTTATTAAATCTATGGGCGGTTGTCTAAGAGGCTATGCACACGGAGCAACTAGCAACTTAGTTGCCGAAACTATCAACTTATTAATAGTTTTTTGGCAGTTGCAGCAACAGTTGCCGCGATTGCCGCAACTGTTTCGCAATTGTTTTATATGAAAACAGCTAGTTGCGAGTTGCCAGTTGCCGCAAAAGTTGCCTGTGTGCATAGCCACTTGAAGTTTCATCTCCACGGTACCTTCAGGTCGTTGCTCTGGAGCAGTATCCCGTCAGCCGGCAGCAGGTCGCCATATTTGATCTGACAGATGTCACCCACGACTATATCGCTGATCGGTATCTGTTTCACTTCCGAGCTTCGGATCACGGCGAACTTGTGCTCGCCTTCTATCCGAGACTGGAGCCCTCTGGAACGAGACATTCAACACTTCAGAACTTCAATAACGTAACAACTATTCTACTATTTGACGGGCCCGTTAGCGTGGTTGGCGCGGAGGCGCCTTTCACGCTGCTGGTCGTAGGTTCGATTCCTACCCGGGACATGCATTTGTGTGCATGAACATGTCTGTATGTCCGGAGTCTGGGTGTATATGTATATTAAGTATGTATTTACAAATAAAAAAGTAGTATATGTAGTAATATCAGTTATCTGGTTTCCATAGTACAAGCTCTGCTTAGTTTGGGATCAGGTAACCGTGTGTACAAAAATGTCCCAGGATATTATTATTATTATTATTTATTTGTCTACTATTTGTTTATCCCTAATTTTGGACTTTGTTTTCGCAAACTGTACCTAACACAACTGTCTACCCTATTTAACTTTGAGTAGCAATATTTCGCGCTAGGCTCTGTCTCACAGGTTTAAAGCTAAAAAACAAAAAACACAAAACAATCTTGTTCCTACGTGTAGCAAGTGTAGCAACTCTGAATGCGTCTACGTCTACGTAAATCTTGAGCAAGGAACTTCGTATAATTAAGATAGAACTTCACTTAACCCGTGGAATGATAAAAAAAAAGTCAGTACTCTTTCTATTGAACTTATGCACATGCGTATGTGCACGCATCACTCGAGGGGTTAAGGTAAGTTCGTTTAATCTTATAATTATTCGTAAGTGTACTTTGTAATCTAAACATACTGCACCTCATATACCGGCTGATCCGACCGGGGTACTAATCACCCTCTCAGAGAAGATAGGCAAGTAGCTATGTATTTTAATTGCGTTTCGTACGAGTGAGAGAGCCGGAAGCTTAACCACCCTCTTTCCCTTCCTCTATTCCACTCCCCTTCCGGTCGGGAACATGCCAGTGAACCCTTTCGTTGGGAGCATTTAAAGTCTACGGTAACTGCTTAACATCGGGTGGGCCGTACGCTTTTTTACCACCTTACGTTATATGAAACTATATTTTTTGTGGCAAAGTTAAAGAACAAAAGGTGTTCTGTTAGTAGTTCGCTCATACCTGTATGCTCCATAAGAGTTCCAAGAGTTGCCATAGAATATAATTCCATTACGAATATTGCAAGGTAATTACCTGAATTGCCTCTCTTTCGTGTAATCGTTGAACGCTGTGACTATAACGACGACTATGACTGATATTAAGATCGCCAGACCCTCGATCCATTGGTAGTGCCCTTCCTCCTCGTCAAGATGTGCTGGAAAAATCATTATTAACGTTAATCATCAAACAAGAAAGGACTTAAATAAGAATAGTTATATTGTACACAATATAACTTTGTACCCTGATGGTTTAGTTGTATCTTTTATATTTTAATTTGTTATTTATCACCTGCAGTTTATACATAACTCTATATCTTTAATCACGGAAAGCATCTCTCTAGATAAAATGCTCTACTCCAGAGATAGGATCTAGGATTCCGTTGAAATAACAGTTTTTAGATACAAAGGTAGTAACAGTAATAGTTCCGGCATTACTTGTGCGTTAGCGCACATTAATGCGTGCGTGCGATGGTAAACTGTAGCGTAAAATAAACTTCGCAAACTGGTTTGCACAATTCGAATACTTCTGTGTATCATAAGCATGATGAAAACGACTTACAAGTGCATTACAATATTGTTTTAATGACCAGATATTAAGGACAATTGTCCTCGTTAATATCTCTGAGCTATTCTATTAATATTTTTAAACGTCCTTAAGTATCAATCTGAAGCCATTTTTCCTTAAGCTCTACTCCGAATTCTCGATTCAGAAGCAGGGTTGTTACGAAAAAATCATCTTGATTTAAACACCATGTTAAAAACAGTGCTTTTTTCTCCTCCTGTTTTAAATCAATAAATTAAACATGTTTTAAACAATTGATGGAATCAGGCGTAACTTTGCGGAAACCATTGTTAAACAATTATAGAGAGGGACCCACCCACCACTCACCCTCGGAATTGTCAACCTCCAATATTATAAACTAAATGAATTGATCGATAATAGAAGAAGCCAACAAGACCTAACTCCCTGTCAGTCGAGAGTATGTCTGTCATGAGTCATGGACCCTAACAATTAGCAATTCTCCGCAGACAAATCGAATCCTAAATAAATTCCAACCATTCCATTGTTTTAAACAGTTTTGATTCTAAATTTTGCTGTTTTTTTGCAACTCTGTTCAGAAGCTGGGCATACTTTGCCTCATGAAGTTTTAAAAATCACTTTCTTCATTCAAGTTAAAACATACTTTCCAATTGGCTGTTCACTTTCAGATTATACCGGTTACGACTGCCGCAGACGGAAGCATACCGTTCAGATAAGGACTGCTTAATTCATTAGGTTACACGTCGATACCGACGATCAATGAATTACGAATGGAGCTCATATCCGGCGGGCTATCGGCCACGTTTTTATTTTTAATTAAATATCCATAGAGCATTTTGGGTACCTATAGTTTTTAAATGGCGTGATGATATCGATAGATGATTTTATTTCATAGGAAACATGTAGGTTTAAAGAAAAATATCGATAACTCGGCGTTTTTCAGAAACTGCTCTGAACTTCTATGCTTTCTCGATGCCGTTACAATTAAGTTTGAAGATAGTGTTAAGTATAAGACGAGAATTATTAGCAAGAGTGTAGTTCGGCCGACTTGAAATCAACATCTCAATGCATTAAACAGACGAGTATTACCTAAACTTTGATTAAACGTCACTCAACATACGTTTCAAGAGCATTCTAAACACTTCCTTATAAAATTATACTCAAATATCACTATATTAACACTCAAATATCATATTTCAAACAAGTTTATTCCAATTTCGTTGATGCCACCATTAATTTAATCACGGATTATACCTGTCTTGATTAAACTAACGCGTGCGAGTGAAGCGGATGATACATAACAATTTAAACAACCGTATCAGGTGGAACACACGCTGTATAACGGAGACGCATTCAATTTAATTGAGGCTGTAGTAATATACATTGAGGGGATTAATTGTTGGAACGTTAATACAAATCTGTGAGATTTTGGATCAGCCTCTACTAGGATCACTTTCTATTTGGATTTAGAATAATATGTTATAGAGGGTGTTGTTGGTAGAAAGTATATACCTATTAACAATGCCATCATACTTCCTGATTCAAGAGGTACCTACATTCTTCTTTTGGTGTCAGAGTTGTTCAATATCATTCTATTACAAACTTGACTTTTACAAGTAAATTTAGATTGTCTAATCGTTGGGTGCGTCTATATGAGGCGATCAGCGCGACCGAGCAGTTTTGACATCGGAACGTATAGATAAAATGTCATAACTGATTGCTCAAACGCAGCAGCTCGCCTCATAATAACGCAACCAATCATTTCCTAAAGGCCACCGTAAAAATGCTACTTTTTGTATCAGCGATCGGCGATTTTGCGACTGC
Source organism: Drymonia ruficornis (assembly GCA_947859195.1). Classification (NCBI taxonomy): domain Eukaryota; kingdom Metazoa; phylum Arthropoda; class Insecta; order Lepidoptera; family Notodontidae; genus Drymonia; species Drymonia ruficornis. Next base: position 3,038,539 of record OX401929.1, on the reverse strand, counting down.
ATCGCGTTTTGGCGACTCTCTGCGGTCGGACGCAGCGACTGCTCCGATGCTAAAAGCGACTAAATCGCCGATCGCCGATGCAAAAAGTAGAATGTCTGCGGTGTTCCTAACTACACATAACCCTGAGTTTAACAAACAGGATCAAGGAAATTGAATGCTGTGAAGCTCCAAGCGCACATCATTTGTTCAGTAGCCGAGAGGAATGTGACTGAATTATTCAGTGAAATATTTGATCGAAGCTCAATTTGTTACCGAGCTATCGCCTCATCTAAGCCCGTACGATTATGTAGATGTTAGACATTAATTTCAGTTCAGTGAATCCGAATATACTCGACGTGACATTCGCAAACAATATCGTTTGTCTATTCCACTATTATCATCACCGACGCTTTAAAACAGTTTTTAAAGCCCCGTATTCACTAGGGGACATTTGACCCGTAACTCTATTGTCCGACATAAATTCTACGTGTCGGGCGACGTCGCGGGGGACTTCGCCCGACATCTACGTGTGGCGGGACATGTCGCGTGCCGTCGCTCCGAGAGCGAAAATCGCGCGACTACGCGTAAAATCGTGTCCCTCGACAGTCGCCCGACTGCATTTGGTAGTGAGGACGGTGTTCCGCGACTATTCTCGACATTGTCGCCGGACAGTCGCACGTAAATGTCTCGCGACTGCTCGCGAGATGTCTCTCGACTTTGTCCCCTAGTGACTACATGGCTTTACATTCAACAATCTAGTATTAACATCAATAATTTATAAGATTATTATAATTTTTATTATAATAAACACTTTTATTATAATCAAAATCTCCTTCAACCATTTAGTTTTATGTTTATTATACACAGACTAGCACAGAAGCAGACAGATACCTACAGGAGTCAGACAGGGGTGTTGATTCAAGGTGCATTCAATACTACGTGGTACTCAAGAGGGCAACTATACCAATAACATGCCCTAAGTCCATGGTCTATCTTTAAAAGATAAGGTAAAACTAGGTATAACTGGCCACTAGCAGTAACTAGTCACTATGCTTTATTAAAATAAAATTCTTAGTTTAAACTGTTAAAGCACGTAGTGGCTAGTGACTGAGGGTCGTATTGATTAATGGCCGGCGCACATAGAGCACGGCATGGCATGGCATATTAATCTTTATCAATCGAATTTAATACTTATCCAATCGAAATAAGGTGCTCCAGCGGGTGCACCGAGAAAATGCTCCGCGATGCTCCGAGGTCGATCACCGAACATTGAAATATATACCTTATTTCGATTGGATAAGTATTAAATTCGATTGATAAATAATAAAATGCCATGCCATGCCGTGCTCTATGTGCGCCGGCCATTATGCATCTCAAAGTTGAGATCGATCTTACGACGCTGTTTTTGACAGATGTTCCATACATTAAACGTCAAAACTGCATCTTAAGATCGATCTCAAGTTTGAGATGCATTTATCAATACGAGCCTGAAAGAGGCCAGTTATACTTAATTTTATCCTACACAATTTGTAGAATGTTCTCACATAAACGTTCTCTCATATCTCCCGTTTATATGACAGTCGACCTTAACCAATCAGCTGATTTCAATTATCATACGGAAATTAGACGAAACAAGACGTAGACAAGACGTCTTGTAAATATCGTAACAAACAATGTCGATCATTCATTAGCCAACACATTTAAAGATAGCAAAACCATGGAACTTACAGAATGGATAGGGTTTTCTCCCACAGATATATACGCTACGCGATTGAGACCCGACCCATGGTCGCCAATTCATATGTTACTCTTTGAAGTCGAACGAAGGAACTACTCGTCGTTTGAAGGGAATATAGTCAATTTTGGCTAGAGTCGTGTGCGGATAACAGGACGCGTCAATTACGCGTTTGACTTCAGTTGCACGCTACTGGTTTGGACTCTATTCCCGACTTCATAGAGTAGCCATTGAGTTTCTTGCCGGCTCTTCTCAATGGAAGCAACATTACGAACCGGTGGTAACGCTAAAATATTGTGTTTGACGATTTATAAACGCTAGACATAGCTTACATGAATAAAAAAACATGAGTTTGAGTTGAGTTTGAGTTAGCATATCAATAGGCGACCTATGAGTCGCGTTTGAGTCGCGTAGCTTGTGAATATTTCCATGAGAGAAGGAAGACATTAAAACATCGTGAAAAACATACACTTACTACCCACACAGTTTCATATCGATTTAGTTGCAGTTTATTGAGACTCTTAATTTATACAATCAGTTTACAAAGTGTTTTAAAAGCCAATCGTTTGTTGAGTACACAGCGCTAATGCAACGAGCAATCACATATTCTTACCCGGATCGTCTAATGTTTCCATATCGTTATTGAAAAGAAAAATACATCGATTAATATACTTAACGTTGTTCTATCATCAAGAACATGCATTGTACTTGATAGTGTGAAATGAAACCACTCAGTTCTTGTAGTACTAAGGCCAGAAGTTATACAAGAAGAAAAAGAGCAAAACATCTTTGTTTAAGCTAATGCTTGAAGACATAAATGCAGATATTATAATGTTAAAAAAATTGATAGCACCATAGATTTATAAAAGGTTCGCGTATAATGTTTATAAGAAAAATATAGTAAAAGATGAAGCTACAGATTTTCAAACTAATAGCAATAAGAAAGAATTTGTTAAACTAGATACACATAGTTTCTAAAATAACTTTTCTTAATAAAGTAATAAGGTCCTGTCACATTTGGATATGAATATATTTTTTAAGTAAGCTTGTTAGTCTGGCACCACTAAGATTTCAGAAGATACATTCATTCTCGTTTTCACAATATGTATTTTTGACAAAGCCTCCACAAATATATTTCAATGCTTTTAAAGTCATAACAATTTTAATTAAAGTAACTATAGACACAAGTGTGTCTACTGATAATATACAAGTACAAACAGAAAGGGTGTACTTACTTTTTGCACCAACCATCGGCTTTGAGGGAAAGTTGAAGAACGAAAAGTGTTATAGACTTATGATTTCTTTGAACAACTATATCCCTACACCTTTTGTTCTTTAACTTCCCCCAAAAACCGATAGCTTAGGGATAAAAATTCACAAAAAAATGAATAACCCTTTCCGTTTCACCTTCTACGTAATGTCTGACTCATACAATACTAGCTCGTAACATATTGTTATTAAGGTCTTACACAATAATGTAAACGTGACTTCGCATGTACAATAAACGTTACGGTTCTTTTTGAATAATTCAGAATGAGCACATATTTCGCTATCAATCGTCTTAATGTTTCGAGGGCTGTACGGTATCCCACTGTGACAGTTACGAGGTTAATCATTGCGTTATGGAGGAAACTCGTAATATTTCTGGTAATAACACAGAGATCTGATAAATAGTGCAGGAAGATAACTTAACACTAGTTTAAAAGTGCAATCGTAAGATGCTACGGCCGAATTTGCTTAATTTTCAGTGTCAATAAATTCATTGAACAGATTCAACCGAAGCCAATAGAAAACAAAATGTACACCCTCAAGATTTTTAAGTCTTCGCCGATAATATTGTTCAGTAGCAGTTCCGCTAACTTCAGTAACTCCGTCGTCTATTTATAAAAGAAGACTCCAAAGTTGCCAACTCACAGGCATTCATCGATCCGACTGAATTGCAATTCAAATCGCATTTGCCTCGTAACGTATCTCGAAGGTTCTGTTATTTCTAGAATTCTATAGGAATATGAACTTACCGGCATCGTTGGGGTCATCTGGCGGTTTGTAGAAACTCAATCCTAACGAGACGACGGCAGCCACCTCGAGGATGATGAGCGTGATATCTTGTAACGCCTCCCATACTAACGTGAGGAACGTCTTCGGGGGCTTGGGCGGGATGAGGTTCGAGCCGAACACTTCGCGCCTGTGCTGAAGGTCCGCTTTCGAACCGCTAAGACCTGTTGGCAAAGAGAAAACCAAAATTAATTCCCGATCATCCTGTTACAGCATGATTAGATTCCACTTCTACCTGCTGATCATAGCTCAACACAAACATTAATCAACAATCTCAACGTTAGCTAGTGACGTGAAACTACAAAAACGCGGGATGAGAAGCAACGAATAAATTTAATTTTTCTTTCACTATTCATCAATGTGGAACTTTCTGATGTTATTTTTAGTGTAGTTTATGCAAACGCAGTATCGAATCTAGATTCAAAAGCTCTGTATTCTGTTCCATTCACAATAGATGAGCATGAACGGACAGACGATAAAATATCACGCACCCGCCCACGGAACGGAACGGGCGTAGGTATAATAAAATTTACGACGGAGAATCACGATCAGATCGATCGTTCTTAGAATTCTAGTTTCTTTCGGGAGTCACTGGATTACAAACAGGATAAGCGTGAACGTAGAAAGAGAAGCAGGAGATACCAGTTCCTGAAATAACTTCATTCACGTTGACAGAATTTTTGTAGCATACTATACGATGGAGAAAAATTCATGCAGTATTGACCGTAGAAACTAATATAACAGCGGTAAACGAGATCCTTAGATTTATCTTAGGAATATTTTAAGCACGAATGGAAGTTATAACCTCTTAGTGCAAGACATAAACGTAAAGCTGAAGAATAAAACGGTTGATTGGACTCCGCAGTTCACCATTAACTCGGGCGCGATTGAATGCTTTTAAATGCAAAGGAACTTGGAACGATGGGAGGCAATATAGTTCAGTTGCAATTGCACCATAATAGTTCTAATTCTGTTGGCCCACAAATTTAACTTGACTAAATTAAATGTGTAGCCGTGGCCACACATGACAGTAATTAATGAGCAAGACATAAATTGGGCTTAGTCCTGATTTGACGACAGCAAAATTGGCATCAATGTTTGATTAGACTGCCTAATTAATTACACTGGCTTCAATGAGAGAAAACTGAACGGTGGATAATTAAACAAAGGGGTTATTAGAGCTTGAGTTGAATTTGAAGCTTTGAAGTGAAAAGGGATTAGTGTTGTGCGTTCGCAAAACCGTGTTCACGGAAGTCAGATTATCGTGCTCGGCAAACAAAACAAAAAGTACAGTAGCGTTAGCATTCATTAGCACAAGTTGTTTTACCAGCGCTCGTAAATGTAACGAAAATGCCCGTTTTTGTTTTCTTAAAATCCTTAAAAAGGTAGACACTGTTTGGAAAACATTGCCGCTATTTTATCTTGACATTTATGGTAATTTCAGCTTTAGCTTAAAGCTCCAAACACCAACTACAAAGAAACAATACTTTTTTTAAGTTAATTACAACATTCTCTGTCATGAAACTCTTCCAAATTAAATACACAACTAGAAAGCATTCATAGTTGTACAGAAATGAAGTTTCATAGATGAGGGCGCTTAGTTCAAAGCTCGCTTAGTTTTACTCTAATCAACAAGAACTGCACCGTTCGTTCCTCTTAGGACATTTTCACATTTTTTAAATCCATTTCTATCAGCAATTCTCCTAGCTTTACGCATCTCTGGTTTCTTTTATAAATTTCTATTATCTTTCAAGTGATCTACTAAAGAGTTCTAATAAAAAAAACTAATATCAACATCGTGCAAGACGAGGTGTCTGCACCATCCTTCATTTCCTCGTTTCAATTTCCTTAACTTCGATATCTGTCAATCAAATCAATAGTGAATAAGTGTGAGTCACTCTGATTGATCGAGTATCAGTTTCCGATGGTTGGGGAGCATCGACCCGAGTGTATAAACACACACGAAGTATAATTATTACATTGTTCATATTTTTTTGCTGTGTCGTAACTTTCTATTTATGTAGGAGTTTGTATATGAGCAATAGCAAGTATGCTTCGATATGCCCAACCCAAACATCATTTAAAATGATGGTGCTGTTACTACAAAGGTAGCCACATTTTCCCGTGAATTGAAGGTGAATGGGAACCTCGGATACGGTACTTCCTTGTCCGTTAAATTCACAAATTTATTAGGTTCAGGTCCCGGCTGACGCCGCTGATTCCGGCCTAACCATGAATATTTATCATCCAGAGACTCAGGAGGGATCATCCAACGGATTGAGGAATGCAAATTTTTAATTCCATTAGGGGACAGAGTTGATGGAAAAGTGTAAGGTTTGAGGGTTCCGTCCGCACTTGTTAAGTTGAGATATAAGAGTCTATCACTTGAGCCCATGAAAAAAAACAATACTTGCTTGGAAATAACGCTATTAAATCATACTCGAATGTCAAAGACGAATATCAAATATCTACATTAAATGTAATGTGGAATAAAGTACAGAATAGAAAAATCACGAATTCGAAATGAGCTAAAATAGATAAATGACGAATACAAATAATGGTAAACACAATAATAATTACATATGACTTGTAATACCAAGGCTATAAATCTTCCACCGCGTCTAAATAATCGTTACGAACATTTAAACGCCGCCTTCCAGTTCGACTCAAGTGACAGTTCTTCAGACGTGAAACTCAATAATCCGAATTTCGTCGGCAGACAAAAAGCATTGTTATTATATTCAGAAGACGAGCCACCCTCCCCTGACTCACTGAATTGGATCATGTAATTTGCCAAATAAATTCAGCGTTATGGACGCCGGGCGGTACGAAAGGGGGTGCGTTTGGTTTATATTTGTATTTTGTGACGGAAAGATGGATGTTGCGATCTGGTAGTGACATTCAATTTAGCAGCGATTGACTTCGATTCTTTTTTAATAAACGGTCTCTAAGCACTGGGGTTTTTGAAAAGCCACACCAAAGATAATAGCGGTAGAGTATACCCAGTTGCGAAAATAATAAGGCTTGACACATATTGGAACCACCACCGCCGAATACAAGTCAAATTTGGGAGCTGCATAAATTTGAGGTGCATCACTCAATGACAGATAAGGAGTCTCTATCAGTTAGGGTCTTAGCGCTTCAATTGTCGGCCGTAAATGGAGACCCTCATCACCCTAACTCAGGTAGATATTTGAAAGTGCATTGGAGGCAAAGATCAGGATCAATCTAAGCGATGACCGACAATGCTACAAGACCTATAAAACACACTCCGAGTTCACTTGCATTACCAAAGGGGTTAATTATGCAATTAATTTAAAAGCCATTCCATCAGTTCGTGCGCCAGGTGCTAACTTGTGTGTTTCGTGCTGTTTTTCATTGAATATTCAGTCGTGGTTGCATACCGACTGCCACGCCGCGATTGTTAATGCACAAATAGAAATTCTTACACTGAAAATGTTTTATTAATGTACATTAGAGATATAGTTTATGTTTAACACTCCACCAATAGTCAATGGAGTGAAAGGGATTGTTACGTTAATAGCCTATTATTTCATAGGTGGCCTAATTCTACTCAGTTTGAAGGTAACATTTTAAGTTTTTGAGGTACAGCGTTTTGAGGAATGAGTGTTTTAAAAGATACTAGTGTCAAAACATTTGAAACAATTTCTAGTAAATGTACTTTACGTTACTAATTTGCGCATTATCTTCTATCTAGTTGCAAACTTTTATTAATACCAATAACCTCATGTTGAGGTAGGGCCGTAGGGTGCATGTTTCTGTCAATACTTACTAGTGTTGAGAGATATATAGTTACAGATATCGGATGACGTCATGAAACTAATGGGTCGTCAAATTTTATGACCGATATTAGTATGTCGCCTGCACCTCTCAGGCAGGGTACATTTCCAGCAAGCTGAGTTCTCTTTATCACCGGTGCCAATAATAAAGAAAGCTAAGCTTTGCTGGTAATGTTCGTAGGTATGTATCGTATCATACAAACATAGCGAGATGATGTAATTCTTAATCCTGCACATTATTTACATTGGACGGTAATGGAAAATATTTTTTCTAATATTATTCTTCCGCTTAGATTCATTATAGGACCTAAGAAAATACTCTTCAGAAATTACCGAGTCAAATCTCGGAGTTTTCATTGGAGATATGTAGATCCTGACTTTGAGGAGTAACTGAAGTAGGAATAGGGCTAGGAGTCACGTCTACTAAAAATAGGATATCGGATGAAGACGTCTGCGGCAAGGATATTGTATTACCCGGTTCCAGCTTTATTTCCATAGCAATATGTAGTAAAATTGATTGAACACGAGAGAACACAGAAAACACGAAGATCAGAGCATACCGCGACGGAAGCGAATGGGTGTCGAACCTCGTAAAATATTGGTGTCAATGAACCTTGCTGGCAATTCGAATATTACGTATGTGGGCTCGGTATGTGGTACATAGTGTATACTATGAACTGTAAATAGTGGTAGTATAGGTTGGTATTAGTAAAATTTATCTTTCCTCTATATAAATGCGATATTAACTATGTCTGTCTGTTAGGTAATCACGACTAACCCGCTAAACTAATTTTAATGAATTCTGGTATGGAGATACATAGCTTTTTTTTTCCCGGTTGATAATGTCAGGTTTCTGTGGGATTTTAAAGTTAACGCGAACGAATCGCGGGCCATAGCTAGTATGGCTTATATTTGCTTATATTCAATGCCTACCTATTAACTAACAATAATGATGCACCCTTGTTATTACTATCGACATTGATATAACTATATATTAATTAGGCGTGAAATGCTGAAATAATAAAACAACGTTCATTGCTGGTTTGTACAAACACTATATTAATTGTGTGTTACGGTTTTGCCTTTCAACCTTCGTATTACCACGAAATGATCGAATGCTCGTAATGAGAACCGCATTGTTTAGCTATCGGTCTGTTGTTATTGTTGGATATCGATAAATACTGTCTTTAGTGACTTACTCACACCTCAATTTTACTTTTCATCGAAGGTTGATCTGTTACTGTTTATATAAATCAGGGTTCATACGCTATGAGTTCTCCAAATCACCGTCTTGAAAAATAATCTATAGTAAGAGACACTATAAGCAGTGGTAGCCGATTGGTTAAGCACGCGTCTTGCGGGCTTAAGGTCCTGGGTTCAAACCCTGGCTCACACCTCTGGATTTTTCAAAATCTATGTGTGAATCATAACTTTAATATGATTATCACTTGCTTACGGTGAAGGAAAAACATCGTGAGGAAACCTGCATGTCTTTAGACATGTGAAATCCACCAACCCGCATTGGGCCAGCGTGGTGGATTATGGCCTGAATCCCCCTCTCATTGAGGGGAGGCCCGTGCCCAGCAGTGGGACGTTAAAAGGGGCTAAATTATTTATTTTTTTATTTAAGAGACACTAGAGACCGAAATCTTAGTTGAGGAGTATTGGATGGCTACCCAACAGTTCGCCTAGTACGCGAAGCTCACGCCTAACTTTCATAGTCGGATATGCACATTAGAAAAAAGACATAGGCAAGTATGTATGTTGCTAAGCAGTTAAGCATGGTTCTAGCCAGACTAGACAACCAAAATCATCAAGTCACTTAACATGATGAGAGTCATATTTAGGTTGCTTGAGAAGTCTGACAAGCTTGGTCAGTCTAGGAAGCATCTATTGCCAATTTGTTGTAACCTAACCCCATTAGGTAGATACGTTAGTAAGTAGGCAGTTACTTCTCAAAACAAATAATTTTGTCTTAATAATCGATAAAAAATCGTAAACAAATTTTATACTTTACTGTAGGTGTAAAAGTTTAGTGTCGATAAATCGGGACTGATTTAGTCACGACGTCACGAGTAAACGAGGCCTGTACATACCTGTGATAAAATAACTCGCGTATGTAATAAAATCAGAATATATAGCGGAGCGTTTGAAACACGAGTTGGCTGTTTGGCGCCAGCAGAGTGGCACATAGCGCCAATATTTGGCTGTGTAAATAATTAATTAAGAGCTGTTAATACGCTCGTGTACGCTTCTACTTGCGAGATGATCTAAATATATGTTGCTTACGTAAACAGACGTTAGTGACAAAACCCTTTAGGATATTTGCCCAGGATTCAACTAAATAGTACCTTTACTTGATAGGCATTTTCATTTGGAGCTCTCATGTTAAGACATTATGTCCATTTGGTCTGACGTTAAAACTGAGTTCTCGGGCGCGGCATGCGACTGATGTGGACGCAGCCAATGGAATCAGGTTCCAATCTAGGTACTCTGATTTCGCTGATACATTCTGATTATGCGCGGCGCGAAAGCGCTGCCTTGTGCAAAAGTAACTAATCAAATATTGTCAAATGAAATATTAAAGATATGACTCTTAATTTAAGATTAAACTCAAAGAAATAAATTACGTGTGTTTAGTTTCTCTTTCATAATAACATTATTTTTCTGGTCACGCTTAACCAAAACATAAAAGTTAAATCACATTACTAGATGGCGCCACAAAACCTATGTGAGTCATACAAAAAGGTATATACTAATCAGAATCAGTATTTAAATCAGTACACGATTTAGTTATAGTAGGTTTAATATTTAGTACGATAAATTGTATAAAAATTGAAATATTGAACACTCTAAGTGTCCTTGACCCTAGAGTTTGTAACCTTGTGTAACCACTACGAAGGAAGGGCGAACCTGTATAGAAAACAGTAGTTCACGTTAATAAATAAATCATTTTGTATCGACCTATTAAAAACCTATTTTCTATTGGCGACGCTGAGCGAGCAGATCAATATGATTAGTTATATTTTTAAATGAACAAAGTAAACACATAACATCTTCAAATCACGAATTCAATCAACAATAACCGTCTTCAAAATTTGTTCAAGAATTGAGGCAACATCAATCAAAAGGTTAAGAGAAATTTACTATCAGATGACCGGTCTTCGGAATCCGCTGGATGCAAGTGGCACAGGGCCGGTCGTTGTGGAAAGCCTTGGGGGAGGCCTATGTCCAACAGAGGAGGTCTTTTGGATGACATGATGATGATGACCGGTCCTAAGATAACTTTTTTAAAATCAGAATCACTAATAATACATCAAACTAACCAAGAAAACTCCGTATTTATCAAAACAAAGTTGTAAAACAAAATGATAGCTCGTCAATTTCAAAATACACAATAAAATAAATAGATATTAATTTCGACATCGCGAAAGGTCCAATCAACGCCTCAAAAGATTAACGAGATGAACCGGAAGCAAAGGGTTTAGCTTACTATTGATGCCCCTGCCAAAATGTCGGAGGTGAGGAGATGTGGAAACATAATGATATGCCTATTGAATACACTGTTAATGAAGATGACAAGGTGTTTGAGGCGATAGGGCAAAAGATTTTTTTGTTATTGGCGAGACTGCCGGATAGACCGTCCATGACATCTGCAACTTCAGCGGAGCAGACGCGGTGCCGACTTTTTAGGGACCTGTAAACATACCCCTTGAAGTACCCTATGATGATGCAAAGGAAAGACTTCGGAGGGAGGGAGATTCTACAGCTTGCATGTGCGTCGTAAGGCACGTGATGCACTAATTCGACAATCTTAAACTTAGTTATATGGACGATCTAGTTGTTTTGCTGAAGCTACGTTGAATTCTAGGTAGTATTTTACTGGAATGTTAGGTAGAAATAGGAAGACTTAGATTAACATTTGGAAGCACCTTTTCTTTATCATCATAGATTACGACACGTTTAATCGAAGAATGAATTACATAACATGAAGCATTTATTTCTGTCCATGGGACTATCCGATGCGAGCGTAGGTATCCAAGGTCTCGTCCGTCACGTGGTGGAGTACAATGGGCGATATCTGAATAACTGATGGAGCGTCACATGAGCACAGCTGTCTGGCCGTGTGCCGACGGAAATAGAACGTCGATACCGAACGACCGGCGCCCAAGGAGACCCAGCTAATATTTGTTTTAGGTGGCAAACAAACATATGGCCCTCCTGATGTTAAGCAGTTACCGTAGCCTATAGACGCTTGCAATACCAAAGCTATCGCTTGCACGTGGCCGACCAAATGGGGAGTGGAACTGAGGAAGGAGAGGGTTAGGCTTCCGGCTCTCTTAATCATCGCACGAAACACAACTATAAAAGCTACTTTACGACGATCTTCTGTGAGAGGGTGGTACTACCCCGATCGAGCCGCAGTCAATGCCTATGGCTTGCCTCTACCACTAATAATGTTCACGACTACGTCAAATTGCCCCTTGTATTTGATTTTTGTATATTTACGAGATAAAGCGTGGCATTGAGATGATCAAATATGTTGTTTTGATGCATTTTACGAGATGTCTGATGTTCTTTTGATCTCACGTGGATGTGATTATGAATCATTCAAATGTGTTCAGCTAACAGCTGGAATGTAATCAAATGATCAAAATAATAAGCAGTAGGTAGTATGGTCTGATTTACGAGTACAGAAACTACAGATTCATTAACACCCAAATCCTTATTCACGGCAAATTACACGAGAGAAAAAGCGTTCATTTCATATATCAAAATACATAACGCGAGAGTATCTAAAATATCCCGTATTTTACCCTCAGCACGAGGGGTGAATGGTGGAACGCTCTACTTCACACGAGGTTCACGTCCCATGGGTGGGAAAGTTACCGACCGGAATGATAAATTGTAAAAATAAAATACGAATCCTAGTATAAATTTCCCGTATACACGTACGAATTCAGAAGCTGTTTGTTTTTGTGTAAGTTCAAGAATATTTCGTTTGTTTTGCGGACGCAAAAGGTAGCGAGAGGAATTCGAAGCGAGGTAAATTAGTTTTTAATTTAACAACGTTTTGATTTGGTATGGCAACCTCTTTTTATTGGTCAAAAGCTGTTTGCTTAGTATTGTTGTATTATGAAACATATAAAATATCGCGAGGTGTGTTGTCATGTCACATAATTTACCAAATATTTTAACTAACAGGACACAAACAATTACCACCGCATACGTCAACGGAAGGTGATATTCATTAAACTAAACGGCTATGTTACGTCCACCTAAATAGATGTAACCACATATTTGTCTACTGATGATTCAAACATTACCCTTAGTTAGGCACCCGGTGTTGGATTAGTTTAAACTGTTTTGAGCCCCAAATTACGTAAATCATCAACCCTAAAAAATTTCCTTTCGTTACTATAGTATATGTTATCTAAACTGTCAAACAGACAAATAGTTGCTTCATTAATATGCAAACCTAGTACCATGAACCCCTAATAAACGCGATCGCGGCACCATTCGCAATGGGAATAATAAAACAGATAGGCGCTTTTCCAATCCGTGCCGTATCGTGGCCATAACCCTACCGTACACGTTCGTAAAGTAATAAATAGAGGTATAATGCATTTGGCTATCTGTAGGGCGTATCTGGCAAAGGGTCCTGGCGTCCGGTCCCCAGGCGTCCTTACGATTGCCGTGAAAAACGATCCAGTTAGGCCGACACGCGAAATAATAGTCAGTGGGACCCTCTCGACGAAGATTACTGCTTTGCAGATAGGGTCACCAACGACATAGTAGATTAGGAATAGTGTACTCGGATCATTGGAGAATTGGTTGCTGAATTTGCGAATTTGTTAGCTTGGAATATTTACTGAGTATTTCGATTTGAAATGATACTATTATATCTTCTTCCTGCTTCGTCAACGTTTAAGTATAATAGGAGTCGTTTTAGTTTTATGATGGTCGAGATTCAGGGATTCGTATCGAATTAAGCCCATGTTGCCTCAAGTGTCTGACGGACCAGTTTTACGGCTGTAATAAAACGAGTGAGTGTGTGTTCACGAGATTTAGATTTTCACCAAGAGGGAAAGAGTCACTAAGATAGGTATTGATAAATTAACGAAAGCAAAAATAAATTATGTCATGACATTTATCTATGGATCAGTCAGATCAATCAAAGAGAAGGAAGCGAATGATAAATACAAGGTAACGGATGATTCTTTTCAATATTTAGAAACCAAGAAAAGAAAACATGTCATAAAACAAGTCAAGAATATTTTTTCATTGAACGCCGCTGACTGCCTGTCATCAACAGAAATATTTTTAGATCACACTAACACGTGGGAGTGCAAGTGTTCCAGAAACAATTGTCCACATGCTACTGAAAAAAATAAGTAATAAAATTTATTCTCATTTTAATTCAGATCTAAATCTATTAATAGATTTAATTCTAAGTAAGATCTTTGAAGCCCTTTCCTGTCTCCTTCACTTTCTTCTTACTTTCTTGTACCTACCTGGTTCATGTAGCTTATCATTGGCTTTCGTCTTCCATGATTTCTTTCTACCTACCTTTTAAGGTATCATATCGAATGATGTTCCTTTTTAACCGACTTGAAAAAGGAGGTTCTTAATCCGACTGTATGTTTTTTTGTTGTTTTTGTGTGTCTGTTATCTAATAAAGCTTACGCGACTAAATTGCGGAGGGAGTTTAATGGGACAGGATTAGCAAAGTGCTGAACTAAACGGGTCCAGCGTAGCTAATAACCGTAAGATTCACGACTGTTGCTAAATGCAGCGCATACGTTCATGTTTATGCATAGTTCAGGCTATATGAAATCAGCCTTTTTATTGCCAATCGGTAGTAAATTTACATAACAATCCTTGTTTTATGCACTCGCTGTAAAATAGATTTTTTATTCTTTAGCTGATGAAGTTGGTAGCACAAATATCAATGTAAGGCATTTTATGAACTTAGTACAATGATTTCATCGATTTCTTCTTCTGTAGTTGTCTTTTGACCGTGTCATTTCATGTCGTTTCATTCGTTCGTATCATTTCGTGTGTTTTGGAAGAGCATCCCCAATAGTCGCGACCCTTATATTTGAGAGAACGAGGAAGAAGAAGAAGTTGTCTTTTAGTGTTAGTAACTTCAACATACAATTATTTTTACTATAAAGCAGATTTTTCGCGAAGCGGGAAAAATAACTCGAGTTATTTGTAGGTAATAAGAAAAAAGTAAAAGTTTTCAATGTTAACAATATAATACTCTGCCCATTGTTTGCTATACCTGTTTTCTTTATAGAAACAAAACAAGAAAAAGTCTGTGACTTACTGAACAAACAACTTAAAAAAAAAATGCATAAAATACTGATCCAATTCATAATAAAGAAGTGAGACGAGAAGAAAGCGCAAATAATATACATGAAGCACTAACAACGAATATACGTAGGTACTTTCATTACACAAGAGATGTAACTCGAACGAAAATACTTATTATATTTAGACAACGGCTTAGCTTCCGCGATCCTTAAGCGACGGACTGCAATATAAACTCTGATACAAAATGGTAAGGTCCTATTTTGTTTGGTGCGCAACGGCCTGGGATTATATTTCTAACAATTCAGACTGGCACAAATAAAATGTGGGTTGTTCAATTAGCTGTCGACTTGGCTGTGCTGGCAAATAATGTTCAAGTATAATGCAATTGAAGATCCGTAAAACGTAAGACAATGAATGACGGAATTGGTTTCGATTTAAACAAAGTCAATACTTTTAAAAAGGGCGTCCCGTTGGCCTTGACTGGTGTATAAAAGACGTCATGGACTGTAGGTAATAATGTATGTAATGTATTAAAGTAAGTATATAATTGTGTGCTATTTAGATAGATAGATAGGAAATCAAGTAGCATAAACACGAGAAATACTAAAAGACAATATTGAAGATGACGAAATCGATAAAAGTCTAACCAATGATGAAAAAACTTAACCTAATAATATAAATGCAGGTGGATTAAATAACATGAAGAAACGCTATATTATTCCCTTTGATCGTGCATCGATGTTACATCCACTGATTATTAAAGACGATCGGTACGGAGGGCCTGGTGTGCGCGTGAGGCCGTAAGCACAATATCATGCTAAGGGTTACGAAATGAAATTGCTTCCGGAATGTTAGCTTCGATGAAACATCCACCTCTCATACGTAAGCTAAGATAATAAAATCTGAACAGCGTGGAAGACACTGTAATATTGAGATTGTTTTTGGAAATTTTCTTAAGCTAAAACATGCATACATAAAACAGACGGTTAAATACAATATTTAAGTATCTAGCCTAAGCAGATTTTTGACACTATTAAAATTAGAGCATAATGAGAAATATATTTGGATGATTTTATGATCAATAATAAATTTACGGCAATGAATTCAAATAGCTCAAGACCTTCCACCGTATCATGTTGGCGTTCATTCAATTCTACCACAATCAGACTAATGCAACTACAATCACATACGCGAATCTACCAAGAGAACATTCAGTCTGAGGTTAATCTCGACGCTTGAGTCAGCCGCTATCCAATTCTAGGTTTGCCATTTCAGAAATGAATCTAGGACAGTCGTCTTCCGTGTGCACCAATCCCAATCTTTCTGTGGTTGTCTACTAAAGCAATTAACTAGGAACCTATGGACTGCAAGTTTGCGCTCAGAGTCACAAAATTCGATTACAATTTTGGAATGCCTCATCCTATCTGGTGCGAATGAAAATTTGTCTAAGAAAGAATATATAAAAATACATAGTCTAATAAAATTACATAATTCTTAATAGACTCCATAATAATTTCAAAGCCCTATCGGCTCCAAAGTGTCCTCCCGCAGTGTAGAGCGATTTCCGAGATACCCAGACGTGTTGCACGTCTATCCAATTCCATCAGAACGTCAGTTCCAATCCCGGGGAACGTAGAGGGGCTAGATAACGCGCCTGACAGATGAAACAGGCGAATAGTTTTCAGATAAGGTAATGTTAGTGATGAGAATTTTGGTGCTCTATTTAGAGGAAGTCGTATTTTCGTTAAAAGCAGTTTTAGAGCCTAGTGTTTCTTCGATATTAGTGTTATTCGTTTTTTTGGGTGTTTATATTGATGCAATTTCATGTTGATATTTTTCATCAACACGTGCGAGACGTTTATCCGATAAATTCTATACTTTTCTTTCATGATTACACATACTATTATTACATAACACATCTGAATTGTCTGTCCGTAATCCCGCCCACGCAATCGACGAGAGATTACAACTGTAATGAAATATCGTTTGTACCACCGACCAGATATGAGGACGGCTATGACGTGCGATTCCCGTTGCCCAAGAGACCAGCCACTGTAACAAGCGGGCGTTCGTCCAAATACGAACAATTTAGGATACGATTTTACGTATTTTTGTCTGTAGCACGACTAACCATTGTGGTCGAGATTGGTTTTGAGGTGAAGGTCGTTCAAAGCGAGCTTGTATTTTATTAAAATTGAGCTTCGATATGATTATATTAGAGATACGTGACAGAGATCCTATAAAGACAGGCTGAAGACTACGCCATTCTGAAAAGTATAAAACTTTATAAAGAACGCGGATGTTCATGATAATGCCCTCGCGCCAAATTTGACATTTCTAGGTGCATTGTTTTTAAAAGAACAAGGCTATCCGCTGAATTAGCAACATTGACATGTTAGCAAACGTCACAAATATGACAGCTAAAATTGATTATTTTTTTAATTGCTGTTAATCTAACGTCACAACAACCGCATTGACGTCTGCAAAACGTCGCTACCGGTTACGTCACTCGGCATCTTTTCAAAATGTCGTATTGCTTTATAAATCGGCTAAGGGCGAACTTTTTATTTTTAAATCGCACGTGCAGGAGCCAATTTCAGCTGTTTACGAGTGTTCCTACGGTGCGTATGAATACTTTACGACAGAGGCCATCATTTTTGATGGTGTGGAATATTACCCAGTTATCTTGAATGCTTGTATTTATTATAGAATTTTAACGGGCAACACACAACAGCACAATCTGGAGAATGATGCACTTTTTAACCGACTAAACCTAATATCTGATCTGTCATACAAGAGACATGTATAGAGGTTCAGTTAGCAACAGAAGCTGGGAAAAACGAAACATGAATCGAATCTAGGTGTATGGTAAGTAGCACGAAGGGTAAATAGGGTCGGCAGTTGGCACTCTTGTAAATAATGCATTGGCCGAGCAGATTTTATTGGATTAATGGAATGGTTAATGGAAGCCTTTCTGATTGAGTATACATTGTTTCTATTACTGTTGTGGAATAGCGCCGTACGAAGACGAACTGTATGCTTCAAATTTAACTAGACAAAGTTAACTTTAACCATACTAATACAACATGGTATAAAATTACAGTTATTCTTACTACGAAATCTAATTCCCGCCAGCAACCCTATTGCCAAATCGTGACCAGAATCCATGAGCTACCTCAGCGCCTTGTAACAATATTGGATCTATAATCTAGAGGAAGAACAAGGTGACGTCAGAGATCAGGATAAAATAGTCGTTGGCTGTCGGCAGTGAAGCTTGCCAAAGGGCGGTCGAAGTTATCAACGTACAGGCAGATAAACAAATGTATGACGCTTGAAAGATCTGAGGTTTGGCAGCCAGGTGCCGTGTTGAACTTCATTTCAAGAGCTGTACCGTTTTAATTGTGAATTGGAGGATGTCGGTAGTGATAAAACATGTATGTAAATCACAATGTAACAACTATGTAGTATGATATCTAATGCTGGAATCAAGAATCCAATATTGTCCACTATCAACCTTTGCAACGCTTATTCGATGGGTAACGAAGAAAATAACGGACTAGGAGAAATCACTCAAACTACGAGATATTCGAAATTCCAAAATTGTCATCGTCGTGCCCTAACCAAATCAATTGGGTTTGACGCTAAAACAACACTCAACAACAAAATTATGAAGATATTATTTTTTCTATTACACAAATGCATCCATTTTATGTCATAACTGGTTCAACATTAAAGGTTTCAAAACAAAACGCGCAAGTAAAGTGCTGACCGATAAATCAGAAGTTCAGGAAAAACGGCACACGTTTTCCATAAATATGTAGTATGGAGTGACGAGTTGAAAATATCCCATTATATTTTCATGGGGGCAATAGCCGACGTGAAAATGTAAAACATTGACATATTGTCGGTGGACACCATCAGGGTGCGCGACATTGCTGAGTTACTGCGAGTCAACACTCATCAAAATTCATGGAAACAGGCAATGTGTATGAATGTTAAATTTTCATCAAAGGACAACATTGTGGTAGATTGTGGATGTTGAGTTACGGGCGCATTTTATTGGGAAATAAAATAGCGTCAAATGAAATTCGTCAATGGTACCTCGTGTGATACCTATACTACACAGCGTGGCAGTCGATGTTAAGAAAACAATGATAATGAGTAGAACTGATGTTGGAGCTAATAGCTAACAGTATATAGATTTATTAATCAACTGTGACGAATTTAACTTATGCATTAAAGTTAAATTAAATTAATTAAAGATGTTTAACAATAGGAACAATAACACACCACATGTTTATAAATCTATAATGTTCCACCTCGACCTTCACCGGTCAATGACCAGAACATCGTGTCACGTTACAGTATTTATAAAAATATGTAAATATATTTGTGGGTTAGTAATTCTTGAAGAAGCATGTAAAAATGCTATAAAGACGATAAAGTTTGAGTTGTAGAATATTAAAAGAAAATCTTAACTGATGCAAGAATAGTTCTCACGGACATAAATAACGGTAATGATTCAAACGCGGCAAAGGGATCAAAGATTTTCTACATCGTTAAACAAAGACATTTGTCCGGCATCAATAGGATTACAAAGGCACCGTAATCATGTCGGAAAAGAGTCTGAGGTCGCAGCTAAAGCAGCCATTATAACCCCATGCTCCGTAACGTAAGAGAGTAATACAATTTGTTACGTAACACGAGTAACAGTTATGGAAACAATCCGCTGATTGCTTACTGCACCTCGTAACGATGCGAGTGTTATTGCTCTATTTTGGTTTGTAATATTGTACTATAATTAGGTCCGGTGCGAGGCAACCTTTGATGTTGTTTTATAAATAAACGATTGCGTAACCGACGACAGTGAGTGATTGTCCACGGTGACGCTGAGAAAAATCGCAGTTTATATAGGAATCAGTTGCCGTGCTCGTGTCGCGATTCTCCGGCAGTGACCTAGCGATGGCTTTCGATAGCGTGAACCGTCTGTTTCGGACGCTCCCGACCTATTTCAGTCCACCGACCAACGGAGCTACACTCTGAAACAATGAACTGAGTGCGCACGAGCGGGCAAGGTATACGCACAGGTTGTAAGAAAGAGCAGGATGCGAACACCGGCCGGCGTCACACAGGGAGCACGCTTAGTACCCGCTGCGTTCTATTTCTGTTCGTCGCAAAACATGTCTCGGAATTCGTTTCTATGTGTCTGGGAACATCAGAAATCATGTGACTAATGATCCAACGGCTAAAATTGTGTGGATTAAGGTGGAATGCAAAAACAATTCAGTGTAAATTGCGGTCGGGGGTCACATCCATACTAATTGTGGGTCAAGCGCTCTAACAATTACCGCTTCATTTCAACTATGACGTGCTCTAGCTCAATAAAACATAGTACTCATTTGGTATTTCTATTAAACGTTATGAAATGACACAAGATATGAATTCAGGGTAACTTAGTGACATCATACTATTGCAGCTGGAAGTAAATTACAGCTAAATGGGAAGTAAACGATATCGATCGCTGACTGGATAGTGAACGAACATCTAGTAAATACTAAAATATTTTCATTGAGAACGCTGGAAATGCAATTATTCCGTGTTGCCTTGCTGCTTTTATATGACGGGAGAAGAATGGTATCTTAAATTAAATTTTTAGCATTCCTGGCATCCACTTGAGTGTATTGAGTCAAAAATATATCGTTTATTTCGTTCGGCTCACTGTTCGGTCAGCGTTAACCTGCAACAGCTGTAAATAAAATGATGTAGCACCTTAATAACGAGCTTGTGTAACGTATGTTGAAGAACATTTTGGTTATTTGTTTTAGACGTTTTGGAGTTAGCCGATCGTCCGTCTTTCGTTAATCTAAGGTTTATTTTAATCTCAGCATTAATATTATGTACGAAAATACCTGCTAGCGTTCAATCATAAGCGGTTTGTACCTGGTTTGTTTCTGTTGCGCACGAGTTTAGAGTTGCGTTTTAGGTATACAGTTTACGCTTTATGTTTCCGTTAGCTCAGTTGTTACCTAATGTATGTGTGCGTGTTCCATCGCGAATACTTCATCATCGTCGTGAGCATGCAGCATTTCATCGTTTACGTAAAGAATTGCGTTAAAACTTGCACCTAGTACATTTCGATGTGAATGTGGAACATTGAAAATGATTACGAGCCATTGTAATGGAATTATCCGCTGAAAGCTGCCAAACGTAAGTCGTAAAGCAATAAGTTCTGATAAGATACCGTTGGAAAAGTTCGAAATACTATTGCTGGAGGGTAAATAGATCAATATTTGTGTTTATGTGAGCCGACGGAAAATAGAGAGACATCGCCACATAAGGAAAGGAAGTAGTCGTGTTCCTGTTCCGAGTAGCGGGCGGCAGGGTGCGGTCGGGGGAGGGTCGGGATCGAGGGGCGGTGTATGTGACGTCATCATGGAAATTGATTCGGAGGCGAAAAACGAGGCCGCAACAAAGCCGGCGGCGCCGCGTCCGTCGGCTAGACATAAATTACTGGTTTATTTGTTAAGTCAAACGGGGAGTCTTTTATTCTACGTAATGGCTCTGGATGTACACGAGGATCGCTTATCATGTTACTATTCCGGTTAATGCCTTGAAGACGACAATAATGTAGCAATGACCTTGGGTTTGATACGAACGGTACAAGATTAAGATGGACATGGAACGAATAACCGTGAACTTGAACATTGATATTTGACTGAGAGTGGTGTCGTTTATCAAGGGAATGAGACGGATTGGGGTTTAAGTATAGTTAAATTAGTTCAACATAGTAATTCCACCTCATATTAAGAATCATTTTTTTTTCATCTATGTGCATAATTTACAGTTTGCTGACGGTGAGGGAAAACATGGTGAGGAAACCTACCTATCCCTCGGGATTAGGTAATAGTCAGTTCCTGTATACACGGCGACACGGTTCACCACCTGTCACGTTGGGTTCTGACTATCTAGTGAAACGTGGGCTTTGAGTTGGTTAATACCTCCACAATGTGGTGGTGTATGGCCACACAAGCCTCTGACTACCCCCGAACGGGGATAAAAGTCGTGACGTTACATTACATTACATATTAAGAATGTAGATCTAGTTTAACACGCTGCGGACGTGATGATAAAGCCAATTAACTCTCATTGTGTAAAATAATGTAAGCAGTGGTGGGTCAACGCTCAACGTGTCTCTACCTCTACCAAGTTGAATATTAAATTGATTGGTGCTAAAATAGCGAGTAGAATTTGACTGTAAATAACCTACTTCTTTTAGAGTACATGCAACAAACTGTACTGATGATGCAAGCTTTTGATATTTGTTTGATAAGGATGAGCAAGGAAGAGATTTAGGTTAAGTAAGAAATTATCAGTTGAATTGGAGATTAAGTTAATTGTGCCTGCTGCGTAACAAGTAGTTTGAGAAATGCATCGTTTTAAAACTAGATAATAAGGACCTACTCTACTAAAGATGGTACCTACTCGGCACATAATTTTCAAATGGTTTTAATTTATTATTTACACGATGTAATTACTGTGTGTAGCCACAAAACGTGTACTACTGTGATGTTCTTGGAAATTGCAATACCATTGTCTCAATGTACAGTCTGGGAATGAGTCACATTTGCATATAATAGTTGTTCGTTATGCACTCACTGCTGTGCATACAATGCATAATATTAATGATCATAAAATTATTACCCAATTCAGTTTGGAATGTCATTTGAAAACATATAGCTGTTCTTTTAAAGATACTATAAGATCTAAAGCTGTTAGAGTAGGATACATGTGTTGAGGTTCTAAAAACGGCCGTAACGCTTCGAGATAATAATGATGTAGTGCCTAAGCCTACTCGTTTGATTAGACTTCGGTGTAGGCGTTGCCACGACTCCAGATACAAACGCTTCAAAAGGATTGAT
The DNA here is from genome assembly GCA_947859195.1 of Drymonia ruficornis. Classification (NCBI taxonomy): domain Eukaryota; kingdom Metazoa; phylum Arthropoda; class Insecta; order Lepidoptera; family Notodontidae; genus Drymonia; species Drymonia ruficornis. The sequence goes on along the minus strand of OX401929.1, from coordinate 3,015,731 downwards.
GAAAATCCTAAATAAAGCAAAACCAAAAGCCAATTAAGTCCAGAGAACATACCAGGGTAACGATGAGATTTTTTTATAAACGTGAATATATACACGAGCCGTATACAAGAGCATATGCAAATAATAAAAAAGACGTGTCTTACATAACTGAACAAAAATGGATAAGAAAGAATAGAATAATATGTGTATTTTTAAGTCATGCACATGAATATCTTATAAGAAATGATATATCAGACACTCAGTATCTTAAAACCGGTCGGTGCCAGGTCGGTGTAAGGATTTATTCGCAATATTGATGTCATGGGTATTTTAATATTGCTTACTCAATGGTTCAAAAACAATGGAGAGTTAATTTAATCAGCAGTCACAACTTCTGACATCATTGTCAATAGGTGCGTCCGCTAACTCTGTGTACCCGCGCTCGAGCAATCAGTTATGACGTTATATCTACGTGGTCAGACGACAAAACTGATTGCTCGAGCGGATTAGTTGACTCGGAACCTGCACGAATTCAATCAAAACAAAAAACAGGAGTTGGCAGATTGCATATTGCACGGCACAGCATGTGGACGCATCTATTAGCCTATTCAAGTCAGAAATAGTATTCGAGTATCTTCTAGCCACAGCTACAGCATTGGTGTCTTGGGTATTGCTTCTTTTTAACATTATTAGATGTTTCTAAAAATATTTTGTTTAAGGAAACATGTCACAGTTTTTTAGATATACAGCAGTCAATAAATTAGTCACTTACTTTTAATTAAGTGACTCATTTTAAACGACCAGTTGGTTTGATTGTTTTCTCTCAAGAAGGCAATTCGCATGATCAGGAAGTATGATTAAAACTACATATAAGTTTCAATTATGACACATATTGCTTCCTAAGCTATATTTGGTAGCATATTTCAAATTGCTTCTCCTAACCTTATTGGCGTTGTACCAAAAGTTAGTCTTTGTGGTCCGCGGTCACATCTTATGACATCATCGCGTCGTCATTATATTCCAGTCACATCTTTGTTGTTGCCGGCTATTGGTGACGTCAACTTGGATCATTTATTATGTTCATAGGTATTTATTTAAATTGCTTTACGTTTCTCATTGTGTACGTCAGAGCTATATTTAAATCTCTAGTGGATAAAGTTTATATACATACTAATTAAGGATTTAAACAAATTAATGTTATTGGCAATTATAATATTAATTATGCACAGTTCTTAGTAGTAAATTGTTAGATAAATAATTAATTCTGGTATATTCATGACAATTAACGAACAGAATGGTTAAGACGACTAGAGTGGCTTGTTTGAAAAATGAAATCTCAAGGTAATACAAGAACAAAACCTATTAGATGGTGATTATCCTTGAAGAATATACTTATTAAATGTATAATTACCGCAATTAAAACCTGCACATTATAAACATGGATACGCTAATGTATCAAAATAAAATAATATACACTTAACTGTTAGTCATTGATGACGTGGCTATGTTGCTATTTGTGACAAGCCGGTAACCATTTCCGTCATCTGATGTCACTTCGTCAATTGGCAGTTTATATTGAGATTGAGTGTCACGCCCCGTATCATAAACATTAACGAGAGTAACATCGAAAACCTGAATACTGCTGTTGTTAAAACTAGAGAGGCTGACCCACTGCCATTGATTTGCTATAGTGACCCACCCTGTGATTGTTCGTTCAGAATGAACCGACTAATTAGAGGGTCGAGCACTATAGCAGCTCAATTGTAATGGCAGTTCAATGGCTAACCGACTTAGGGCCCTGGTTGGGTGATGTTGGTGGACTGTTTGGGGGACTTATGAAACTTTTGCATCAAATAGGCTTTGCCATTAAGCCAACATTGCAGAATTTTTGGTCTTACAGCCAAGCTTAGTCCAGAACACAAAGTAATAATATCGCCGACGAATTTATCAAACGCAAATAAGCTTTTGCGGATATTTTTTTGCGGATCCTTGCGCGTAACGATTTAATTACGTTTCAGTACCGTGTTGCTTTCAGGAAACACCACAAATTAGTTTAATCGAGTAATTACTGGAGTTTCGTCGCGGGTTAACGTAAACACTTACCGTGCACGTTATGTAATAACCACTGCGCGTTTTGCATTAGTAGAGTATGTTGTTCACCGAACATTGCATTCGCACTATGTGAAATTGTAGTTGCATAAAACTTAGGGTTGGGATTGCAGACGATTAGATTGTCAAATTGATGGATGATTGATTAACCTAATTAATTGGACTATTTAATACTTCAACATCATATAATAATCATGATATGCTCTCGATGTGATCATCTAAGCGTATCAGTGACCCATGATATTAAAGACCAATATTTTATCTGACATGTTTATGCGTATTTTAATCAAACCTAGATATTTTTATACTCAGAATATTAGGTAAACGGAAACCTGTCTTGCAGAGCGTCACGTTTTAGCATCGCTAAATAAGGTCTCAAGTTACCTTTGCACTGAATGAGATCATCATCAATTTTACCTCCATTATACTATTGTGCAGACAGGATATTTTGGTCGATGTTTCTTGTTGCTACCGTGCCTTATCATTGTATGCAGTTCTATGTTCTTATGCAACAACAAAAAAATCCGGCATTTGATTTCTATTTCTATTTATAAAATAACATATTATAAATATCGGCACACACAAACACACCAATTGTATGGTCCCAAACTAAGCAAAGCTTGTACTATGGGCACCGCACAATGGACTGGGGTCCTACTGACATCCAGACCAAAGCAAATTACGAAAAGGACGTTTCCGAAGTTTCCTCCAGCGGGAACGGAACTCGCAACCATTCGCGGGCGGCCTATACTCGAACCAGTGCGACAAGCTGTCGTCACCAAGGAAACATTTTAGAAGGTGGTAATTTTCTCCAAGAATTGTAACAACTTATAGCGTAAGGACGCCTTAATTATAAATGCGACAGTGTTTTTGACTGACCATCACGCGAAAATGGCTTTTTGTATAACAGTGTGTTATCCCATAAATTTAGGCGATGTATTATCACGGGCTGGGCCGCACGTGAACGCTAGTAGAACACAAAACAAAATATTTCGTATACCCTTGAGAAATAAGTCATGTGAAATTAACCCTCACAATTAATCATGTAGAGAACCTTGAATATCATTATTTAAATAGGTACATTAGGTACGAACGAGTCTATGGTACAAGAGTTGTATTATTTACTCGAGCTGACCTCAAGATAACGTAGCACTCAAGTTATAGGCTAGTTAGTCTGATAGATAGACATATTCTGCGTGTTAACCAAGCCCTTATTCGGATTGGGTTTCGAATACATAACGATACCGTTACCAATGTGAATGTTATGTTTACTATTCGAATATACAGGTTATCTTTGACAGTTGTTATGGGTCAGAAGGCTGAAATATTATGATATTTGGAGTAACTACAGAGTCTAATCCTCAGCTTACTTACCGTTTGTGAGTCGAAAGAGAGCAGTCATACCATTAATCAGTTAAATCTGAGCAGACTGAAAGTAGATCGCAATGACTATACAAGATGGAGGTAAAAAAATCATGAACAAAAATGACGTAAGTGTTAATCCTTTAGGTAACCAGTAAACCATTCATTAATAATGTGGGTAACAAATATGGGTAGCCATCAGTGTAAAACAAAGGGCGTACGTGTATGGGCTCGAGACCGACATGACCGAGCATCATTTGTATGAGCTGTCAAACGCAGACATATGAGGGTAGAATGGAGAACGATCTCGATGACGTCATCGCAGCGAGCGTTCGACTCTACGTGCCCCGCCCTCATTACCCGATCGGCTATCGATCGGAGCGCACGTTTGATTATGCTGTTATTTGCAGAATATAAAATCTAATTATTGAATAAAGAATGTGACAACTGAAGATGTTTATTGCACAATAGTAAAGGTTGAGAATATGATTAAAATAGTTAGTTTTAGGAAAATAACTTTTATAAGTAATCCATTAGGCAATCAAAATTCAGTAACATAAGACATTTTATCCTCCACGAGTCCTCCAAAACACAGATTGATTATTAAATGTATTATTCACAAGGGCCTGACCTCGCTTATCGGTAAATCTACATTTCGACCTTCAAGTCGGTTCTGTAACCCTCATTTATCGAGCAATGTAAAAACGCTCGGAGCGGCTTAGGCTGCGGTTTCATTACAGCGTAACCGCTTTAGTTGCAGGTTCACAGCTTAAAATAGCGTGCAGCATATCTATGATCTGAGGGTATAATCTAAGTATTTAAGGCACAACAATGCATGAGGTGTTGTTATTTTTATAGTCTTTCATCATAAAAGCTGAACATTAAACAGTTACGCGGCTCAATACCGAAATGCTACTCAAATTATGTCCCATTTAGCTGTTTGAGAAGTCATATTTCTAATTGTATGGCACGTTTTAGTTCAACTACAGTCCCACAGACTTATCTGGGTCGCTAAGAGCGACGCTAGTGTCAGTACAACAGTGTTAAAATGTGACGTTCCTGTATTGGAAATTTTGTTCCTCTTTTGGCCTGGCCAGAAAAGTTTGTTTGTAAGTTGCGTTCGAATATTCGGTGGATAAAGTTGTAATAAACTAGCATTCATTCAGTCATTTACAGTTTCAACAGACATTTACAGTTTCGCTGTACCCTGATAAAACGCTACGCTTATGTCGCGTCTAGAAAATGTTCAAACTACGCCTCGCTTCCCGCTCCGCTCGTGAAGAGCCGCAGCCTTAATGCACCGACCCTCGATTATGGTTAATGCGATTTGAGTTACCTTGCTATCTTTATCCGTTCCAGTTTAGTCAAGTTGTAAGCCGAACTAAGTGGTCTGGCAGGAAACTAAAACTTAATTATTACATAAGAAAGTTACGTGGTAACGTGAATTTTTATGGCTAAACGAGGAAATTTTGTTGCGGCAACTAAGTTAAGTGCGATTGGAGTTGTTAACAATACTGTGAGTTTAAGTAAAACACTTTATGATGACAATAAAATCGCTTTAGCAACTATGTAAGTAAATAAAACAGTAAGGCAAGTTTCGCACTAGCGGTTGGCCACCTAGGCGGTTAATTTTAAGTTCATTTTGTGGCGGTTAAGTGCGTACGATAACAATGGGTTGCATATTAAAATGGAAAAGCGGCCAGCCGCGCGGTTACCCGCCCCGCGGTTAACCGCCAGTGCGTAGGAGCCCTTATCGCTGAATACTCAAAGGCAACAAAAATTTGAGAGCGGATTGATTTTGATGCGTCGATAACGTCTCAAACATTTGAGCACTGTTTCAGTATTCGGCCAAAAGCACCTCGAAACATGATCTGAAGATACTCCTGAAACTTAAGTGACATCTTAATAATGGTTCATTGTAAATCATACTACACAGATTAAATTTCATTGATTCAGACACCGACGGTAATTCCAATTGTGGTACAAGGTTCCCATTATTTGAGAGGTGACAGCATCCATTAGAATTGATTAATGCGTACGTCATTGTTTGGATAAGGTGTGAGGAATTTAGAAACTGAAGAAAATTTATTTTATTCTAGCAGATATGGTATCTCCTAACATTGCAATCTTTAGACTTGTGCTCACTACATGCAACGAAATTCACACATCTGTTATCACACTCGCAATTATTATTGGGGGCATTTTGATGCATTGTCTCCAGAAGAAGAGCCTCAATGGCAGTACCGACATGTCTCCCTCTATTTTGATAAAGTCTTTTTGTAGTAGTGTTCTTAAGATAACAACAGATTTTTCTACTTCTAGCGTCAGTTTCTATTAAATCTACTATTGTACATAATTTGTTACTCACTTGCATGAAACCTACATAATAAAGAAATTCGTGGATTATGAACTACCTCTAAGGATTATCAAAGGTTTTCGCTATTTTACGTTTTGATCTGTGATAAATTGACCGATATTTGACCTGGACGACCTATTAATTACCGGTGACAACCCTGAAGTTTAATGATGTTAGATTGTTTTAAGAACATATACTCAAAGGTAAACGTTATATAGTTATAAGGTATATCGAAGACGCTTCCGACGCGCACATATCCTTCGGAATAACTAATTACTAGTAGTGCCGTATAAGGTCGTGTCGGGATAATGGTTCCGCTTAATTTATTCGCTCGGTACAATTTGTGGGAACCCAAATTCGTGGGGCAATGAATTATTCAAGTGTTTACGTGTATTGGTCACCGGTTCGGGAAAATGGAGCTTGAATATACGGGTGAATACAAAAATCGATTCATTACAACGCGAATTTATTGTGGAAATGAGAATACGCACCCACTAGCATACAGGCATACTACTTTATGCTACCCAGTTCCCTGCACACACCTGCATATTTCAATCTGATCCAACCGATACATCTGAACGAAAATTATAATGTTTGGCATTGATCCATAACAGCGCGATAGTTTAATTTATTTAAACTTAAACCAATCCAATATAGGATGAGTAATAACTCGCCTTAGCCTGGATAAAGATGTTATTCCACCGGGGAAAGCGAACAGGATCATTTTTCGCAAACGCTTGTTGGCGGAGCAGTTGACAGGGGCCATCTATCAGACGCGAATTCTACACGCGATCCGAAGCGAAAAACAACTCTACATTTTGCGTAGTAGAAGCGGATATTGCCCGACATTAATACAGTGCCCGAATTTCATGGAATATTTTTGGTCTAAAGAGGTTGTGCGGCTGTACGCTTCGGCCTGTTTGATATTATAATAAAATCCTTTGTTCAAAGGTAAAATCATACACTTGCGAGGGATGGATGCAAATTTTTACATTATGAGCTTGTTCTGTATAAAAAACGGGAAATGTTGTGTGTTATTTCGAAGCGAATGTCAAAACTTTTATTCATAAATCTCTTACCTACATATTTTTACGTTGGCCGTTTTATGGAAGTAAAATGAAAATGTCTATTTTTTTGTATAGAGTGCCTGCCTACCAAATTGGAACCCTCAAAATCGTTATCCTTAAAAACAATTTGCTTAGTAATAAACAAAATCTGTATCAATATGAACATTACGTTTATATTGGTATTGCCGTTTACGTTATAAATATCGCCAATAAAAATTCTCAAGGTATGATTGCATATAGTTTATCGGGCTTCTCATTTATAAGTTAGGGGTAAGTATATGAGGCGAAATAATCGCGTGACTGTGCGAATTTCGGGACTCGTATATTTCATTATGAAATATAACAGCCCCCGTCGGTTCATTAGTGACAGTACTGTTTGAACTCGTAATTTGTGTAGTATTTTTAGTTGTATTGTCGCTGAGGACTGGTACTTAAGTACTAGTTTCCGACTGAAGTTACGTCTATTGTAATTTTTGCTGCCAAAAACATCAACGAAAGCTTATAAAATTTTCATACGATCCTGCAGCAGCAAAGTTCAAGTGGAACTACCCTGTATCGATCTGATGTCAACGTACGAATGGCTGAATGACTGGTACCTTTCGCGGGGCGGGTGGTAACATGGTGCTTTGACATGCCTGTATTGGGCCGTGGAAGGAACCGCAGTGAGGTCCGCAGTGGGCCTATGTGCTGAGGTCACGTCAACTTGTGGACTAGGCAAGTGGACGACTTTTAATCATAGACGATGTCGTACAAAATGAACTTGTAGAAGAACATCACGATACATCAAAGTTACAAACTTGAGTTCACTCTGAGATTCAATTTAGAAGAAAATAATATTTCAATTCGCTCTCGAAGTTGAGAACAGTGCCAATACTTAAATGTCCATAGTTTCTATAGATACTGACAGTTCAATAACAGAACTTTCTATTTACTATCTCGATTTCCTGGCTTTAGCTCCAGAATCAGGTTTAAAGAAAGTCGATTGTTCTTGTTTAAAAATCTAGATTATCGCCAGCTTTCATCTCTGCAGTGTAGACACTCCACAGGGCAGATGAAAGTCGACTCGCAATGGGGTCAAATACGTCTGCAGCAGGAATCCTCATATCTTCGCCGATATCGATGTTTTCTTGTCTATTTTTACTCTCATAAGCCTTATTTCAGTTCTCAAAGGTCAAATATTTCCTCGTCGATACAGTGTCCTTCGTTTCACCTCCTCGATGCCAATTTCGCTGAACAAAACGGACAGACTTCAATATCTATATAAAAGAGTTTGTCTTGAACTCATCATAGCACGTCCCCAGCTTAAGGACGTAAAATTCGAGGATCCTTTCATGATAGAATGTAATAAAGGATTTCTTGAAGATTCGATGCCTAAGAATGTCAATGGATATGTTATCGCGGTGCCCAACATATTTTCGAAGAAAAGGTGAGGTTTACAAGATAAAACTACAGTTTTGTAGCTTTGTTGCCCTTGTGTATTAACATTTAAAATGAGTAATAACTCAATGAGTGTTCTAAGACCGTTCTCGGTATATCTTTCTCTATCTAGGACAGTCTATTTCACGACGAGACGCGGACCTTCTCTTTGATCTAGCTTATGTAGCTTCTTCTTGGTCTTTCTCTTCCACGCTATTCTTCGTCTAAGAATTTTTAAAATAAAATTGTCATGCTTTGACGTGTCATGTATGAGATGGCCTATCATATTTCCTCTTTTATTAATGTTCTTGAAGGCAAATTAGAATTGCTGACGGCAAGGTGGCTACACAATTGAAATGCAACATGTACATATAAAACACTCATATCATTCCAGTTCTGAGCCGAGGGTCGAAGTGCTGAGTAACGCGTGACCTCATTAACAGGCGCGAACGGCACGGGGGCCATAAAGTTCCTACTAAATTCCCGTATTAGTCCCCCCATCGAGTGGGTGCAGACATTTATTAATTAGCCGAGACGCCGTGACACCATGCGAGAGGATTACCGATGTGACCTTTCATGTGATGGAGTTTATGTGATAGTCATTTTCCACGATAAGTTACAACAATTCTTTGGTATCTATCTTGTTAGACGCTTTGATTAGGTATATTGACAGCTTACTCCAATCGGAAAGTTATATCCGTTATTTTAAAAACGCTTGATAAAGCATTTGGAGTTAAGTAATGAAAATGCGTCCTAGAGATTTCATTATTCATAATTCCCTGGACATCCGCAATTTCAGATTTTTCATTGTTTGAGTTTTCTTCTATTTGTTTTTCATTACCTTTAAACGCGGTTAAAAGAAATAAGATTCATGGAATTTGATCATTAATCGCTTGTTGTTTGTCTGTCCGCATTACGTCGGCGGTTGAAGCGTGGTGTATACGAACGCCATGCTTTAGTCATAGTGTATTTTAGTGAGCGCTAATTACTTTTTGATGAGCGACGAGTGAGTAACCAGATTACGAGATGCATTAAAAGGACACGGCACATTCCACGCCTTCCATAAAACATTCTATTTTAAGCAGAGTTCGTTTACATAATGCATCTCCTTTTGACGTGACTCCGAACGAAGGCGACAGTATTGTTAGCTTTATTTAATCCAAATTAGATTTTTCATATTTCATAATTATTAAGATGATCATAACAGGATCTGAAGATGAAGATCCAATTAATATGTTAATAATGTCAATCTAAGTTTAAATTTACATTAAGATTTGTGATTGTGCAATACTATGATGAATTTTATTAAACTGAACTAAAGATAACTAACATATATCTTTAGTTTAATAAGTTCAGCGTCAGTTCTGATCTATCAGAGCGTTTCATACCGCCTTAGAGACGAGTTTACAAAATGCTAATCTCGCGTAGCGTCAGGGGATATTGCGGAATTGTCCCCCACCGTTCTCACTAAGAAAACTTTAATTTCGACTGTTTACTTTGGCAGCCTTTCGGTGGCGCGGTCGGTTTTAACATAGCTTTTGAACGCTAATTCAACATCAGCATCGAATGTTACGACGTCTCAATTAAGGCTATTTGTATTTTGCGTTAGAATGCTTAGCTTGTTCGTGACTTCATTCCATTGAACGGTTCAATGCGAATGACTAATTGGTTTCCGAATAATATCGATAGTATGCGTGAACTAAGTGATTAAATTCTTCTTTTGTTCGACGTTTATGGCAATAGATAAAATGACCTTTCACAAAGCAATTCTCAAAATCAAAGAATTGGAAGTCTTTGGAGGTCACGTGGCCATTTGACGACATTTAACGCGTACTAGCAATAACACGTCTGACCTTTATCACTACAGGGGACTGTTGGATAACTACGGTTTGGGGAGTACAGGTTTTGTCGACTTTGACATTGGTCTTAGGTTTTTTCAACCCAATCTAGTATTAGGTATCTTAGGTGCCTTCGAACGGAACAAATACGGTCCGCACGTTACTAAATTTGTCAAACAACATTGATAGTGTACCCGATAGTGTGTGATACGTGGTGATACTACGATAGTAACAGATGCCAAATATCGTTGTCATAAACACACGTACAGGCGTTGTGCCTTTGAAATCAGATAGCTATTTAGCTATCAACTAACCAAATAGCTGGCCAGGAAAATCGTAAATCAGAAATAACAAATACAGCGGGTGGTATGAACGTGCTAATGTATTTTCGGCGCTGGAGAATATGCCTTACGTCGTAAGGCTTACGACATCTACTAAGTGCTGGAAAGTAATGCAAAACCCTGAAATAATTTAAGGAGACCCATCATGGGTACAGAGTAACAGAGTAAGGACAAGAGATAACACGGTGCACGTAACAGTCCACTCTCAGTCGAGGGTTGTTATCCCGGGACACGTACCGGGTCCATCTCCGGGGACTTACCCGCGTCAACCCCCAACCGATTGCGGTCAACTTAAATACCAGTGTAAGTCAACGTGAGATTGTTGGGAAACTTATGTGTACTGTTGTGGTGAGATTTATGGCATCCGCTTTCCTTTATGCCACTAAGGTTGTGGACAAACTTTTAAATTGGGTGAATTAGATACTGTGAGGCTACTCGAAGATCGAAACGAAACGTTTCAGCTCACAGACGCATGGTACATTTTCCTACTCTGAAAGTGTTTCAGAAGTGTTCTGGATTCTTTCGGAGTAGGGTCTACGATAGAAGAAACGTCAAATCACAACTATCGAAGCCGAAACGTTTATTTCGTATTTCGTAGTAGCCCAACTGAAACGTCGAAGAAAAAATGCCAGTATTAAAAATTAAATGAGTGAATTTTACACACGTCATAGAAAAATCAACGACATAGCTATAATCGTTTCTGTATATTACATGAAACAGCTGCTTTATAAATAAACAACTTTAAAAGCGGTTCGTGTGTATATTTTTATCAAAGCGCACAGAACGGAAGGCCGATAGAAGCGTGAAAACCCTTTTTAGATTTAAAACCTACTATAAATATCTCATAACGGCACTCGTAAAATCATATCTGCAGAGGTTGATGCACTGGACTGAAAAATCGTTATGTACAACGATATTCTATAACGAGACGTGACCGATGTTATGAATGGAAAAGTGAAAAAACCGATTAAAATGTTAATAAACATCAAAAAATGAAAAATATTATTTATGTTCCAAGCTTATCTAAATATACTTAGCAAATGTGATGATAGCACAACAGATAGTAACAATAGCTTTATAGCTAACATTAAAATCCAGTCAGATGCTAAGGTCAGTGAACGAAGATTACATTTTTCAAGTCGAAAGAAACATTACAGAAGAGATTAATTTTAGCTAGACACTATAAAAGGACATAGGACTGCTATTGTTCCAACAGCATTATCTCGTTTAAGGACATCGGCATTATATGAATCGTTAATTAAGTAACGGTAGCCGAAGGAAGTCAAGCAAATGATATAATACCTGAAGACCCACTTAAACAAGTTATTATCAGCGGTTCGTGTATAAGCGACGACGCTATTAAGGACACCGTTATCGACATTATCGGGGTGCAAGGGATAAGCAGCCACTGGCCCCCACCTGTTCGGAAAGTTAGTTGATGACTATCAATCTGATAGCGGTTTTGACAGCTGACCTAAACTTGACATTAATCAAGTGGATAAACTGTCGTTAATTTTTTGTTAATCAGATCACTTTCTTGAAGCATTTGTGTAGATTGTTGTACGAAAGTATTTCAGTATTGTTTGAAAATGTTAATCGAAATGGGTCAGAAAATAAATTTGATATGTTTGACGTCGTGACAGTTATGTAGCATTTTCTTGACAGAAACAACAAAAGGCCGTCACGCGAAGGTCATGCCGAGTAAATACGTCAAATTTGAATGTGAGATTTCGGTGGTAACAAAGGGCTTCGGGTGGCAAATCAGTACAATGTACAGACTGCTACGGGAACCTTAGAGATTAAAAACAATAATGAACGTAAGATCACGATGTTGGGATCTCTGATTGACATGGCTGATTACAATATGTGAGAAAAGGTAAATACACAATATTTGTTCAAATATATTTTTAAAGCTAAATAAATATTAGTTGGAACCTTGGCGTATTATTTTCTGACTCATATTTTCTCCAACCACCGAATTCTTCTTCAGACATTGATATATGACTTAGTATCTTTTTGAAGAATTTGAATTTATTTTACTACTATAAATCAAGTTGACTAATCATCAAAGGGTGAATAATTTCTTTTCTAACTAAGCCAACAAAATTTTATAGCTAAAATTTCTTAATGAAAACGGCGAAAACTTGTGGTAGCGTATGTGTTCATAGACGTTAATTTTAGATCTGATATGGTTTTATCTGGTATGATTAATGAAAGTCTGGTCGGTATCGTGTGAAACTAGAAAACTGAGCAAGTAAATTAATCTTCCTTATACACAGCTCAGATCTGAAGCCACATGACGTGAACATTGCTAGAAAATAGAATTAAATCCATCCATCCACCCATCATCCGGAAGACGTCCACTGCTGGACATAGGCCAATGACTTCCACACATCACGGTCCTCCGCCACTCGTATTCACCGCCTTCCCGCGACGCGTGGGATTTCATCGGTCCACCTTATGGGGGGGCCGTCTTGCACTACGTCTTCCGGCTCACGGTCGTCGTTCTACAACTTTTCTATCCTAACGGCCATCGGTCCTACGAGCTATATGCCCACCATTTTACCTAAAAGGAGCGAATATCATTAGAAGTAGGTATATGCTAGGGGTACGGACCGTCTGTGGGCGATGTGTAGAGCTTCTTGCATATATCTTGCGGACCGCCGAGCGCGTTGATTTTGGCCATCCCCTCGGCGCCGCGAGACTCCATCAGCTCGCGCAACTGCCGTAGGCTGACGCCATATTGCGCCGGCCGCCCCTCCACCGTAGCCATGGTGCCGGGCTCGCGGCCGCCGCCCGCACCACGCCCGACAACCCTCTAGCTCTGGAACAAACGAAACATTACATTAGTCAAGTGGCATACATCATCTAGGCAGCAGTCGGTAAGCCTTGTCAGAGGCCTTCGGGCGGCTTGGATAGCTCTGACATAAGGTTGGCCACAAACTTTACGATAAGTAGCAGTCGTGACATTCAATATATGTCACGACTGCTATAGCCAGTACAAAGCACTGCAAGTTCTGATGTGTGGTAACGTCCGAGAAATGAATCACTAACAAGAGCTAAAGCAATTGAGCATTTAAATTCTTTCTTGTAGTTACGAGCAGATGACGATAGCGGAAAATCTGCGAAATGATGAAACGTTTCAGAATCATTTTCCAAGAACGAATGCAGTTGTGGAATTAAGCATAAATGTCAGTGTATCTTATGACTGTCTAACTATAACGAGTATTCGAAGAAAGTGAAGAATCCAACAAACTTCTGTACATGTGTTTGTCAATTTCATGAACCCAATTTAAAAATACGTTGAAAAATGAATCATTCAAGGGCGATATCAGACTTCCGATATCCAGCTATCAAAAGAGCTGTAAATACTGTTAGTTGTATACTGAAAGATAATAGTGTAACTAAGTTTCAGTTCATCATCTCAGTCGAGGTCGCGTTTCCGATCCGGCAGTAGAATTTAAGGAAAAAAATTAAAAAGACAATTTGTAAGTGCCCCCGTAGGCCTAAACAAAATAAACGCTTTGATTTGATTTCAGTTTCGAAAATGGGTTCCGGAACTACTATTTTCCATCAGCGTGTTTCTAAACCTATTTTATCAAAGACTATACTATACTGACGGGCCCGTTAGCGTGGTTGGCGCGGAGGCGCCTTTCACGCTGCAGGTCGTAGGTCCGATTCCTACCCGAGACATGCATTTGTGTGCATGAACATGTCTGTATGTCCGGAGTCTGGGTGTATATGTATATTAAGTATGTAATTACAAATAAAAAAGTAGTATATGTAGTAATATCAGTTATCTGGTTTCCATAGTACAAGCTCTGCTTAGTTTGGGATCAGGTAGCCGTGTGTACAAAAATGTCCCAGGATATTATTATTATAAAAATGAAAGCACTAAAACTGGCTAATGATATTTTTTTGCAATCCCATTGTATAACAGAAACACGAGTTGTATTTACGGCACCATAAAACTTCCCTTCGGGTGCACTTTAACGTTTAACGGTGCATAATTAAACAAGGGGGTTCTTTAGCACCTAGTGTACGGGGGCGCTGGTGTCGTCCCACATAACCGCTAGTAAACGACAGGATGTGATAATTGTAGTGTGGGTTGATCGTGGGCACAGGTAAGTATAGATGAAGAAGATATTTATAAAGATAATATCAAATTAAATGACTCATTTGAAAGCTTTTAAAGAATCTATATAGATCTACGAAAGGTAGACTAATCGGTAAATAAAACATTAGTGAAAGACAATACCGTTTTAACTAATCTCAATTCTCTTATTGCCAGCGATTCATTACAGCAAGTGAAACTCGATCGATCATCCCGAAGCGGGTCAGTTGCGATGTACACCTGCAGAGCTATTACGCTTTTTATAGTGCCATAAACCCCTCTGATGGTTTATTGCAGTGTCATACATAATTTAGGAGTGTCGTTGAAGTGAGATGCTATAAAAATATATGATCGCAATGTTAGTGTTACATTTGAGACTTGAACAACTAAAATTGTTTTATTCTTCGGAGAGATGAAAGTAATAAAGGCCAACTTCTTTAACTATTCATGTTTGAAACATAATTGAAATGCAAGAGAACATTGTATACCCATATTCTTCAAATGAGGAATTAATTAAGTTTAATTTGTGTGCGTTAATAAAAACGTTAATGAACAACCAAACGGGGAATAAGAGTCATATAACAAAATGTTATAAAAACATTAATTAAAGAACGAGATACGAGCAGGTGCTGCGTTTCATTAAAACTGGAATTTAATTTAGCACAGAATGATTACAGTTTTCCCATAATTACTGACACGGAAAGATATTTAACAATCGTAATACTTCATTGAAGGTTGCAACATCATTAAACGTCCTACCTACAGGACTACCAAAGAAGATGTACAACTTTTAGTAATCAAATATTTGTTTAATTGCCAGCTGTGGCTATATTTCACAACGGAATACGTCTGACTATGTGTTTAACGGGGAAAACTAATTGCTTATCGAAAATAGAGTCCCAAAACTTGAATAGTGTCATTGTTTATAAAGAGCTAGACATCTATCAACGAATGCTAGAATTTGTATCTTATTTCTCGTTCGTTTATTTTCTAAAAGGCAATTTGTGCGTAATTCCATTGATATATGCACATGAAGACCTACTTCTAAGTTTTGGCATAGCAACACTAGCCAGGCTTGCCAAAAAGAAAGGGTTGTAGACCCCATAAACTGAATAGACAATCGAGGGTGCAGGGGGCGGTGCGTCTTGC